>JAHTLZ010000074.1:18601752-18627232 GCA_023846285.1 Phrynocephalus versicolor | reverse complement strand
CTTCTTCTTCTTCTTCTTCTTCTTCTTCTTCTTCTTCTTCTTCTTCTAGATAATTTATTATAGATATTCAGAGCCAGCACTGTCATTCAGCACATTTAGAAACCGGCCAATGCCCATAAATTTGTATTGGGTCCATGGTCAGCTACCCTTACACCTGCTCTTCCTCTTCTTCATCCTCATCTTTGCAACTTGCTCATTTGTCTCTTTTCCATCTTGGGCCCAGATGGATCTAACACTCACAGCAAGAAACAGCCGTTCCTACTACCTCATTGTTTCCCTGTCACCAATATCTGCCCTCCTACCTTAGTCAAACGAGGTAGCGCCCAAAGGCATGTGAATTATAGGGACAAGTGAAGCAATTTCCCCTCATACCCGGGATTAGAGATGCATGATTTATAAGGTAAAAAACAGAGGGTCCCTCTGGTACTGACTGGGCCAGGTTTAAAGGGGTCCAGCCATTGACAGCTCGGCAGGAGCCCAAAATTGATGGAACAAATTGGTTCATTTCAATGGGAAAACGACCATTTCATTTCGTCTATAACAAAATGTTGCTTCCTCATTTTGTTTCATTTCATTTCGTTTCATGACATAATGAAATGACAAAATAGCATTTTGTTTTTCATTTCCTGCCCATCCCTAGCAGACACGAAGCAATGCAGGCCTCCTCAGTGTACCTTGCCTGGAGCATGTGCAAGGGGGCATGAATGAAACACAGCAGGGTGGGCCATTTTGTTATTGCACGTTATGTCTCCATTAGGACACGGAGGCTTCTTTTGTGCTAAAAAATTATTTACCTGGCATCTGACACACATACACACCCGCTGCCCTTCTGCTCTGTATTTCCAATAAATTCTGATAAAAAGCAGACCTACCATGAACTGTTTTATACAAACTAATAATTTACACAAAGGTATCCAAGTGGATGGTACTGAACCTTTTCCAATCTGTGTTATATTTTAACTACTTTAAACACAAACAGCTGTGCAAAGTTCGCCTGTCCCCTTCAGTATGTAAGCAGAGTGTGAGATAAATGTCTGTGTCTTTTAATACATCACCCAGTTAAACAGTGCGTAGATTCTGGAATTTTTGGGAAACCTGATCTCTTTCCTTTTGTTGAATAGACTTGCATGTTTTCATCCCGTTTGTTGTTTGTTTCATGTGCCAGCTTAGCAGCAGTCATGAGAACATAAGAAGAGGCTAGCCAGAAGGCGTCAACCATCTAATTAAATAGGGTTTCAGGGTTCCACTAGCGATGGGCACGAAACAGAAAAAATGTGTTTCATTTCATTCTCTTTTGTTCCCCCACATTTCGTTTCATTAATTTTTGGGGAAAAAATTGTACGAAATGAACAGTAATAAAATCCTCCTCCTCCTCCTCCTCCTGGGCTTCAGCCGTGGTGGCTTTGGCAGAGGGGCTAGGCCAGGGATGGCGAACCTATGGCACGCGTGCCAAAGGTGGCACGGAAAGAGCTTTTGCCTGGCACGCGATGTGCTCCTTGCCCCCCACTTCCCCCTCCACTGGACCAGCCATGAGGAATTTGTGGAGGGGGAAGTGGGGGGGGGCAGGGAGCATGTCGGGTGCCAGGCCAACCCTACCATCACCATTGCCATCGCCGCCCTTGCCACTGCCCCCTGCCACACCTGACCCTGCCTCCGCCAACCCCGCTGCCAAGACCAACCCCCTGCTGCTGCCACCGCCGCCGCCACTGCTAACCCTGACCCTGTTGCCCTTGCTGCCCTCGACCTCACCCCGCCCCTGACCCCCCGCTGCCGCCGATCCCAAATCCCCCACCGCCCCTGTCCCCATCGTCATCACCCTTGCTGACCTTGCCGCCGCTGACCTGACCCCGCCTCCACTGCCATCCCTGGCCCTCCCACCCTGACCCCACTCCTCCATCACCCTTATACCTTCGCCCCCTTCCCCCCGCACTTCTGCCAATCTCGACTGCCACCACCACCATCGCCGCCGCCACCGAGTTTGGGCACTTGGTTGCAAAAAGGTTCGCCATCCCTGTGCTAGGCCCTCTCTGGCTGGCTGGGGGGGGGGGGTCCAGAAGCAGCAGCGGAGGAGGAGGAATGACACAAGCAGGTAAGGGAACCATTTTACAGATAAATGAAATGGTTCATTTTAATGGGGGGACCCACCATTTTGAGTCATCTGTAACAAAATGCAGCTTCATCATTTCATTTTGTTATGTAACCAACCAATAAATCAGTGTTTCATTTTTCATTTTGTGCTCATCCATAGATTCCACCAAAATTCTCTGAGAACTGTTAAGCTTCTCCAGACAAGATTACTCATTTTCAGGGCAAGCAGTGATGGCAGGGGAGAAAGATGGATTTTATGGTGAAGAGCGAAATCAAAACTAGGTGCCCATCTCCACTTCACTCCCAGGTGCTGCCACCCCTGAATTAATCCTGTCACTATGAAGATGTTTAAAAATGAATTATTTCATGAAATGCCAGTGCTGGGTTTTGCCCACATTCCTGGCCCGTTTACTTGGATTCTCCTCCTGCCCATTTCTACAATCAAGCAGCCTCAATGCCATTCTAACTTCTCTCCCAATCCTATCCTGGATCACCCTCAATGAGATCAAAAAGACTCTAATCCTGTGACATCAAAAGCAAAGTGTGCTGCTTATATATCACCCTGGAGCCCTTAAAGCACTTTCTGGGCTGTTTATAAGTTAGTTAGGCAGGCTATACATTGCATCTCTGGGTACTCATTTTACTGACCTTGGAAGGATGGAAGGCTGAGTTGACCTTGAGCCAGCTACCTGGCATTAAACCTCTGGTTGTGAGCACAGTTTTGGCTGCAGCACAGCAGTTTAGCCACCATGCCACATGGCTCCTCATAAGGACTGGCCCGTTGACCTCAAGCTATGACTCTGAACCATCACGGAATTGGCTGCTGATGATCTGTCTACCACATGACACAGCCATTGCTCTGGTTATTAGAGGAAGAGAAGGGGGTAGTGTCTCCTAAGGTATAGTTTTAGAAGGATGGATGGGATTGGAATTATTTGCTTGAAACTGGAAGGATCAGGTAATGTCCTTGGGGTTTATGGGATGCCCTCTGCCTTCCCATCCCTTAACTGAACCATGTATGCAACTGCTAAAATATTTGGTACGGTTGTTTCTCTTAGGGCTGAATCAAGGCCATTTGATGTCTGAGGCAAAAGATAACATGGTGTCTTTCTCTCCCATTCTATGTACAGATGTGAACTGGAATTAGCAGCAGAATGTGACCTCAGCACTGGCAAGAGAACAAGGTCCTCTACCATACTGGAGAACAGCAGGCAAGGTGAGGGGTGTACAGGATAGACAGTGTGGTGTAGGCAGATACCTTCCAAGAGAGGAGAATGGCCAGCTAACTAAGGAACTAAGGTGCTGAGGGGGTTCCAGTTCTGACCCTTGCCATCTACCATTGGGACTGAAACCTGGGCCAGGGAAACCTCTAGAGCTATCTGTGGTTTTGTCATTAGTTCTTTGTTCTCTGAACACATTAAATATCCCTGTGAGCAGGACCCTAAAATTTTAATACACTGCCTGGATAGAAGTTCTGGTAAGGAAGAGCCCCAGAAAAGGAGGTGTGCTTAAGAGACTTTTCTACAGACCTTCACCTTAAAATGGGATGAACTTCAGAGCGGAGACATGGGGCAAGGGAGAGCAGAACTCCATCCCCATATCCTCACTAACCATTTGGCTCTTCTCAAATTCAAGCATCATGGTTGATTTGGACTCCTGGGCCAGCTGCTCTAGAATACCGAGGGCAAACAGAATGTGGCAGCAGGATCCTGAGAGCCCACTGAGGCCCTTAGATAAAACCACAGGTGGGGAAGTAGGCTGGCTGGAGTACCCAAGTGTTGTTTCTGGCAGTCCCTGTTGGCCCCTTTGCACCTTGGCAGTTGCCTGAGTGTACGATGTTTTGATGTCCACCCGGAATGTTGACAGATGATGTGGCTCAGGCAATGTCAGGATCAGGAAAGAAGCACTGCTGTGCACTGACATCTGGTCACCACAGCAAGTCCTTCAGCTGATGAAACACCAAGTAGAATGGGTTACATAGGAACCCGAGAGTCTGCTGTTTGTGCTGGTTCAGTTTTTTTTTTTTTGAGTGTCCGGCATTTCCCAGCCCTGTTTCTGCCTGCAAGTGTCCACTCAGAGACAGCATACGGCTTCCTGCCCTGACATTCTCCATGTGCCACCTCTGAGAGGGCACCCACCAGAAGAGGCAGGGCTGGGAAATGCCGGATACTAGAGATGGGCATGAAACGCACATTTTTCATTTCCGTTACCATTTGTCGTTTCCGTTACGTAACGAAACGGCAAACAAAAATTGTGATGAAAATGAAATGAAACGAACAGAACCACGAAGATTTTGTTCGTAAGTTTTGTTTCTGTTACTGGCGGCGTGCAATGAAATTGAGCTGTATTAAATGTTAAAAAACACCCTGGACATCCATAAAAATGCAGCGATAATTATTTATACTGCCTGATAATACCTACAGGGGGGTTGGGGGCCTTAAAACATGCATTTATGTCTTTTCTCAGATCGCTGTATTTTTTTTCCTTTAAGGGGAGTTAGGGGACATCGACCCAAAATGGCTCCCAGATGCCTAATGTTGATTTCTTGGGTATTAAAACGCCCTGGACATCCATAAAAATGCAGCGATAATGTGATAATTATTTGAAATTATTACCTACCACGGGGTTGGGGTCCTTAAAATGTTTGTTTTTGTCTTCTTCCATCGCAATGTATTTTTCTTTTCCCTTTAAGGATGACAAAATGGATGTCACCACTCTAGCCACAACATGGAGGCAAACCATGTGATGGGATCATGTAAATTACTGGACAACTTCAACCAATAGCATGCCCAGGTTGCAGACTGGGCAGGTCTGGCAGCCACAGAGGGCATAAAAAGCTCTGGCAGCCCCTGGAAATGCTTTAAAAATCGCGCAAAAAGTGGGTAGAAACGACAAATGAAAAACGGAAACGAAAATTTTTCAAAAAATTCACGAAAAACGGAAATGAACCGAAACAGACCTCTTAACGACAAACGACAAACGAAACACCATTTTTTTTTATTCGTGCCAATCTCTACCGGATACCTGTTCAGATGAAAAGTGAACTGGCACAAAGTACTGAACTGGCAGTTCGTGCCCATCCCTAAGAGGAACCTATCCTGCAGTTTGCCAAAGGCAATGAAAGGCATGAGCAATGCCACAAAATGACAGGCATGCCTCTCTGATTCATTCTGCAGCTTCCTCCATCCTGGTGGGCTGTGTGGAACAACATTATATTTACACAAACTGTTATTACCACATATCCCAGCACATAAATGCATGGCCAGGGCATAGTGCTGGGAATAAATGTTCATTGTATTCAGATTGGCACAGGAGTCCTAGAATGGTGGCATGCCTTGGTCAACACACAGCCTTACTTGACCAGTACTGTGGAAATTACACCTTTTTATTCAGGAGTAAGTTCCATAGTATTCGGTCAGACTGACATGATTTTGTAGCGTTCGTTGCATTACAAGGCCTTCAGTGATTGCACAATAGCAAAATGTTCCATATATGAATATGTATGTGGCATTCTTCCAGTTCTCGGCATTAAATACATTTTGAATATTTATCTAAATAAATCAAAGCTAAAATTAATTCAAATGTCATGACTTCACTGTTTTTTTTTTCAGGTTTTTTTTTCATTCATTTTATTTAAAATGAAAAGTATAGAATGAGCTCATATATTTTTAAGAATGAGGATGGGTTCTGGAGAAATTCAGAAACATCCTGCTATATTTCTCACACATTTAAAATCCTTATGGAGAATATGAAAATCACTTCTTTTTTACATTCATATAATGGATGTATTAAAAATATGAAATGACCGCAAGAGTAAATTTTACAGGTGACCACTTGAACCGAATTCAGATAAGGTTTATACATGCTGTTCATTCAAATATTCAAGATCTGAAGAAGTATTTTAGCTGAAAAAGCACCCGTTCTGGAATGATATTACTGCTCTTTTGTCCAATGGTTTAAAATAGGATTTTACAGTAGTGATTCATTTTGCTACATACTGTATATATTTCAGTGCATTTGGAGAACTATCCTATGTTTCTGTAGGGGCCTGGTAGATTGAGCTGGTGGGTGTGGATTACTGTCTGCTCCCTCATTTCCTTTATTTTCATCCATTGTCCTCAGGCCCAGAGAAGATCTTCCTGCTAGTTTGGTCTCCTTCCTTCCTTCCTTCTTCCAGTGCTTGCCTGGTTTGCTGGCTACATTCTGAACAGACTGGTTGGTGACGAGCAAGGTTTCCTGGGCTTGTAGAAACGGGTGTGTGTAGGCACTAGTGGTGGTGGTGATAGAGTCTCTTTTTGGCTGGAGGAACATCATTATTTGGCCTTAGAGATGGGCACGACTCAGAAAATTTTTTCGTTTTCGTTTTCGTTTTCGTCTAGGGGTCCGTTTCATTTCGTTTCCGTTTTCGTGAGCTAATTTTCAAAATTTTTCGTTTTCGTTTCGTTACGTAACGAAAACGAAAAATGAAAACGAAAACAAAATTTTTTTCGTTTCTTCCCATTTAGCTCCATTAAGTGCTTTTCCAGTAACAAAAAATGAAAAACGGCTCAAAATTAGTAGTTTCGTTTCCGTTTTCGTTCCATTTTTGAACCATTTTTCGTTTTTCGTTTCGTTATGTAACAAATACAAAAAACAAAAATGGAAACAAAAATTTCGCTAAGTCGTGCCCATCTCTATTTGGCCTGCCTCTGTGCAGTGAGTATTGCAATTGGTGTCAACTGATCTATAAAGCCATTTTCTAAATACAGTAAATCTAATACACCAGCGATAAGCTGTCAGAAATCAAAGATTTTAGTTTCTTCGTTCATCTGTCTGTCCGTTCATTCGTTCTTCCTTCCTTCCTGTTGTTTTATGGGCAGAGTTTGCTTAGCCTCCAAACGCTGCCTTGAAGAAGGAAGCAGGACTTTGAATTAAGGCTGAAAGTCATATTTTTTCAGTGGATCTCTTCTTGGGAAGATTCTTCTAGATTCTCATGGCAGGAACTAATAGAGAGGAAGCTGGAACTCCTGAGTTTATTACAGGAATTAATTAGGAAGATGTATGAATGAGAATCAAGGTTACATATATGGAAGCAAATTCGCCAAATAGATCTGGCAAGTACTCAGATGAAAGCTTGACAAGTATGCTCTCCTTCCTTCTTTGGTATCTCTATTGCCGAGTTAGTCCCGTCGTACTGTATTTTTCCCTCTAACTATTTCACATTAACTGCTGGGCTTTTTTAATGTGCAAGACTGAATATTGTTCCTTTGAGGCAGATCCAAGGAAAATAGTGAACCTTACCCTCAAAGGGTTTGTCCATTTGAAACTAGGTTGAGTACATTTACATGTTTTGTGCTCTTGCCCTTTTAATGCAAATGCAAATGCAAAACTTATCAAAGTTTTGTTTGATTTACTGGAAATGCCACTCTCAAGACCTTGTTCCTAAACTACTAGAAGACAATAATCCTCCTTTTTCTGAAGCAACTGATAAATTTATTGGTACTATTCAGTCCTCCAAGATAATTGAAACACTTTATGGTGTCTAAATTAGGGCTCGGTCCCACATCCCTTTAAAAGCAGTTTAAATTACTAGAAAAACCTATGTTAAAAATGCTGTCCCCATGGCCAGTGGGCTTTTCGAAAAAGAAAAAAGAAAAAAGAAAACCTGGTAATGCCCCTTTAAGCGAGGTTTCTGTAACTCACCCAAGACGTAGGGAATTTTTTGCCTTGCTTTGATAATCCACCTTTTAAGGAAGCAGATGCCGTGGGACCATGCAGATGATTCAGGTTTCTTCTTCTTTTTAACCCATAGCACCGACCGGCTGTTCCTAGGGCCGATCAGCACTGTTTTTTTAAATTGCTTTTCACCTTTGGAGAAACAGGAAGCTCCATGCGGTGCCCTAAGCATTAATTTCCCCCAGGCAAGTGGTCCATTTTTTTCAAATGCTAGCACAACCTGCTGGCCAAGGAGGATGAACTGCACTTTTAAATTAAAAAAAACAGCTTTGGACGTGTGAACTCTTGTCCCACTTATTCAATCACGTGATGGGACAAAGAGGAAAAGCCGGACCTTCAGAAGATCAGGATCGAAACCCAGCTGAGATAGCAGCCTAAGTGTTTCATTTTATGTTGCTCGAAAATTTATTTTGTGAGATTCTAAGGGAAGAGAAGGACAAGAACAAGGCAGTAGACTATGTCCATGGCCATAGCATTGGTTTCATGGCTCCGACCTTCAGTGCCTCATGCAGAAGCAATGAAGAGTCGCCCAGCACATGTTCGTCCTAACACCCATGACCCCAAGAGGATGACAGCTGACATTTGGAATCCCTGCCAGTTGGATTAGGTAGAGTCATGCTTTGCCATCTGTAAGATGTGCGAGGACAACTGTGTAAGCATAAGTAAGAGGAATCTGGGCCACCTTTCCAGTTCTGTCACGAGCTAGTACTCCAGCCACTTGTATATTTGCCATGCCTTATCGAAGCAGGCAGAAAAAGCTGAGGCTAGCATGCCATCGACATTGTGAGGCTGTGTGAACTAAAATGCTTTTATCCTTCTGCTCATTTTGAAGTAGATTTGTCTTTAAATTGTAGTAGTGTCTATAGGGTCTCAGTGGCTCCTTTTGCTCTGATTGAATAAAACATAATACATTGTGATAGAAGGTAGGAAAAATAAGTGTAATTTGATATGGAATGTCATGATTTATAGAACAAAGAAGGTTGTAGCCTCTTAAAGACTAAGAAATTTATTATGGCATATGCTTTCATATACAGCTTTGTGCAGTCATTCATCAAACAACCCACCAGATGTGATGGAAAAGAAGAAATCTTTGATGTGTGGATGATCCTTACAAAGCCACCTTTTCCGTCAATGCATTTTGTGTATTACAAATGCCACACAATGGATGCTGCTGATTCCAAGCTATGTCAGGTATCTATGTCGCTTCCTCCTTCTAAGCACCTTGACCAAGATTGGAGCAAAACTCCCACTCTGTGACCCCTTCAACCTGAAAAGTGGCACTGGCTGCCTCTCCCTACAACTGCTCTGTTCTGGGAAGCTGTTTTTATTGCTCATCTGGTAGCTGTTTAGTGCTTTATGTGAAAGAACCTGGTGTCCAGGCCCCTTTTAAGGCAGACATTCCTGTCAGAAAGTATGCCCTTGCAAATTCACCCCGCCCTAACCCACCATTCTCCAGTCACTCATCTGTTTCTCAAAGAGATGATTCAGTGTCAGTGCCAAATGTTGCAACAGCTTCACTGGCAGCCAGCTTATTTCCAGACAGTATACAAGCTTTTCCTCATCACTTTTAAATAAAGGTGGGCACGAACCAGAAAACCCAAGGTTCAGGTTTGTCTGGTTCGGGCCCACCCTTGGTTTGGTTTGGTTTCGGGTTCGTAGGAATTTAAAAAAAAATTCCTACGAACCCGAACCAGTTCGTTGTTTGGGTGGTTCTTATCGGCAGCAGCGGCAGCGGAGGCTCCTCGGCAGCGGCGGCTCCTGACTCCTGCAGCAGGGGTTTTTTAAGGCACTGGCATGGGGCCAGCCCCTCTTTTTTTTTAGCTTCTGCTGCACAGCAAGAAGAGGGCTTGGCTGGCTCGGCAGGTGGGCGCCTTCGGGGTGCAGCGGAGGCTTGCTGGCGTCCGGGCGTGAGTACTCTGGCACGGTCTGGTCAGGCAAGCGTCCAGCGGACCGGGCGAACTCAGAGGCTGGGTGCCGGGTTTGTGGCCTCCGCAGGGCGTGCTTGGCATCGGCTCAGCGGCAAACCCACCTGCGGTGCTATATTGCAGCAACCCATGCTTGGGCTGTCTGCTCAAAGACGCTGCCGGCTAGAGGAAGAATTACCCTGAAAGTAAGAAAAACAAACCAAAAAAAAGCCCCGCGCCACAGCTGTAGCGTGGGGCCAAACCCGGAAGTTCGCTGCAACCTGAACTTTCAGGGGGCTTTTTTGTTTGCACCCGCAGAGGCCACAAATGGGGCTTCATCATCCTTCTCCCAGGCCACCTTGCTGGCGCCGGCAAGGAGGAACTTAAGGGGAGTCCGGGACAGCCACTGCCTCCCAAGGCTCAGCCCGCGCCTGGCCAGCAGCTCGCCTTGACCGGTCTCACTCACCCCACAAACCCCCTGACAGGCCCTGAGGAGGGCAGTGGCAGCGGCGGTGTTTTCAGGAAGGCTGGCCTTTCTCCATTTTTAATTCTTTTTTTTTCACTGCCGTGCCTACCACATGGTTGCTCGTCGGTAGGCTTCCCCCCCCTTCCTGGTCGCCGTCCCTGAAGGACTTCCGGACCAGCACCAGGTAGGAGACATCTCCACCACCACCCCATTAACAAACCAAACCAAACCAAACCAATTTTTCAACCATTTACAAATGATGCCAATAAGTAACGGAATGAATAACGGATAATGGAATGGAAAAAAAAGTCATTTCGTGCCCATCTCTACTTTTAAAGGTGACACAGCTACCAATCTACTGATTAATGAAATACAATAACCAAAAACTTGCAGCTAACAGTGGACAAAGATGAAATCCAAATGTATCTCATCAGAACCATGTGCACAGCAAAATATATGGGCCAGAGTAATTCTCCAGGTTCATAATTATTAACAGGGCTATGTACTGAATTGGGGGGTTGGGCTGATAGACCATGTGGGATGATGCTATCACTGCTGCTATTGGTGGGTCTGCCCCAGAAAGGCCCTAGTCAGCACCATGGTGACTCCTCTGCTCAGTTTTTCCAAGCCCTCTGAAAGATTCTGTTTGGACTTCAATAGAAGAGGCCTCAGGTTGTACTCCAGAAGCCATGTGGTGCTGATTATCAAAAATAATGACGTGAGGCATTAGTCTAAAGCTAAACAACTCGCACGACAACATGAACCAGCTAGGACAGTTGGCTCTAATTTTTGCATCAAACAGATCCTTTTTTGGAACTATCTTTCTGAATCTATATTTTACCTCTTTGTCCATAGATTTTACTGCTTTCTAGTAGCTATAGAGTGGACAGAAAATGATGTAAATATCATTGTGTGCAATATTATGCTATTATGTAATAGTGCACTTCTGTCATATATCTGACAGACGATTAACGTCTCATAGTTAGTGGGTGATTCTAAAATGCAATAAGTACATAAATAGCCTTCCAGACTCTCTCTCTCTCTCTCTCTCTCTCTCTCTCTCTCTCTCTCTCTCTGTGTGTGTGTGTGTGTGTGTGTGGTTTGTGTTTCTGTGTGTCTCTGTGTGTCGGTGTGTGTCTGTTTGTGTGTGTGTTATTTTCCGTCAATGTGGAACCAACTTTTAATGACCTTAACAGGGCTTTTAAGATAAGTAAGATTATTTAAATAATGGTTTTACCAGTTCCACCCCTCACCAGTGAGTTACCATGGCGGAGCTGGGATTCACAGCCAGGTAACCTAAGTCTTAGTCCATAACACTATCTACTATAACACACTGGGTATCTAAATCAATAGCTGCCTTATTTATTTACTCTCAAGTGTTGTTTATTTCTGATTTTGGTTTGATGTTCTATTCAGTTACTCAGTAGCAGCAAAGCAGGTGGTATGCATACCTTTGAGAAAGTAAGCAGTAACTGGCAGATATTTGGAGCAACACACAGGCATCTGAGGACAGAACTAAATGAACCCATGCCCTGAGTGGAGGTGTCCCATAAGTATCTCCTTGAGTATTGTGGGAACAGAATGCTGGAGCAAATAAGCCATTGATCTGACCCGCCATGGCTGTGGCTATGCTCTGTGTGTTTGCACATATGCATTTTGGGTTCATGCATCTTTTTCCAAAGGCAGACGCTGAGATATATTACAAATATAAATGTGTTCATATGAGTAAAAGTTAGATAGCTAATCACAGGGTCCCCCCCCCAGAGGTGGAAGGGACCCTTTGCATCATGGAGTCCAGTCCCTGACAAGGAGGCCCAGTGGGGAATTGGACTCCCAACCTCTGGTTCTGTAGACAGAGACCTAAACCACTGAGCTATCCAGCCGTTCTTTTGAGGGTGAGTATCATGCCATTAAAAAAGAGCAAACAAATGAGAAAATGAGACTGGCTGGAAACATATTTGAAACCAGCATGGGTCAAAAAAAGATGCCATCATCCCTACTTGCCAGACAGCAGGTATGTATGTGGTGTGGGTAAATCCCTTAAAATAGCCCCCTGACTTCTCCTCTGGATTCTGTGGAGAAGACGTTTTGCATCAAAAATTGTTCTATATAACTCCTTCTTGTAACTTTGGGAGACAATGGTGTTGTCACAGACCACCAACACCCACTTGTCTGGCTCCGTTGCAGTGGCACAAGGGGCAGGGAGCCCATTATGGGATGGGAAGCACCAGGGAGTCCTGGCAAGGAGGAAAGCTTCCATATAATTTGTCGTCTGCCTTCCTCCTTCCAGATCCAAAGCCGTGACCCTTTCTGCTAAAATATTTTTAGGGTCAGGCAAGAGACAAAAGGGCCGGTGTCACTGCTGCCAATTTCTGACTCAATGGGAGGCTCTCTTGGAAGTGCTGGAGAGTCGTTCCCACGAACAGAGTGTGCTTCACCCGATGAAACTCCAAGGCAGTATAATTAGCATTCTCACTGGGCAAAAGAACAGCTTTGATTGTCTGTGTGTTCACTGGACGTTTGTCCCTGGTCCAAGCAAATGTAGTCCTCTCATATTATGCACTTGTTCTGCCCACCTGTTAGTTCTCAGAGAACCCAACGCGGCTCTTACGTAGGACAGTGTGACTGAATCAACATGTCTTTGTAAAATGAAATAAAAAGTTGACACTTCCATTCAGCAGACCTCTTGTTTTATATGATGTCTAGTTATCTAGACGAGGTCAGCGTTTAACTCTGTTGTATGACACCCTTTTTCACTACTCCACCCCTATGTAGGCAACATTTGGAGCCTGGAAGGTTATTTTTCTTATTATTGCTCCCATAACTTTGCATCCAACACAGCCCTTGTCCATAACGGCGTGGGGTGGCTGTGGGAGTTGTGGGTCACACACAGTCATTTTTCTGAGCTCTAGCATCATCTTGTCCATTTAAAAAGAGCACCGAAAACCCAAAATAAAGTAGATTAGCTCAATGCTATAGGAGGAGCCAATGTGGCGTAGTAGATAAGAGTCTCCAAATGGGACTTTGCAAGCCGAGGTTCAAAGCCCTGCTTGGCTATCGAAGCTCACTGGAAGGAGTGACAGTGGTAAACCACCACTTTTTAAAATATTTAGAAAACCAAGTGACTAGACAACATATATAGCACCAATATTATAAATGTTACCATGAAATTCTGTGGGTATTTAATGTAAACCAAGATTTCCATGGACACAGCTTATTGTGGGATGATGGCAACATATTTTACTACTACTACTACTACTACTACTACTACTACTACTACTACTACTACTACTACTACTACTAAGAACAGAAAAGTGTGCTATTTATATACTGCCCCAGAGCACTTAAAGCACTCTCTGTGTGGTTTATTACAATTGAATTATGCAGGCTACATATTGTCCCGTCCATCAACCTCCAAGAAATAACCATTGCATCCACTGGAGCATTTAGATTATACTGGACATTCTCCACACAAATACATTTTAGACTTCATTCCAAGACTGTAACCTTAGAGCTACAGAATTGGAAGCAACCCTATAGACCATCAAGTCCAGCCTCTGGGAAATTGATCTCCCATCCACAGACTCTGCAGCCAGAGACCTTTAAATCACTGAGCTATCCTATAATAACAGTTCTCTCCAAGTATATGTATGGAAGAGAAGCAGGACTAGGTGTATCTACAAAGCCTCTTAGCTTGGCCCTTCATATCAATGTGTTTAGAACAAACTCAGGAGGAAGGAGCTCAGCAAACGGAATATTGCTCTTCCTTCCAGGAAAAGAAGAAATGTGTGTAAGGAACCAGGGTCAGAGCCTTATGTGAAGTTCCAAGAAGTACTGTGGAGAAGGGAACAGGGGGAAAAGTAAAGCATTTCGTGTAGTTGTTCATAATGTGGCAAAAGACCATTACAAGAAAGACTGGCCAAACCTAAAAACCTAAGGAATGTGTACCAGAAATTCGGCTAGAGAAGCAAAGCCAACTGCTTATGAACTACCTTGTGTAGGCCGAGAAAACATTATGTTACTATAAACCGCAAATAAATTGGCATTTTAAAATGTTTGTTTTAAATATTTATGACACTGCTGTTTCCACCCCAGCTTTCAACCCCTTAAAGCAAGTCTGCACCTCAGAGCTTTCAGGAATGAAGACTTGAAGACAGAAAAGCTGTCATGAGCCCGTCATAATGTTTAGTCAATGGTCACCGACAGTGACGCTAGGTTGATGACATCTATTTGATCTCTCATGTTTGTTTCTCCACATTCAAAATAAATTCCTTGGCTGTGAACATTACGCCTCCCCATGGACTTACTCCTGTCCTGGCTGCTGTTCCATACATTATGCACCCTTCACATTTGCCCTTCCATCATGTGTGCAACAAGGAACTGCCACTAATCCTTATCCATGCACGTGCATGCGATGTGAATTTGTCAACAAGAGTTGGTCACCCCTTGAATATTACAGCCAAGTGTGGCCTTTGGGGGGGGGGTTCAAGTCTATACTTTAAAATGCCAGGTGCAAAGGGCAGCAAAAGATGTGGCCTTTCCCATGCCATGGGTATATCTGGGGAGGGGGCAGAAAGGTACATCTGTCATGGGTGCAGCAATCTGGGGGCACCTGGAGGGGGAGCAGCAAGAGGAAGCTGTGCATCCTCCTGCCACCCAGCAGTCCTCCTTTCCCCTAAGGCTTGGTGACGGCACCCCCTCCTCCGCCTTCGGCACCGTGCACTAGGCAAGCGGCGAAGCAGGCAGGCAGGACTGTGGTGGCCGTGGCGCCCTCCTCCTCCTCTTCCTCTTCCTCGCCTTGATGGACACACACACACACACCACCACCACCACCACCACCACCACCAGCAGCAGCAGCAGGGTCCCCCCCCCACGTTTCTGGGTGGGTTCAATGTGTGGGGGGGTGGCAGGAAGGGCACAAAAAATGAACTTTGTCCCCAGGCATTCCACATCCTGGCTACACCTCTATCCCATGCAGAGACAAGAATTATCTTTTTCCAATCAACTTCTGTTAGCAGTTTGGGTCATAGCATCAGAGGCTTTCCCATAAATGTGAACATGCAGATCCCGCAGAATGTTGGGATTTTAAGACAATGCAAAAACCCCAAAGGAAACCAGAATGCTGCGCCCCCCCACACCCCACCCCACCCTGCCAACCAATGGCATTTCTCAGAGCAGCTAAAATGTTGGTGCCTAGGTATAGCAGGAGGAAGGCTAGCTGTTCCACTTATATCAGACAAACTCTTGTCTTCTTGGATTCAAGCCAGGAAAAATAACCTATTACTATCCAAACTGAGCTACGTCAAACAGTCCATGCTTAATTAAGCCCACTCTAAGAGTCCTCTCTCTCTCTCTCTCTCTCTCTCTCTCTCTCTCTCTCACACACACACACACACACACACACACACACACACACACACACACACACCAACCAGAAAGCTCAAACTATAGGAAAAGAGGTTCAATTTAAACATTAGGAAGAATTTCATGACAGTTAGAGCTGTTCGGCAGTGGAATATGCTGCCACGGAGGGTGGTGAAGTCTCCTTTGGAGGTTTTTAAGCAGAGGCTGGATGGCCATCTGCCGAGATTCCTGTGATGGGGGTTCCTGCATGGCAGGGGGTTGGACTGGATGGCCCTTGAGGTCTCTTCCAACTCTATGATTCTATGATTCCATGTTTCTATGATTCTCGGTGGGTGAGATTGAAACTGTCCAGGTCATGCTACCCAATTTAAATTCCCGATTTTTCATTTTTCATTTTTATTTTTACACTGTTGGGGCCTAGCCTAAGGAAACAGAAGGGACATTTAATGGGCTGTGCAAAATGTAATGGAAATGGACTCTCTCCTGTCTCAGATGTGCCAGGTGGCTGCCAGGCAGATGGTCTTTTCCATGGTGTTACTCTGTCTCTTGATTGTTCCCGCAGAGAGAGACTCACCTGACATTTAATTCTGTTGTCCCTACAGTGTCCGGTGAAGGCTGATTTTGTTCTGAAATGTTTTTAATCTCCCCATGGGTCCTTTTATCCTGGTGCCTTAGATTTATAATAGCACTGAGTTTTTACTGTTTTAATTATATCCTTGCAAGTTGACCTAGGAATTTGGTGGAAGGGTAGCAAAACTATCTAACATAAATAAACCATAATCATCAGAAGCATTTCACAAAGGACTCCCATTCCTGGAAGCAGACTTGTTTTCCTAGTAACATGCCCATCTGCCCTTAATAATCAAAATATACCTATGCAGTTGAATCCCCTCTAACTGATCCTTCACATTTTTACTCTACAGCAAGTTCCACCGATTTCAAATATGGATGCATGATGTGATTCATGACTCACCCTGGCTCTCTCATCGTTGCTTTCTTTTTTCTAATTTTCTTCTTCTTCAAGTTTTTCTTATTATTTTTAAAACCCTTGGGCCACTCTCTGGATTAGCCTGGTTCTTCCTGAGAGAATAACAGGTCAACCTCTGTCTCCAAAGCTCATGTCCCAGTCTGGACTCCGTTCCCTAGCTCAAGCCCAAATGAGGATAAATGCACTGCTGTGCTTTCTTGCATCTGCCTTCTCATGGGAATCAGAACGGTTATCTCTGCTTTCGGGTACGGGCATTGAACACATTGTTGCAAGTGGTTTCGGCCCAATTTGCAACCTAGCACTGCCTCCAGTGCCTTCTCTGAATCCTTCTTGCCCAGCCACCAGTCCCCATTATTTTGTATGTGTGTTCTGTTTTGTTTTCCTTCCCTGTGGGCATGTGAGAGGTCAGACACAGTCAACCAAAAGAAAAAGCAGACAGGAAAACATCTGTAGCATGTGTATTGAAGTTTCTCAGGGCTGTCTGTCTGCACTGAAAGGATCCAGGCAAATAAACAGCAACTCTTCAGAAAAAAAGAGAACACTCTTTTTTACCCCCAGATACAGAGGTGTACAGGCCAAGTCGTGGCTTGATACGGCATGGAGTGGCTTGCAGTGGCAGGGAGCTTTCTTTTGATTCCCCCCCACCACCACCTTCCAAAATTACACAGTAGTGTTGGCTGCCATGGCTGCTTCCCCAGGAGTCTGCGTGTCAAAGATGACTCATCCTCTATCTGCAAAGAAGAGGCTACATGGAGCGGAGGCAGGTGACGGAATGCCCACGCCAATCCTGTCAGACAAATGAACAAAGCTGATTCCACTTCCGAAAAAGAGTTTATTGGCTTGAGAAACCCTGATTGGTACTAGGGCCAACCACATCTTTGTAAGGCTATTAAAAATAGAAACACCCATGTCAGCCCCAGTTGCTGCTGTGTTGTTTTTTCTCTTCCCTGTTAGAAATGAAAATCCCAGTGTTGGATTGTTGCTCTTTCTTTAATGTCAGAGCTGCTTGTGGAGAACTCCCTTGGGCTTCTATTGACAGAGATGCATTGCACCATGCAGCCGGCCTCAGTGGCACAAGGTCTCACATTTGCAAGTCTGTCACATAATACCTTTGTCTCTTGCTCCAAATCATACCTGTGCCCATGATCTGTTCTGTTTCAAACTTGGCACTTGAATGTATGCAGCCGTAACAAGGGTTAAAGGGGAAAGACCATAGCGTTTCTGTGATCCACCCCACCTCACCATATTAACCTCTCTAAATGCCATCTGAAATAGAGCCTAAGTGGAATGAAAAGACCTTTATTCGATGGCCCAACAGGGCATCCCATTCATAAAAACAAGCAAGAGGAAGGAAGGGGAGAGGGTGTAGCTCTAACGTCCAGCCAAGTGGGATCGGATGGAAAAATCTGCCATTGGCCCAAAAGGCTGTAATCCAGACAAACAGATCTAGATTTCATTATCAGTTAAATGCCAAAGGTTTATTTTTAGGGCCTTTCCAACCTATTCGTATCCACATTTTTACCACTGGGATGCTAAAAAGTATGTCTGAGATATTATTCTGCATGCAAGGGCTAAGTCAGGCAACATGATTCAGATTTCATGGAAGGAGAGATACTATTAGAGCAGGCAAGTGGCCCACTTGTGCGCTCCTTTAGTTTGAATGTAAGTGAACCCATGAAAACTCTCTTGTCCTAATTTCCTAAAATGGACAAAAGCAGTATATAATAAACAAAAAGCAAAAATAATAGTAAATGGAGAAAAAAACTAAACAATGTCAGATCTTCAAAGGCACTCATCAAGGATGTCCACTGTCTTCACTGCTGTTCATAGTAATACTGGAGGTGATGCTAAGGGAAATGAGAGAAGAAGAAATAAAAGGTTTAAAACTGGGAACATTACATTATCAAGTTAGAACCTTTGCTGACAACATGGTGGTTATTCTGCAAAACCCAAGGCAAAGTATTACAATATTAAAACAAATCATTTCTAACTTTAGTATCCTAGCAGGATTTAGAATAAATGAAGATCAGACAAATATAATAACAAAAAATATGACAAAAAAGAAGAAATTGAACTGGAAACAATTTCAGTCTCTAAGGTAACAAAAAATTAGTTATAACATTAACCAAAAAGACAAAAAATGAGATAAATTATGAAAACAAACAGAATGAAATAAAAAATAATTTGGAAAGATGGGAACATTTGAAACTCTCGCTGATGGGAAGAATGGCAGTTATTAAAATGATGGTTTTACCTATACTAATATTTCTCTTCCAAAACATTCCAATCATAATAAGTAGTAAACCTTTCTAAAAATGGGGGAAACAACTGGCAGATTTCATATGACAGGGAAGAAAACCCAGAATAAAAATGAAATATCTATAAGAGGATAAGAAGAAGCCGGCTGGGGAGATATCAACCTCTAATTATATTATAATGCATCTGTGATATTATGGTTAAAAGAATGGATAAGATTAGAGGATGAAAAATTACTGACAACAGAAAAAAAGGCTTAAGGTTTGGAATGCATGCATACTTATGGTATGATAAGAAAAAAATAAATAAGGATTTTGAAAATAGCTTGGTAATGAAAGCCTTGATTAAGATTTGGGAAAGTATAAAGGGAATTTTTATGGAGGAATACCATTGCGAATGTCTCCGCATGAGGATCTTGGGAAGCAAATAGATGTGAAATCAGGAAAATGGCTGACATAAAGAGAACTATTATTAAAGACTGAAGAAAACAAATTAAGATTAAAAGCAAGAGAAGAATTAGCTCAGGAGGGAATCATTTTGGTTCCCTCACAGACAACTACTGGAAAGGATGTGTATGGACAATAAATTAATCCAATTTGACCAAGAGATCTTAGATTTAGATAAGCTAATGTGGGAAAAAGAAGAACATCAAATCTCAAAACTATATAAATTGTTGTTAGAGAGAAATGGAGCAAAAGGTAATTAAGGAAAATATGATTAAATGGATGCAGGATATAGGAAAACAATAGAACTTGATGACTGGTATAGAGCATGGAATGAAAACCAAAATTTAATTACAATTACTGATCTGAAAGAGAATTATATGAAAGTCTTATATAGATGGTATATAATTCCCAAGAACCTAGCAAAAATAACTAAATCAAATAAAAATAAATGTTGGAGAGGTAAAACAAAAATGATTCACTATACCATATGTGGTGGAATTGTAAGGTAATTAAGAAGTTTTGGAGAGAAATTGACTATATACTGACCAAGAACTCGAAGATTCAAATAGAATCAAGACCAGAAATTTATTTTTTAAATATGATAAGAGGATAATGAGGAGACTAAAATATGTTTATATATTTTAGGTGCAGCTAGGAATCAAATAGCAAGAGAATGGAAAAGTGAAGAAGAACCATTGGTTGATGGCTCTTTAATAAAATTACAAGAATATATTTTATGGGAGAAACTAACAAAATCATTAAAGGGAGAGTCTGCAACAGAATTTGAAAATCAGTGGGGTGATGTAACGAAATACAGTGGTACCTCTGATAACGAATTTAATTCATTCTCAGAGGCAATTTGTTATCCGAAAAATTTGTTATCCGAAACATGGTTCCCCATTAAAATGAATGGGAAACTGATTAATCCATTACGGAGGACCGAAAAAAGGCAAAAAAGCTGGGGGTGGGGGAGGTCCCAGACCAATTTATAAAATGTACTTTAAAGGCTTGCAGTGCTGGAACACTGCAATGCAAACATGGACAAGAGAAACCAGCAAGACTACTCCAGCCTGTTCCCACCCAAAGTGCAATGGGGGGAAAAATGCAAAGATACATACATAAGCAGGAAGAAAAATCCAGCCCATTTTTACCCGCAGAGTAACGAAAAAAGACTGCAAACATGGAGAAATTAAACCAGCAACACTACCGCAGCCTCTTCCAGCCAAAAATGCAAAGAAAAACAGTACAAAGATTATTAAACGTTAGCTCCCTATCTTACCAAGTTTGAAAGGTCCCTCAGCAAAACATGTCCAGAATGGCTCCAAAACACCATGAAAAAATGTTCTAACTCCTCCCACCCCTCCATAAGCTATGCATCTTGCAATGCATGCAGGGTACACATTTTTTGCAAGGCATTGTGAAACATTTGCTATCCGAGGCAGCCCTATACCTGGAAATTTCCATTTGTTATCTGAGGCATTCTTTATCTGAGGTATTACTGTACTTAGAAGTAAGATGGGGAAAATAAATTAACATCTGAAATTAATGAATTGCTATAGAATGGTATTATAATAAGTATAAGAATTACTCTCTGTTGTGTATATAACAAAGGGGGCCCTCCTGAAAGAGCCATCCCTTAAGGAAGTGAAAGGAGTGGCTTGTAAGAATAGGGCCTTTTTAGCAGCTGCCCCCAAGCTATGGAATGCCCTCCCGTCTGAGATCCGCCTGGCACCAACACTGATGATGTTTCAGTGTCAGGTAAAAACCTTTCTGTTTCAGAGGTTTTTTTAACTGACATAATATTGGATTGTGGGTCCTGATGGCAATTTTTGTGTTTTGTATTTAAATGTGTTATTGTTTTAATTGACATTTGAATGCTTTGTTTTAATTGTTCATTTCTATTGTAAGCCGCCTGGAGACCTTTGGGTAGTGAGCGGCATATAAATAAATAAATAAATAAATAAATAAATAAATAAATAAATAAATAAATAATGTATCATATAGTGATTTATTCTTTTTATTAGAAAAGAATTATAAATGTTAGGAATGTAAAAATGGTCTTATTATATGAGCGAAGAAAATAACAAATGAAAATTAATACAAAGGAAGATAAATAGAAGCAAATCTTGCCATAAAAACAGGAAATCAAATTGTTTTGTTATGTAGTAAAGTATTGATTTTTCTCCTTTAAAAAATTATTAATAAACTGTAAAAAAAAAAGAGAAAACTCTCTTGTCCTGTGTCAGACCTTTGTCCATGTAAGCCAATATTGTTAGCTAAACAAGGTTATGGATTATGTATCTGAAGATTCTCAGTCATCCAGGTGAGTTTATCTGGAAGTTGAGTCATGGCAACTGGACTTCTTTTCTTGAGAGATTGAAACGTTTCACTGCCCAGACCTAGGCTCAGGCATAGTCTATCTGCTACTTATCAAGAAGTGATTTCAACAATCCCCAGACAAATCAAAAACACTTCACACCTCCACCACCAAGGCTATAGCTAACGACCCATGCTTTATGGGTTTCAGCACCTGAGGCCATTGTTTACCTAATGGCCTATGGAGACTATTGTCCACCTAATGAGCCTATCCAGGCCATTGTTGATCTTATGAGCCTATTTCACACCAGGGTGACATGAGGTCAAAGTGAACTATAATAATGGAGGATTCCCAACTAGCTTTCCTCAGATTGATGAAGCTCTTTGGAGAAGCAGCAAAATGTTTCAGTCTCTCAAGAAAAGAAGTCCAGTTGCCATGACTCAACTTCCAGATAAGGTTAAGGAGCTTTTTTCCAACACTATCTGATGCTAGTGGGGATTCAGGTCCTTCTGCAGGAAAAACACATGCTCCACTAGAGATGGGCTTTTTTTCCCTGTTCGCCGTCCCAGAAGCCAGGAAGACCGGACCTCTGGACCAGCACCAGGTAGGAGACATCTCCGCCCCTCTCCATGAATGAAACGAACCTAACCAAACCAGTTTTTCTCAGTTCGGTTTGGTTCGTGTTAAATTTGCCCCTAGGGTTATTATTCATTTCGTTACATAACAAAACGAATAACGAATAACAAAACAAAAAATTCATTTTGTGCCCATCTCTATGCTCCACTACAGAGCTGCAACTTTCCTAAATGTGTACAAAAACACATTGAGGCAAGATTGCCAAAGTCATAAATTAATGACTGGTGTAAATCTTTTAGAACGTTCTGTGCTGGTTTGGCTGCGGCAGTGGAAATGTCTATATTATTAGCTGACTTAGCTCCTTTCCAGCTGTCTTTTAAAAGGGAGATCAATGAAAAAGTTTTACAAAATTACATAGCTTTGGTGAGGAGCGCAAGGAAAGCCACATTGTGGCATGTAATTCTGAAGCAGCACATCTTTGTTGTTGCAGGTATGACAAAATAAATGCAAACAAATTATACAAGGTTTGGGTTGTGGAGCCAACTGTGTGTTTTTCGGTTGTTATGACTACTACAGCAACCTATATGAGTCCCTGGTGGTGTCTCTCTGCCACAGTTACGAAGGAGGATTATCTATTAGACAAAAATCACATGCCAAAGCACATGCTCAGTGCTTTGGCATGTCCTTGACATGTAGGAGGTCCCAATGGTTCTGCTATTGGGCAGACTGAGGCCACAAGCAGCAGATGTTGAGGGGCCATGGAGACCCCTCTGAGCAATGGCAAGGAGAGCAGCCCCATTACGTGTGCTGAGACAACATCCAGCAACTGGCCTGAGTGGTTTCTTCATGTGGAACTGAGAGGAACCACCAGAAATTATAGGGGATGCTAATGGGCTAAAATGATGGACCACAGATATGATTCTATAAAAGGCAGCTTCATATCTTGTCTTAGTTCCTCTGCATGGGAGGAACTAAGTCTGCCATATCTTGTGGTGTTGTTCAGATGTCACATTATTAGTGATATTCTCAAAGGGGATATGAACTCTTAGCTCTCCAGGTGTTTTGGCCTACAACTCAGCAGAATGGCCAATGGTAAGAGGCTGTGGAAGTTGTCCAAGACATCTGGATGGCTGAAGATTTCCAAACCCTTACTATGCCTTAAGGGAGTTGGCCTCTCATTCAGTTATAATAAAAGAGTGCATTTAAAATTTCTGAATGCCATGAGATTCCATTATCATTTCTCACAACCACATCATATAATATTTTAGGTGCAACCAGGAAGAAATTAATGATAAGGACATAGCCAAAATGATCAACTGAGAACAGGAGGAATACAGTTAAAGATCCGTGCTGCAAATGAGACAGAATTGCACAGATATGCAGTTTCAGAAATGGATCTATTATGGTATACAGAAGGAAAATATGTGCATTCAATATCATTTCCCCCACCCACCCATTTCATGTTACTTCAGGACAGGGCAATCATAACATTTGACATAGCTCTAATGTCCCATGATTCTCTTCAGTATGACAGGGCACACGTTATCTAACAACTTGTTCCAAGTCACTGACAAGTTACTTTCCCACCCAGGGGGGTCCTGGAGTTGTTGCAACAATCTGTGAATCAGCATGAAAAAGGCTCTGAGAAATTTCAAGATGGGAACCATATGGTGGCATCTCCCCCCCCCCGCGAAACTGCACAGCAGACCACCAGCCGACACTCTGAAATCACGCTGGGTGTCTTCCCTCTGGTCTCCAGCCCTTCAGCAAGTGCCGGAAAGATTTCTCATCTGCCTCCAAACAGTTTGGGCACATCAAATGTTCATGGGTAAGCAAGAGAGGAGGCCCCCATGCCACAGTAGAGCTGTTGGGGAAGATGCCCTGACAAGACCAAGTAGCTAGCCCCTCATACACTCTCCTTGGGTTTATCGCCTCTGATAATGAGGCAGAGATGGTGTCTGCTGCTGAGATTGCGAGGAGGGGGATTCGCTCACGGGTTGTGTTAGGCATATTGCCTTGATTAAATGGTGGCCTCTTAAAACAAAGAACAAACACATATATACGCAGAGGCATATGAAATAACATCTGGCCTTAGACTGCTATAGCAAAAAGTTACACACACCTTTCCTACAGAGTGACACTGAAATACGATCTGAGAGGAACACTGTTCCTATCAAGGCTGAACCTCTTCCATTGATCTTCTTTACAAATGCACTGTAAAACAGGTCCTTCACTCACGAGCCCTCCCTACAGATGAGTCGCCTCCACGCGGGTGTCCTCCAGATGTGCTTAGGCACCCAAAACCATGTTATCCCAGCCAATACAGCCTAGTGGCTGTGAGAAATGGGAGTTGCCATCTCAGACTTCTAGAGAAGAGTCAACTGGATAAGAAATTGCTCAAGGGTGGGGCGGGGGGGAGAGGAGCTATAAACTGGTGCATTAGAAGTAGAGATGGGCATACTCTTTGGCACCCACTTAGATGACAACATGATTGAGATGTACAAAATTATGAAGGGGTGGATCAAGTGGATCAAGGGAAGCTCTTTTCCTTCTCATACAATATCAGAACCTTACTCTTACTCTCCCACCCTTCACTCAAACTGAGTGTTAGGAGAGTAAGAAGAAGACAAAACAAAGTGTTTCTTTACGCAGCATGTTTTTACTCTGTGGAACTCCTTGCCACAGGATGTGGTGATGCCACCTGGTCTAGATGCCTTCAACAGGCGATTGGAAGAAAGGTCCATCACAGGTTGCAAGGATACATATGATCTCCAGACTTAAAAGGAGGGTAACTCAAAATGCCAGATGGAGGGGAGTGGTATCAGGAGACCCATCTCTAGTTGTCTCCTATGTTCCCACATTTATCTGGTGGTGACACTGTGAGATGTAGGAAGCTTGATGATACGGGCCCTTGGCCTGATCCAGCAGTGCTCTTTCTTAGGTTCTTAGGGGGAAATGGGACAGAGATTCCCGCAGGGCTGCCTTTGGGTAGGCAGCTGCTGGAGGGGGCAGAGGAGGGAGGCACACAAACGTGCTGTGACTGGACTATCATGTGAACAGGAGGGAAAGGGCAGCTTGTGCTGGCTGGTAAGTGGGGGAGCCAGCTTGGAGGGGTGGAGGAGGGGAACATGGGACACCTGCAATACCACACTGACAAACCTCCGAACTGAGGTTCATGCTCATCTCTAAATAGCAGTGCAGGTACTGATAAAAATAAGTATCTTTTGAAAAAGAAGCCCCAAAGCTTTGCCAGTCCAGATTCCTCCTCAGCACCATCTGTATCCAAACGTCTGTAAAGAGGTCTGGATGTGACTGATGTTCACTGTCACATTACTGGAAGCAATGATGTCCATTGTCCTC
>JAHTLZ010000074.1:18570614-18580775 GCA_023846285.1 Phrynocephalus versicolor | reverse complement strand
TGTGTGTGTGTGTGTGTGTGTGTGTGTGTGTGTGTGTGTGTGTGTGTTTACAGTCATGACTGACCCTTCATGACTCCATGTCCATGGAGTTTTCTTGGCAGGAATACTAGACAGTAGCTTGCCAGTTCCTACTCCAGACGCCTAAAGCACCTAATATTTCCTTGTGGTCTCCCATCCAAGTACTAACCAGGCCTGACCGTGCTTACCTTCCAGGATCAGGTGAGATCAGATATCTTATGCTACCAGAAATAAAAGAATATTTTATTTTTGACACTGATAAATGTAGACTCCTTTACTGTTGATCTTGTTGCCAAGCACATAAGCAGTCCTCCCAACTGTCTTTCAGCCTCCCTAGGGTACATTTTGCAATCAAATTAATTTTGACCAAAGAAGCTAGAATAATTTAATCTATTTATTATTCTGAACGTACACCTGTGATTTACACATTTGCTCAAGCTTCAGTTTAGCATCTATTCTGTTTCACATTCTGTTCTGAATTAGTAACATTGACAGTGGCATAGTGTGGGGGGCATAGGGGTGGTCACCCTGGGTGCAAAATTTTTAAGGGGTGCAAAGACGTCCACGCCTCTGTGGGGGCTCTTACCTTCTCCTGGAGGGTGGAAGCCAGCTTTAGAGCCAGGAAGCTGGGCTTGCCCTCCAGGAGCCAAGAACCAGCTGCTTCTGCCGTCCACCTGCCATCCAGTGAAGAGGCGGACTTGCTGAGAAGCAGGGGCAACTCAGAAAGGGAAGTCTCAGGAGTAGGTAGGGGAACCATGGGGGGACCAGTAGGTTGCAACAGCGGGGGGGGGGGGACAGGCCAGCTCAGTTTCCATTTCCAGCCCACTGTCTGCACAGGCCTGGAAGCAGGGCCGGTGCCAGGCTTTTTTGTGCCCTAGGCAAGACTAACTACTTGCACGCCCCTCCCCCAACCAACCAACCAATTTTCAAAGACAGACAAACTGTAGGAAAATGTGTCTCTCTCGGGTCAGTTCTGTCACCCTCTTTCTGAGGTCAGTTTTGTGCCCCTCTGAGGTCTGTGCTCTCAGCAGTCTCCTAGTTCATCTAGTGGTAGCTCCAGCCCTGCCTGGAAGACAACAAGCAGCAGAAGCAGTTGGGAGGGGCTGCCTTGCCCCAGGGAGGGGGCTTACACCCCAGTCTACACCACTGCATATTGGTGATGCTGACCAAGCATACTGAAAAGGATACCTAAGCAAAGAAATTTGGCAACATGACTTTATCGCAACTGACAAAGGAAGGATTTCAAGTGAGTGAATACAAATTATTCAGGTTTCTTGGATTAATCATTTGTGGGATTTTACAAATAAAATACTCTACCTCTTAAATAGCTGTTTGTTAAAAAATACTCTACTTCTTAAATAGCTGTTATGTTTAAATGTTTTTAATAACTTTTTAAATATTACATTAATGTTTTAGTATTTGTGCTTTTAAAATCATTTGTGTAAGCCACCTTGAATCCCTCTAAAAGGAGGCGGGCAGGGTAAAAATTCTATAAATAAACTCAGTAAATACATAAATAAACACTGGTGCTCTGTTTTAGCCAGGAGCACGCAGTGGATCAGATGACTTCCTACTGTTAGTAACTAATCAGATTTCATTCTATGTCTGAAAGAAAGGGAAGCAAACTGGGAGTAAGAAGAAATGAGGAAAATGCAAGCAGATCAGAGAATATATTTCCAAGGTCTTTTGAGAAATCGTTTGAAACTAGGGCTATGCGTAGGCCCTATGATTTGGTATAAACGCCAAACCAAGGGCTTCGAAATGTACCCTAATTTGCTCCTGGACAAATTTTGCTCTGTTTGATTTCATCAAATCAGATCCAAATCTATTTGTAAAATGATAAAGTTGGGCATTAGAAACTTTTCTTTGTCTGTCTCTTTGCTCTACTACAGACACAGACAGTGGAACCCTTCCGAATCTCAAATCGCTAACTTTAGCACTAGACATATTAAAAGTTTGCCTTCTTAATAGAGATGGGCACGACTTAGCGGAATTCCCGTTTCCGTTTCCGTTTCTAGTTTCCGCCATGCTAAGTGGCACAGAAAAAAAGTTTTTAAAAGTTAAAAAAAAAACTGATTCCTGGCCCTAAAAGCAGGCGAAAACTGTCTGAGGGCACCTACCAGGCCAGAAGGGTGTTTTATTTGGGGGGGGTTCCCCGACCCCCCTCTCCTTGGCTGGTGCTACTGCTGCGCTGCTGGTACCAGGCAGGGGGGGCATCGTCTCGTCTGCCTTTGCCATGCGGTGTGCGAGCGGGGGGATCCAAAATGGCGACCGCAATATTTTTTTTGAAATCGTGGTCCAAAAACACACCAAAGCACCACAGAAACATGCGAAAATTAGCTATTTTAAATGCTTGAATTTTTACAGTAGCAGCAGTGGGTTTGTCTTGCCAAAATACGTCTCCGTTTATTTTATTTTATTTTATTTTATTTTTATTTTTTTACACCTCCACACACGCAATGATGGGCTGGCCACGGGATGGGACCATGCAAATTTTTGGAGCCATTCCACCAATCGCATGGCCAGGTTTTGCTGAGACTGTACCAGGCTGGGAGGGCGCATCCTCGGTGTCTCCATTTGCCATGCAGTGCGGGGGGATCTAAAATGGCGACTGCAATATTTTTTTTGAAATCGTGGTCCAAAAACCCACCAAAGCACCACAGAAACATGCGGAAATTAGCTATATTAAATGCTTGAATTATTACAGTAGCAGCAGTGGGTTTTTCTTGCAACAAAACGTCTCCGTTGATTTATTTTATTTTATTTTTATTTTTTTACACCTGCGCACGCGCAATGATGGGCTGGCCATGGGATGGGACCATGCAAATTTTTGGAGCCATTCCACCAATCGCATGGCCAGGTTTTGCTGAGACTTCTGGGTGTGCCAGAGAGGGCATTAAAAGCCCACAAACCCTAACCCTAAACCCTAACCCTAACCCTAACCCTAACCCGAACCCATACACCAGTACACTGTGTTCTTAGTGGGGCAGAGGCACCCAGAGGTACAGCCCACTAACCCACCCTAACCTTAACCGTTACCCTAAGCCTAGCCCATACCCCCTACCCCATGCTCTGGGAAGTCAAGTCGCGCTAAATCGCGGCGGTAACGACAAACGAAAAAACGAAAAACGAAATGACAAATTTTTGAAAAATTTCGCAAAAAAATGGAAACGAGCCGAAACGGACCCGTCCCGAAAAACGACAACTCGAAAAAAAATTTCCAAGTCGTGCCCATCTCTACTTCTTAACAAAGACCCTAGTAGGCTGAGCCAAAACAGTAATTCATCTGATCTTATTTGTGATATGGATCTGAATTAATTAATCCAGTGCATCATGGGTTATTAATAGACATGGGCACGACTTAACGAAATTCCCGTTTCCGTTTCCGTTCCTCGTTTCCGTTACGTAACGGAAAAGGGAACGACAATTACTCCGCCAGAACTCGAACTCGAACCGACTAAAGAAAAACTGGGTCTGATTTGTCGTGTTGTCGTTCCTGGCATCGCGGTGATCGCGTGATGCCGAGCGGCACAGAAAAAAAGTTTTTAAAAGTTAAAAAAAAACCCGATTCCCGGCCAAAAAAGCAGGCGGAAATATGCCTGCCTGAGTGAGGGCACCTACAAGAGGGGTAGTTTTGGGGGGAGGTCCCCGGCCTCCCCCCCTCTCCTCCTGTCCTTCCTGGGCTGCTCTGGCAGAGTGGCAGCCGGCGGGCATCCTCGTAGTCCCGCCAACGTTGCCGCCTCGCCGCCTCGCCACCGCCATTCAAGCGGCACAGAAAAAAAGTTTTAAAAACCCCGATTCCCGGCCAAAAAAGCAGGCGAAAATATGCCTGGCTACCTGCCTGAGAGTGCACCTACCAGAGCGGTGGTTTCGGGGGGGGGTCCCCGGCCTTCCCCCCCTCCTGTCCTGGGCTGCTCTGGTGGGGCATCCTCATCGTCTCGCCAACTCGCCTGCCATGCGGTGCGGGCGGGGGATCCAAAATGGGGCGGGCGACCGCAATCTTTTTTTTGAAATTGTGGTCCAAAAACACACCAAAGCACCACAGAAACATGCGAAAATTGCTATTTTAAAACTGCCAGATTTTTTACAGTAGCAGTGGGTTTTTCTTGCAACAAAATGTCTCCTGTCCTCCTCTCCATTGATTTTATTTTATTTTATTTTATTTTATTTTATTTTATTTTATTTACACCTGCGCAATGATGGGCTGGCCATGGGAGTGGACCATGCAAATTTTTGGAGCCATTCCACCAATCGCATGGCCACTTGGCCAGGTTTTGACCACAGAGACTTCTGGGATGTGCCAATCGGGCATAAAAAGCCCACTAACCGTAGCCCGAACCCTAAGCCTAAGCCTAACTCTAACCCATACGCCAGTACACTGTCCTTCTAAGTGGGTCAGAGGTGCACCCAGAGGTGCACCCTAATACTCACCCTAACCTTACCTGTAACCCTAAGCCTAGCCCTTGCACTAACCCTAACCCTAAAGCCAGATCTGTGTACTCGCATTGCACTACATGCAAGTACGTTTCCCTTCTTAGTGAGACACAGTGAGAGCCCGCATCTCTCTGACCGAATGATGCAGGGAAGGCACCCCCAAGAGGGGTGCCTCTGCCAGTCAAGTCCACTAAGCAAGTCTGCAACTGGTATGCATATCCAATTGGCTATGCATGCTATTTTGTAGCGGGTGAGGAGAGGAGGCACCCACGGGTGCCTCCAGGAGCCCGCTTTCCCTTCATAGCGGGCCAGAGGAGGCACCCACCCCACAGAGGTGCCTCCAGGAGCCCGCTACCCCCCTAAACCAGTACTAACAACAGACGAAAAAACGACGAACGAAACGATAATTTTTTGAAAAATTTCGCGAAAAACGGAAACGAGCCGAAACGGACCCATCCCGAAAAACGACAACTCGAAAAAAAAAATTCTGGTTGTGCCCATCTCTAATTATTAATCCAGCGCATCATGGAACTAAAGTTAATCGTTCTGCTTCCATCTAGACCTCATAAAAATCACCCAAATCAAGCCCATTGACTTCAGAAGTTGCCCAATTCCAGGGCATAGCACTATTGGAACATGTTTACATGAAACTCTGGTTTGCTGTGAGGGTTTGGTAGGTTTGGGTATCTCCTCCTTACATACACTCCATGAGGTCCAGGACAGGAACATTTATTTCTGGAAGGCCCAAGAAATTATTAACATCAACAGTAATGTTCCACTTCTCTTCCTCATGCAATGGTATGTGGAAGGGATTAAATCTGTGTCCAGCAAAGGAGAATTCAAACAGTTTGTACTTGGGATTCTGCGCAAGGTCCCTCAGTGTGTTTCCTGGTGGAATCTACAGCATGGACAATGGGTGTTGGAAGGAGTTCTCTGGTCTCACTGATGCAACTCTAGATTTTGTGATAGGGTCCTGTTGGACTCCTCTGGTGAGCTTTGCCATCAGCCCCTTCCTGTCCTTTCTATGGCTAGCTTTACTCCTTCATCCTGAATCCTTCTACCCACTCTCTGGCCTGTTTTTCTCCACTTCCCCACCACTTCTGGCTTGTTCTCTCTCTCTCTCTCTCTCTCTCTCTCTCTCTCTCTCTCTCTCTCTCTCCTCTCTCTCTTTCTGAAGTGAAAATGTTTCTGCCAAGAAGAGTAAATACTGTCAGCTCAACCGTTGAAGATATTACCAGGTTCCATAGTAAGAAAATGCAGACACTCAAATGATTTAAGCCTATCACAGTTGACATCTCAAGTCGACAGTGGTTGGAAAATAAGACCAAGGGTTACTTGATGGGTGGACATAAAATAGCAAAGCTTGAGCAGTCACAAGGACTGATACACAGAGATTGCTCTAATGAAGGCTCCAAAAAGCTGTCAACTAGGGATAGGCATCTTACGAAAAATGGCACACTGTTTCGTCATTTTGTAAGCTTACGAAACCTTACGAAATGAAACAATATTTTTTGTTTCGGAAATGAAACAATTCATCCTAGCCTCTTGATACAGCCATCTTGAGAACAGGAGGTTTATTTTTACACTGATTGATTTGTTTTCCTTTCTTCCTACACCTCAGCTTTTTAAGATAGATCTACTTGATGCACCTAGCCAGGAGCTGAGCTCTTCCCTTCACTGGCTGTGTCTTTAAGTTGATTTAAACTGATTGTCTTGTTTTCCTTTCCTGATTAGGTAGGACTGTGGAGGTAATTTTTTCCCTTCCTCCTGCTGATCAACTGTTGAGCTTATCTCTCCAATCTTTCCATGCAGCAGCTAGCCCTTAAGTTTCCTGCTTGTTTACAAAGGGTTCTTTGTTTGAAAGGTTTAAGGAGGGTCTTTGATTTAGGGTTAGGGTTATTATTTATAGCTTTATGAATTGTTTCATTTCATGATGAAATTTCTTTTTTAAAATCTGTTATTAATGAAACAAAAGAAAACACTATACAGTGGTACCCTGACTTAAGATCAGCCCAACTTAAGAGCAATTTGACTTAAGAATGAAAAACTGCTGGCATTTTAACTGCCGCAGATATGGTCTGCTTGACTTACAATTTTTTTGTTCAGTTTTTGGATTTTTAAACTTTTTTTTTCAATTTTTTAAATAGGCACCCTGACCTAAGATTAGTTCGACTCAAGAGCATGCATTCAGAACGGATTAAATTCGTAAGTTGAGGTACCACTGTATTTCCATTTCATGCCCATCTCTACTGTCAATATTTTAGGTACAGCCCTTCCAGGATATTGAAAAAAATGATGTAACCCATTTATTTATTTTTACTTCTTCTCGCGGCCACCAGCTGATTTACTGTATTCCATGATGAGGAATAAAATATTGAGATATGCCAAAAACAATGAGGTGAGTTCATAGTTCATAGTGAGTTCATAGTAATTACTTATTGAATGCTAGAAAATGACTTAGAATTTTGTGTCACAATGGGATAGAAAATGCATTTGAGAAAATACATTCCTGGTATTAAGGAAATGATATGTAGAAATCAGCAAAATAAGAACCAGAAAATAATGCAGTAAATCATTATGTGATGATCTTGTGATGCAATCCAGCTGTCTTTCTCCTGAAGACATATAGAAGGATGACTTAATCAGTTTTGTCTCACTGACAGAGAATGTCTCCACCAGGGGCTCGGAGATTCCCATAACAATGATTGACTCTAAAGTCAATAGGCAGTGTGTACATACAGCCTTGGTTGTTGCCAACACCATAGGTGCATTCCTAAACTCCTTTGAAACAAGGTGAGAAGCTTAACTTTGGAGTTCCCCAGTTGATTATTGCAGGTGGAAAGCATTATCTAACTAGCTGGCATGAGTGCCAGATACACCTAGGGCCATGTTTCTTTACTTTGAGAGGTTTGTTTCTTCTGTGACGCTTTCTCAGATTCCACACTGCCCTCCTAATGTTCTGGCAAGGCTGCATTTCAGCAGTTTATCCATTTCCTGTTCCTCCCTCCCTTCACCCCTTTCTTGCAAGGAATTTGGGAGGCTCTATCTTGGGGTTGTTGCTGCTACTGTTTGCCATTAAGTTTCCTTCAACTTCTTAAGAAAGCCTAAGAAAAGGAGAGTATATGTTGTGACTGTCTTTCCTTTGTACATGGGTTAGAAAATTGCATATTTGTAGAACTGGCAGATTGGGGTGCGGGATGGGAGGCTATAGTAGAAGAAAAAAGACAAAGCCAACAGACAAGAGCTGAACGTGATCCCTCCTGTCCTCATGTTTTCTCCATTCATCAACTGCACCATTGGATCCTTCTTCTACATAAACGATCAAATGCCCAGTTGGATAAAGACATTGTTTCTGAAATCACCTTCTCTTGAGAAGCCTATGTAAAAAACCAACAGCAGCAGGAAGAACCCAGAATGACCCACAGAAATGATTTAGCTGTAACACAGATGGTCAATTTATTGCAATAAATGCATTGCTATTTGTTTCAATTCACGATTAATCCAAGTTGACAAGTCATATATGATGAATTTACATTTTTTTCCTTGATGAATTGACAAATTCATCTGAATTTTGGCCTTTAAACCCTTTTGAAATGCCCCCCTCCAGGCATCTAGAGACAAAAAAATCACAGGAACCTCCCCTGACTCTTCTCTACAATCCCTCTAAATTTGGCAAAGTTTGCATTTCAGACATCCGAGTTACGCACCCAGAAATCCCCCCCCCTCCAGGAAAGTGCCCTTTAGCAACTGGCTTGGAGAAAGCCCAATATTCAACACACTTGGAGGGACTATGGAGGAGAGTCACAGGAAGCTCCTCTGACATTTTCGTGCCTCTAGGTACCTGGGTGGGTGTTTGTGTTTCATAGCCTGATGAATCAACATATTTAAAAAATCACAAACAATTCATTGATTTGTATTCACAAACGATGAATCACAAACAATTCATTGATTTGTATTCATCAGAGGCATTGATTTAAGTGAAAATATACCGTACGTATCTATCTATCTATCTATCTATCTATCTATCTATCTATCTATCTATATCTATCTATCTATCTATATCTATATCTATATCTATATCTATATCTATATCTATATTTATATCTAGATAGATAGATGGATAGATAGATAGAGAGATAGAGAGATTAGGGATGGACATTGTGTTTCATTTTATTTTGTCACCTGTGATTTGTTTCATTTTGTTAGAAATGATTTTTTTAAAAAAAAATTGCATGAAACAAAACATTAACAAACTGATTTGTTACTCTATAAAACAAGTCCCCTGGATCCAGGGGAGTCATTTTACAGCAAAATGAATCCATTTGTTTAAAACGAAATACAACACAATTTCATCTCATTACTGACAAAATGCATTCTTCCCAGTTTCTTCATTAGTAGAGATGGGCACGACTCGGGAAAATGACGTTTTCAAGTTGTCGTGTGTCGGAGGCAGCCCGTGTCGGCTCGTTTCCGTTTTTCGCGAAAATTTGCAAAAATTAGTCGGTTTGTTTTTTCATTTTTTCGTTATCGTTATACTGGTTTTGGGGGGGTAGCGGGCTCCTGGAGGCACCTCTGTGGGGTGGGTGCCTCCTCTGGCCCGCCATAAAGGGAAAGTGGGCTCCTGGAGGCACCCGTGGGTGCCTCCTATCCTCACCCACTAGGAAGGGACAGCAGCAGCAGGCTCCAAGAGAGCCCTCAACATGGGGGTCTCCCCTCCTCACCTGCTGTTGCTGCAAAATGGCATGCATAACCATATGGATATGCATACCATTTGCAGGCAGTGAGACAAGCACCTGGTCCTCTGGTACGAACCATCAGTGTGTCGCACCTGCCATGTACCACAAAGAAGGGAATCGTACTTGCGTGTGTAGTGCAATGCAAGTAGATCTGGCTATGGGCTAAGGTGGGTTTAGTGCAAGGGCTAGGGTTAGGCTAATGACGGGTAAGGTTACGGTGGGCTATTGGGTTGCACCTCTGGGTGCCTCTCTGACCCACTAAGAAGACAGTCTGTGACGTATGGGTAAGGAGTCAAGGATTAGGGTTAGGGGGCTAGGGGGCTAGGGCAGGTTTTAGGGGGCTTTTTGGCACATCCCAGAAGTCTCAGTGGCCAAGTGGCCATGCGATTGGTGGGATGGCTCCAAAAATTTGCATGGTCGTCCCCTCCCACATGGCTGGCCAGGCCACTGGGCCAGCCCATCATTGCGCACTGCGCAGGTGTAAATAAAATAAAATAAAATAAAATCAATGGAGGACAGAGGAGCAGAGGAGAGACATTTTGTTGCAAGAAAAAACCCACTGCTACTGTGAAAAATCTGGCAGTTTATAAATTTCCACGTGTTTCTGTTGTGCTTGTGTGTTTTTGGACCACGATTTCAAAAACAATATTGCGTTCGCCGCCCCATTTTGGATCCCCTGCCCACACCGCATGGCATGGCAACTCGAGTCCGGCTGCCCAGGATGGGGGGGAGGCGGGACCACCCCTCCAGAAACAATCCCTCCGGTAGGTGCCCTGCGCCCTTAGTCAAGCAGGCATTTTTCTGCCTGCTTTTTGGCCCGGGAATGGGTGGGGGGGGAGACCCGGGAGAGTTTTAAAAAGTTTTTTCCTGTGCCGCCCGTGCCGCTTGCTTGCGCTTTGGCGGCCGGCGGCGAGACTGGGCTTTTTGCGGCGGGCGAGTCCCACCACCAGAGCATCCCAGGACGGAGGGGGGG
>JAHTLZ010000074.1:18539817-18570604 GCA_023846285.1 Phrynocephalus versicolor | reverse complement strand
CGAGTCCCACCACCAGAGCATCCCAGGACGGAGGGGGGGAGGCCGGGCGGGGACCTCCAGAAACCACCCCTCTGGTAGGTGCCCTGAGGCACAGCAGGCATATTTCCGCCTGCTTTTTGGCCGGGAACCAGGTTTTTTAACTTTTAAAAACTTTTTTTCTGTGCCGCTTGGCATCGCGCGCGATCGCGCGATGCAAGTAACGACCACGAAAAATCAGACCAAATTGTTCGTTCGTCGATTCGAGCTCAAAGTCTGGCGGAGTAATTCCCGTTACCGTTTCCGTAGAGTAACGGAACCGAGTAACGGAAACGGAAACGGAAATACCGCTAAGTCGTGCCCATCTCTATTCATTAGCTAACAAAATGACAAAAAAGCATTTCATTTTTCATTTGGTGCCCATCCCTAATATTGATGAATTAGTGATTTTGTGCCTATCTCTACTTGCAATCTGCGAACAAAAGAGTTCTTGGTTATAATGGTGTCTCTCAACAGTGGTTCTGAAATATATTAGTGTAACTCTCATATCAGTTTGATCCCATTCTCAGACTTTAGCCTTTCTACCTCAACTTCAATGGTGTATACATGCATGAGTATACTCATTCTGATTTTCTTCTTCCTCCACCTGTCTTTTTCTTTTCTTCTAGGTAGCTGCACATCTCAAGCCAGTGCATTAAGAGTGTGTATGTGTGTGTGTGTGTGTGTGTGAAATTTGTGTCATCCTGTGGGATTTCAGCGGGATGGCTAACAGCTACATAAGGAACGAGAAGTAAACTATTGAGATGCCACACATTACATGGGGGAGAGCAGGAAGAAAGAAAGAAGATAGGAAAGGAGAAAATGAAGGAAATTGGTGGGAGCTTTGTTTGTGCACTCAAAATCAAGCAGTAACTGAGTTTCACGCCCCTCCCCATCCCAGGTCACAGCTCTATACTTTCCCTATTTTTTCTTCCCCTTTGCAACAAATATATAAATACAGTGGACCCTTGTATAACAAACAACTTGTATAACATAAAATTTGTACAACATAAAAAATTCCGGAGATAGGGGAAATTTGCTTAACATAATCGCCTATGGGGAAAATCCGTACAACATAAAAATGGGATCACTCCGTTTTCAATGCATTCCTATGGGAATTTGTATAAAGGAAAATTTGCTTAACATAATTACATTTGGAATGAATTAATTCCTTTATACAAGGTACCACTGTACTTCTAAAGACTTTCAGATATGGATGGAGTCAGAGGAGCAACAAATCAGTTCAAAACAATTGGTTGCAACTGGCAAGAAAAATTATTCAGACCAAATCAAAGCAGAGGCAATCCACATACACCCTGTTCTAAATAGGTTTTTCTTCTTTTCCTTTGTAAATCTTTTTCTCAACCAAGCTGTGTGACCTTGTGAGGAAGCTGTTCTACTGGAGAAGCCAAGGGACATGGCTTAAACCATACGTGACTTTCCACCCTGCCCACCCCACTCTATCGACGCTTGTTGGAAGAACAACAGATACTATTTCCCTCATATTCAATTTCACAAACAAACAAAAGAGTGAGGAAAACAACATGGAGTGAGCTCTTCTTTCCATGGATTCCTCAGGGGGAGAAAAAAATCTCATTGCACAAGCTATCTAAAATCTTGGTAGCATTTGTACAACGTACATTTGAGCTGCTAATTTGCTTTAGAAGGGTAAATAAAATGAGACTGACACCATTTTTAGATACATGAGGAAACAGCGACACCAGAATATTATCTCTATGCCCATTCTTTATTACAGTCCATGTTCAAAAAAATTATTGTGAGGATAAAATATATATATCCCAATTAACACAACCTAGTGATGATAAGACAATGATACAAAATGAAAAAAGGGGGATTCTGTTGCAGTTTTAGAAAAGAACTGCAACAGAATCCAACCTGTTGGCAAAAATCTGGCTCCCCCCCCCCCCGTTAAAATACCTCACTAATCAGTGCCACATGTTAGACATATCAAAACTGAAGCATATGTCTACAGGGCAAACAGTATTCCCTATATATGTGCTATGTAGCATACTGTCTTGCATATTTCACTTAGAAAGCGACATCTTTAAATAAAATAAAATAAATAAATAGAGCAAAGAATATTGCTATTTGGAGCCAAAAGCTGCAAAAAAAATTTCTAAAATCCATGTTTTTTTATCTTTTTTTATTGAGTAAGCTGAAGGTCACAAGATACTGTGCAACTTTTTGAGTTGTTTGAAATTCTTAATCCTCTGTCGAGTCTGTATCTGATGGCTCTTAAGATGGACCATCAAATGGGAGTGGAGACATTGGGATCGAATTTTAACAGGCTCTCTGATGGTTCCTCTCAGCCCTTGAGCCCTCCCACAGATTTATTAGTGCTATTTCAGAGAGAGGCTTCGTTGCCTTTCTTTGCTGTTCTTGGCTTTTGGGAGCCTGGGTGAGGTGTCCATGCGGTTTATATTGCTGTTTCTGTTTTCTGAGTATGATGCTTTTTCTTTCATATTTATAACTGCTGCCTGACGGCAACAACAACAACAACAATTTTATATGATACATTATGAAGTGATAATACATAAGCTAGTGTCTTCATTGTCTGATGATAATTTCTGTGTGTCATGTATTTTATTCTTTTTGGAGTAGATTGAGTCTCTGTTGCCTTGCCTCTGCTTTTTAAGAAATATATATTTTGATAGTAGTAGTAGTTTTAGTAGTTATACTTTTAAGAGTTATTTAAGGCTTTTGGAGTGCTAAATAACACAGAAGGAGAAACAGAAATGTAAAACCTGATAAAGGCCTTTCTCTTTCACATAAAACTGAAGGACCAAAATGCCAAAGTTACAAAAACAAAAAGGCATTGCACAAAAGAACATGAAGTAAAAGAAATATGGAAAATGTCAATTTTTAATCACATGGGTTTTTTTAAAAAAAAATTGTTTTGTCTTTCATGAAATATTTTCCATTTCACATTCTTACATGCAAGTGGCCTCTTGACATGCTTCTTCCCTCAGTAATAGGATACACCTACACACACACACACACACACATATGCACATACGCACACACACAGAGAGCTTACCCCATAGGGATCTATTGCTAAAAAGATAATTAGACATCGAGTTAGAAATGGGGAAATTAATGGCTCTTTTAATTGTGCTCAATTTAATTAATCGTTAGCCACATGTACAGCAGAGTTGTTTGACCACCAAGAATAACTGCCTTGACCAGTCATAATCATTCAGTGGCTTTTAATGTTGTTGAGACTAAAAATGGATTAGGCCTCGTGGTAGCTAAATATTTGTGGTCACCTCAGTATTAAACCTGTGATCAATTACTTTGAAATGTAACTTTTTGGCTCTGGTATATTTTCAGGGAACAATGTTATTTGTATCCCGCCCAGTAAAACAAAAATTCCATATTTGTTGGCCAGCCTTTCTGTCCAGGAATTCATATCGAAACAGAAATATCCTTAAATGTACTCCAGCTAAGTATGGTTTTGTATTTCTTAGCACAATGCCGTGCACCCCATAGTTCTAGAAATAAAGTTACACAGCATGGTATGTAAATAAATGACTCCCGGAGGACAGCTCACTGGAGCGGACATTGTTCATGCTGAAGCCCGGAATCAAGATGTCTCTCCAAGGGACATGTGAGTTATGTTGCCTAAAGAAATTAAAGCATACTTCTTTGCATGCCAGGGAACGAAAACAGCAACTTTATTCTTCCACTGAGTATATTTAAAAAGTCTAATATTATGTTGTTCTAGTTGTTTTGAAAATGGCTTAACGGAACTTTTTGTGACCTTGTTGGTTTAACTCATTGAGAGCGTGGCAAGATAACGAAAAAGATTCAGCTCTTTCACACACAGAAAGATGATAGTAGGAAAGTGACAAGGACATTGTTGATTAATATCCTTTAATATGGACATCCATCCCATTGCAGTTTCCTGTTGGCCTATATTCAGCTTTCTAAGATTTGTCAAGAGGCTGAGGACATAGAAATAAGCACAGAGATAATATAGTTTCGCAAACTACATTTATGTTTTTAAAAAGCCAGACTACAAACACAGGGAGGTTTTCAGAACCCCTCTGAAAAGGGGTAAAAGCAAACGGAGGGGTAATTACGTTTTCCTTTCCACGGCTCCCCCATAAATCTCTCTGGTTAAATGGAAACAGCATGCCTGAGAACAACCAGTGGCTGTGCTCGTTGAAGTTGTAGTCCCAACAGTCACTCTCCTAAGTTCTGCATAGATCAAGTTGAGAGGGTGTCCACACTGATATATAAATATGGTATAAGGATAACCAATGGCATGGTTTAGATTGGAGATGGGGCGAAATGGAAAAAATAGTGTTTCAATTATTTTGTTTCTGGACTAGTTTCATTTTGTTTCATTCGTAATGAAATTTTAAAGTAGTTTTGTTACAAAATGAAACAAAACACTATGCTCCCCTGGGTCCTAAAGGACCAAAGTGGCAGGGGTACCTTCCTCAAGTGATTCTAGGTAACCCTGTGAAATTTGGAAAGGTTTGGGGGTCAGGGAGCTGAGTTATGAAGCTCCAAAGGGGTTGCCTCTAGCGGGAAAAATCTTTCTCTTGGAATTGGAAGCTGATCAGGCAAGTGATAGCACTGCCACTGCTTGGCTTTTGATTGATTCCAATTAGAAATATTTTTCCTAGGGGCACCCCCTTTCATGTTTAATAACTCAGTCCCATGAGCTCCAAACCTTCTCAAATTTTTTTTGGGGGGGTACCTAAAATTGCTTGAGGAAGCTACCCTGCCATTCCCATGCCTAAGCATGGAGGCTGCAATCCATATTTTGAGTAGTAAAAGTACAGATTGCAGTCTCCATGTTCCAGCATGGAAATGGCAGGCTTAGCTTTCTCACGCGATTCTAGGTTAGCCCCAAAACTTGGAAAGGTTTGGGGCTCAGAGGACTGAGTTATTAAGGTCTAAAGGGGGTCTGGGTAATTAATTGAAAGAATATGTTCGGTGTGATTTACCAATTAACTACTCGGATCCCATGTGGACCTTCATAACTCAGCCCCCTGAAACCCACATCTCTCCAAATTTCAGGGTCTTATCTAGAATCACTTGAGGAAGCTAAACCTGCCATTTCCACATTGAAACATGGAGGCTGTGGTCCGTATTTTTTTACTACTCAGAAATACAGATTACTGTGTCTATGTTTTGGCATGGAAATGGCAGGCTTAGCTTCCTCAAATGATTCTAGGTAAGACCCCCAAATTTGGGGAGATTTGGGTTTCAGGGGGATGAGTTATAAAGGTCCAAAGAGGGGGCCTAGGAAAAATTATTTCTAATTGGGTTTAATCAGAAGCCAAGTTGTAGTGGTGCTATCGCTCGCCCAATCAGCTTCCAATTCCAATAGAATTTTTTTTCTTAGGGGCACCCCCTTTGAAGCTTCACAACTCATCTCCCTGATTCCAAAACCTTTCCAAATTTGAGGGGCTTACAGAGATGAGCTTGAGGAAGCTCCCCTGCCATTTCCTCTAGAACAAATCATTTTGTTCCAGAGGAGGAAATGGTGTTTTGTTTCATTTCATAACAAAATTCTGTCTGCTGTTTTGTTTCATTTCAAAATGTTTTGTAACCTTACAAGATGACAAAACAGCATGTTGTTTTTTGTTTTGTGCCCATCTCTAGTTTGGTCAGTGAAAAAACTCAATGTCTGCATGGGTTTCTACTGAGATTGAGCCATACTTCCATTTTAAGAGCTGTCACACATCTAGGGCCCAGCAGTAGGGCATGCATTCTTTTTTGGCATGCTCACTGTTTAGTCTGTTTAGCTGGGAAACAGTAGCCTCCAGCAGGCTCCACTTCCAACTGCCATCATGGTTGCAGATTCTGGGGGAGAGTGAAGAGACAATGAAGGAAGGGATGCAGAGAGAGCAAAGGGGGGGGGAACAGAATGGCACAATCAGAGCGAGAGAGAGAGAGAGCTCAATATTTCAGTTCCCCAGGCCCTGACCCTTCATGGATGATCCGGGGAAGTGCTTAATTGACAGCTGATGGATCTACGAGGGGTTGCTTGCCGTTCATTGGGCAGGAGCATGCCAAATGGCACATCACTCCTCCTGTTCAACCTCGACAGACCCTTTGTGCCCCAGTCCATCCTACACCAGTCTCCACATGCCCTGAGATAGACCTTTAACAGCTCAAACCGTGTTCCAAGCATCAAAATACTGAGAACAAACCTCTGTTCTTCACCTCCATTCACCTGTCTCATGCACTTGTCAATTCTGTTCCTCAAATCTTGCTATTTATCACCCAGAATAACAGCTTTTCAATATTTTTAATTTCACTATTGATCATGTTATGAATAACTGCATGCCATGAAATTTGTTCTGACTTATGGTGGGGTGACCCATTCCAGGGTTCTTGGGTCAAAGAGCACTCAGAGTAGTATAGATTTTTTCTTCTTCTTGGGGCATCTTAGGACTATGTAGCTTTTCCAAGACTATGTAGACCAGACCCATCTCCTACAGGGCATGGTGGGGAATTACATTCCTGCCCTCTGGCTCCTTAGCTGCTAACCCAATCGATTGAGCTCTTCAGCCACCTACCATGTGACATACAGTTTTAAGAAATATTAGTAGAAGACAATTCCTTTCAGCCCCATCTTTCCAGTTTTTGATCAATTCCAAAGCAAACCGTCCAGATCTGTCCAGGTTTTCATATAAATACCTGGAGCAGAACCTGGCTTCCTAATTTTCTGACTCTAATTGGGCTGCAGGATTTTGTTTTGTCTCATATGGCATTATCCAAAATTATGTATGGGCCAAAATGCGAAAAGACTTCCAATGGCAACCAGAGGTGTATCTAGCCTCCCCCCTTTTTTCTTTAGAATATTTTTCTTTAGAATATTTTTCTTGCGGCTTTTTAAAAACATAAATAAAATGGCAGAATGCACAGGAAAATGACTTGGGCTGGAAATAGATTGATTTAAATGTTGGGAACGTCAGCCTATGAGCCTGATGAATATCTCCCCCTTTACTAAGAATCTGTAATGAATGTCGAATATATTTCATTAACAGTGAGCATTCTGAATCAATTTTCTGGCTGTTCACTAGCAGCTCAGTTTATATTACTATTTCTGATTAAAGTGGTACCTCTACTTACGAATTTAATCCATTCCGAATGCATGCTCTTAACTCAAACAACTCTTAAGTAGAGGTACTGTATCTTTTAAAAATAAAATAAAATAAAATAAAATAAATAAATAAATATTTTTTAAAAAAATTAAGTAGAGCAGATCACATCTAAGATTTATTTATTTATTTATTTATTTATTTATATACCACAACCATCTAGCAAAAAAGCTACTCTGGGCAGTTTTGTAAGACAACAGTTAAAATGCCAACGGTTTTCTGCTCTTAAGTTGAATTGCTCTTAAGCAGAGCAGCTCTTAAGTATCACTGTTCTATAGTTTGCATAGCTCAGTGGTTTCAGTCTCTGACTGCAGAGTTCAATTCCTCCACTGTGTCTCCTTGACAGGGGCTGCACTTGATGGTCCATGGGGTCCCTTCTGGGTCTGCAGTTCTAAAATGATGATTATCATTAGCTAGCCTTCTTTTAAGCAGTTATATTAATACTGGTTTGCCTGTATTTGGTCCCTTCAGTGGAAAATTTAGAGTAAAACCCAGAGCGGATAAACCACCCATGCAAAACTAGAGATCCTTGATTTCACGTTAGAAAGATTTGGATCCAGATCCTGAAGTACTAACCTGGAAGCTGCACAGATATTTTTTATCCACCATTCTAGCTTCCATCATACCTTCAATTAAACAGTGTCCCCCAATTCCACTCCCCCAAGTAGTATACAAGGAGGCGGGATGAATTAATTCCTTACCCTGAAGCGCTGTTGTATATGGCCGGCCACTTCAGATTGTGGAGACATCTTCAGACCCATCTCCCTCCTGATTCTCATGAACCATAGCTGGTCATCGCCCAAGCCTTTAGCAGAAAAACAATTCTGCTTGCACAACTGACTCATTCAAGGTACCTAATTGGCCAGTGGTGCTCTGTGGAGCTCATGGCTACTATCCTTCTCCCTGCACTACTTGCCAGATTGGGACCTATTTTAAATGCCAAGGGAGAACTAGGGGAAACTAGAGAGAACCAGAGAGAGAGAGAACCTGGGAGAACCAGAGAGCAAAGCAGCAAGCTAGTAGTTGGCAGCAGGGAAACAGTGTTTGAGACGTAGAAACTGGTTAGGACTTGTTTAACGGCAATAGGGACTGAATCTATTTATCTGTAACTAATAAGTAAAGGAAGCAATGTTAAAGCAGAACTTTATTTATGTATTACTTTAACTTTCCTTAAACTTTAATTGTTATTTGCAACACTACCATCCACATCAGTCCTGTTCCATATCTAAAGGAAGTTAAGGAACTAATTGGTGGCAGCATTACCGAATGAAGAGGAGTTTGTGGTTTCACCACGTGTATGTGTGTGCCGGGTAGTCAAATATCCAGGCGGCCGTCACAAACACTAACCCAGATATGCCCCTCATGTCCCTTTGAGAATCAGAACGGGATAGATGATTATCACCTAGGCCTTTTTTGTTCAAAATGCCAATCAGAGCCCCAAATTCCTACCCAGCCCCAGATGACCAGTTGGTATTCAGGTTCACAGGGAAGAGAGGTGGACAGGCCACCCAAATGACAGGAAAGGGAGGCCTGACTTTGTGTGGGGCTTGCTAAAAGTCCAAACACACGATTATGATGATGCAGTACTATTAGGTGACATGATGGTCCCACCTTCTCATCCCAGGAGTAGGGGGGGTGAGTGCCCCCTCCCTCTCAAATGCCTTGCAGTTGGGTGTGTGGAGGCTACAATCTGTTTGAAAACCTACTCCAAGGAAGACCTGCAAACAGAAGTGCCCCTCTGAACTAAGGGCAGTGGTGGGCAAGCCAGAACTGAAGGCTGCAAAATGTGTGCTGCTTATCTACCCCCCCCCACCCATGGTACTTAAAGTAAACTCTGGGTTAGACATGGGCATGACTCGGCGAAATTTTCATTTCCGTTTCCGTTTGTCGTTTCCGTTACATAACGAAACGACAAACGAAAATTGATTTGGAAATTGAACGAAACGAAACAACCCATGAAAATTGTGGTCGTTAGTTTCGTTTCCGTTACTGGTGGCACACAATGAAATGAGCTGTTTTAAATGTTAAAAAACACCCTGGACATCCATAAAAACACAGTGATAATTATTTATACTGCCTGATAATACCTACCAGGGGGTGGGGGGTCCTTAAAACGTGCATTTATGTCTTTTCTCAGATCGCTGTATTTTTTTTTTCCTTTAAGGGGAGTTGGGGACATTGACCCAAAATGGCTCCCAGATGCCTAATATTGATTTCTTGGGTATTAAAACGCCCTGGACATCCATTAAAATGCAGCTATAATGCGAGAATTATTTGAAATTATTACCTACCAGGTGGTTGGGGTCCTTAAAATGTTTGGTTTTGTCTTCTCCCATCACGATGTATTTTTCTTTTCACTTTAAGGATGACAAAATGGATGTCCCCAGCCACTCCAGCCACAACATGGAGGCAAGCCATGTGATGGGATCATGTAAATTCTTGGAAAACTTCAACCAATAGCATGCCCAGGTTGCAGACTGGGCAGGTCTGGCAGCCACAGAGGGCATAAAAAGCTCTGGCAGCCTCCGGAAATGCTTTAAAATCACGCAAAAAGCGGGTAGAAACGACAAATGAAAAAACGAAAAATGAAACGACAAATTTTTGAAAAATTTCGCGACAAACAGAAACGACCCGAAACGGACCCGTCCCGAAAAACGACAACTCGAAACATAATTTTTTCTGGTCGTGCCCATCTCTACTCTGGGTGGTTTAAAATTTAATTATGGAGGATACATGTTCCCTCCCCCACACCCAGTGATCTGTGTACTCCATTTACTGACTTCAGAAGGATGGAAGGCTGAATGAAACTCAAGCTGGCTGTCAGAATCCACTGGGACTATAATATTTATTTATTTATTCATTTTCACATTTATATACCGCACCTATTCCCACAAAGGAGACTCCGAGCGGTTCACAACAGGCAAAATAAAACAATTAAAAAGGCCAAAACATCACCATCACAAAACACAGAATAAATGCAATCAAGCACCCCCCCCCCCGGGGAAGAAAAGGGGGGCAGGGGGGGGTATCACAACTTTGATGTACCACTGTGCCTCTCAATGAGATGAGGCACCATCATTTTTAAGGGAATGAACATACTTTTGTGGCATGGCACATGCTTCCCAAGCAGAACATCTCAGGTTCAATCCATGTGGAGAAAAGACACCTGTAACATTTTGCTTTCTGCTTTCACACACCCTTGACGTAATGCTGCCTCTTATTTGCTCCTGACCTTTTCCTGCATTTTGTAATATGTTTTCTATTGGAGGCTCCCCTTGGAAGGATAACAATGAAAGTGGGGCCAGACTTCACCGCCTTCATTCCCTTCATTGAATGAGAGTATATCACTCTTCCTAATTGCTGTGTTGCAAATGGTTCAGAATCTGTGTGTCATTCCCCAAAGGTCACAATATCCTTTTTTGAGACCAATCTCTCACTGCAAGGACCTCCACTGGGAAATGAAAGGGAACTGGCTGTTGGGGTGAGGTGTCTCCCCATGTCTGAGCCTTGGGTCAACAGTGGTCTAATCAGATCGCAGGAATGACCCAAGGGGTTCTGGAATTGTCCTGCCTCCTTTGACTTCCGTAGGATTTTCACAGTTCCACATGTTTGTACTGGCATGGTTTTAATCCCCCCTCTTCTTCTGCACATAGTTTGAACGCAAGACACAAATGTGATTCCAATTAGATCAATAACAAATTCATGATGGTTCAGCCTACAACATCTGTCCAGAGAGAGTGAGTGGGGAGAGGGGTGATGCTCTGTGGACGGTTTTTGCCCTTATTATGAAGACTCCACTTGACAAAACATCCATATAAATAAGACAGATTAAAATGGGCCTTCCTGGAATGAAACAAAAGAGGCCTGATTAATAGCGGAGCTAACTTAATTCCAAACACATCCCATACTTCACATCATCTATCACTTGCCATCTGTGTAATTTAACATGATTCAACAAAGCTTAAGATGCCAAAGGAAGACCAAGGGGTTCAGAACACTTCATACGCAACACTTGACTTCAGAAGGTACATCTCTGGGCTGAGCAAGCAATGGATATATACACACAAAAGATGAAAAACATTAGGACTTAAATTGTTAGCCCCAACTACAGAAGGCTTGTGAATTAGTGGCAACTTGGGTTGGTCAACAGTTACTGTATGTAAGCTCCATTGATTCAGTAGGCCAATTCTAAGGGAGTAAAAATGGATGTAAACATAAGTTTATTCAAGTAGAGAAAGAAGAAACTGAAAATAATATAGCACCACTATCAGTTTAATTATCATAATCTAAGTGAGAGGTTTGTTTAGTGACTGCGCTGGACTCGTTTTAGTGCCTGATGAAGGTCGTTAGTTTACTCTCCTAGTTGTTTCAGTCTCTCCTTTTTTACTTTAGCTGGTTTTTGCTTCCCTCATACTTATTTGCTGAAATCCTGTATACATCACATAAACATAGGCCTGTGGAATCAGTGGGGATCTGGTGGATCAACTCTCCCACATGTTCTATTGATTCAAACTGGCCTACTATAGTTCTGACTCGCTATGATGGAGTAAGTCACAGAGGGCCAATTTGAACCCATGGAACTAACAGAGGAGGACTCACCCCAATCCCCATTGATCCAGTGGGACATCTCAAGTGCAATTTACTAAAATAAGCAACAAGATTCTATTCATTATATTTTTACATTGCATGGTGTTCAGGCTTATTTGGCAAAGGCTGTGGAAATTGGGTGGTATAGGAGCAGAAGTATATACATGCAAATGGAGAGGGCTGTCCCTTTACAGCAATTCTTCCACATGGTTTGGAACCTCATTGAGAGTTTCTTGCTTGCACTGTACCTTGCACTTGCTCAAACTAAACCAGATTTACAACCAGAAAAGGAAGCCCCACTCCAAATGTTAGTTGTGACAAGAAACAAATCAGTCTATTTTCAGTCTGTGTCATTTTCACCCATGTTCATTCATCAGTCTGTTCCTTCGCATTTCCCTATCAAACAGCAGATTTTTAAAAATCACTGGAAAGTTTGTATTAAGTATGTGTTTAAGTGATTTTTTTTCTTGAAAGGTTAATTTTCCAGTGGTAAAGCTTCTGGGAAACTAATTTACAGCCCAAACATCCATCAGGGAGAAGGCATACTGGTGAGAACCTGCAAGTCCATTGGAGTGGGGACTACAGTTCCCATTGACCCTCATTCAACATGGCCAGAGTAATTCTAGGAGTTGTAGTCCAGAGGAGTAATATTCCCCCAAATCTGGTGCAAATTAGGACAGCATACATGGGGATCCATAAGTATCAAATTCTTCCAGCAACCCTTGTTGTGACTAGCTTGTTCCACTGATTTCCCTGGAACTTAGTCACCATAAATATTAGCTAGATCATGGATAGCTGTGGCGTTTATCCCTTTTGTGTTGAATAATTTATTGGAAGTGTCTATGTACATTGGTGGTTTGTGGACCAAGGAGAGAGTTGGGGGGGAGGAGCCTGGGGGATTTAAGGATCAGCCCGGGACTGAATTAGTCAGATAGGGACCTACACTTACTGAGAAAAAGATAGATAGGGACTGACTGAGTAACAGATAGGGAACTTACACTTTCTAAGAGACTGAGAGAGTCTGAAAAAGAGTCAGATAGGGTCTGACTGAGAGACAGTTAAGGACTAGAGAGAGAAGAGAACTTATGTGAGGAAAACTAGGTGTTGGGTGTCTGTAAACGTAAGAACAGGGTGTGCAAATGATCAGTGTTGTCTGTAACCTATCTTTAGTGTGTTTGACCTATATTCTTCCTTTTGTTTGTACCTAAACACATTACCCTTTATGAGTTTGATTCTCCTTCGTAATAAATAAAGCTTGTTTATCTTTATTCAATTCAAAATCAGCCTGAAAGCGTTAATTTACTAGAGAAGCTAGTTGGTGGCATTGAAAGAGACAAATTAGAAGTGGTGCTTGTCAATGGCCTGTGAAAGGGCCGGGGGCAAAGCACAATGACACTACAGGTGTGACTTACCACTCAGTCCCAAGATAGAAAGACAAAAAATGGTTAGATCTTTCCAAATCTTGTGTTTGCAGGGGAAATGTGTATTTGAACCACATTCCCCACACTTTAAGGTGTGTATATGTGTCCTTACACCTTGCAAGCTTGGCTGCACCTTACATTTTCCATAAGAAAAGTTGTCAGATATTGCACTCTCCTACCAAAGTTGTGTTCTTAATTTGATTCCACTTAGTCAACAGCCCACAAGCCAAATTAGACCTTGCCTCCAGTGTCTGTTTCAGCTGACCAAAGGTTCCTTAGAATAAAGTTTTTACCTGAGAGCTTTAAACAAGATTGAAGATGTTGGTGCAGAAGTTCAAAACATTGTTTTCAGAAACTAATTTATTATCTGTGATGCAAAGTTAGTGCATTATCGTTCCTGTTTATTACAACAGTAACATCCAATGTGCATATTGGTTATCATGGTGACCATCACTTAGGCCACTTGCTTGTTTGTTACAGGCTTTGAGTTGTTCCACCCATAGATCATTATCAATGTTGCATTGCTTTACTGTTGCTCTCAGAAATACAGAAAAAGAACCAACTGCACTTGTAGGACTGAGAAGGTGCATGTTTTGGGGGATTGTCTTTCTTTCTTTTTTCTGGAAGGAGAGAAAATGCAAGAGACTTTGAAGGTGCTATGCAGCGCCTTCTGCCAACACATCTGGAGTCAAGGAAGCTCCCTGAGCGGTCTTATGCCAGTGGTTTTTCTTTGCATTGCTGCTGGTTTTGCAAGCATGGAGGAGGGCATGAAGATGTGGATTGTGGGGGGCACAACCTTAGTCATTTAGACAAAAACAAAATATTTTTAAAAAAAAATAAAGAAGACAAAAACATTGCTGCACCTTAAAGTCTAACTGCAATTTATTTATTTATTTATTTATTTATTTATTTATTTATTTATTTATTCAACATACATGCTGCCCCCTACCCGAAGGTCTCTGGGTGGCTTACAATTCAAAATTAAAATGGACAATTAAAAGTGATTTAAAACATTAAAATACATTACAATATAATGTGTTGTGTCATTGCAGTCATAACTGACTCTTTGTGACCCCATGTCCATGGAGTTACAATGCACTAAAATACAATACATTCTAATATTAGAGATTGGGGGCTAAACCACCAAAATGGCAGTTTGTCATGCATCATGGTTCATCAAGTTTGACGAACCATGAACCACGAATTCCCCCAGCCATGAAGCGACAAGCCCCGCCGCCATTGTTTTCTTCACATTATCACTGACTAGTTTGCAGTTGAGTTTCATGCACAGAGGTAGCCTCTACACACAATCAAGAAGAAGCATTTTTAAGAGTAGAGTCTCCCCGCGAGGAGGAACTTCTCTACTTCAGATTCATCAGTGATTGACAGAAGGCCACAGTGGCAGAGGGGGAAGGGTGATGCACTCCCCCTCTAAGCATATTGAGAACATTGGATGCTCTAACACAGTGGCACCTGATGTTGGATGCCCAGATGGTCTTAGAAATCCTGGGCACTAGAACTAGTAGCGAAGGCTAATGGGAATTTTAGTTGAAGACCATATGGGGCTCCAAAGTTGGGAGCCACTTCTCTAGCATATCTGCAGGGCTAATCTACCATTAGAAGAATGAGTAAATTTTTAGTTGTGGGACAGTGGGTAATTTAGTCAAGGCATTTTAAGGAGAACTGCAGAATGACACAATCCATAGATGTGTTGTGTTATGTCGTTACAGTCGTGACCGACTCTTCGTGACCCCATGTCCATGGAGTTTTCTTGGCAGGAATACTGGAGTGGTTTGCTAGTTCCTACTCCAGATACTAAACTCCAAAATACAGCATAATGTAAATAGATGGGAAGGACTGTAGATGTACTACTGCATATTATAGGATGGTTAAGAAATCAGTTGGCTGTGAGATGAGCTTTGTTATAATTTTTGAACCCAAAATTTTAATGCTGAATTTTTTTTCAATCCATGAAATGCTAATATGCCCTTTTGCAGGGCATGCCCTACCAATTGAAAGGTACTGCTATAAAGGCTTTGGTTAGCATTTTCTGACCATGCTATTTAGTGAGGGGAAATTCTACAAATCAGGCTACAATTATGTACTTATCAGAAAATAAGTGGGACATAAGTAATTGTTACGTAAACATGGGAATGACAGTGTAATTATTTGTTTATATATTTATTTGTTTAATTTTTCAAAATGCTTTAAATGACAGAACAGTTTCAGGGACTATTTGTCAATCATATCAGGGTGAGGACACAGTCGCAGGCCAGTAAGGGATTATGGCGGAAACCTCAGCCACACACTGGCACCATCCATCACAGTGGAATTTTTAGGCGGGCAAGAGTAACAGGGCAACACGGAACATTTGTGGTTTGAGCAACAGGAAAATGTAAGCTCCCCACATGAGAAATTAATTACTAGCAAAGCAAACATTGTCAAGATCCGCCCACAACAATTACTCAGGGTTTTTAATTGCCTGTCAAGATGCTGGGATGGTCAACTAAAGCAGCTAAAACAGCAGAGCAATTGGTGGGACTCAACATCGGATGTGGGCCTTAATGTAACACATACCCATATATACTCGAGTATAAGTCGACCCGAGTATAAGCCGGGGCCCCTAATTTAAACCCCCAAAACTGGGAAAATTTATTGACTCAAGTATAAGCCTAGGGTAGGAAATGCAGCAGGGCCTGGCAACTCCTCCTTTGTGAGCTGGGTGTGTGTGTGATGTTTAAAATGACTTTTAGCCACCGAGGCAAGTGCTTGAGTTGGTGGCTAAAAGTCATTTTAAACATTGTTTTAAAATGACCCTTTAAAAAGTCATTTTAAACATGGGGGGAGGTCAGGAGAAGTGACGCACAATGTTTAAAATGACTTTTAGCCACTGACCCAAACTTGCCTCAGTGGCTAAATGTATTGACCCGCATATAAGCCGAGGAGCCCTTTTTTCAGCCCAAAATTAGGGCTGAAAAACTAGGCTTATACTTGAGCATATACAGTAGTTTATTTTTGATCAAACAATGTGCAGGACACACTTTGATAAGAACTTTTGATAAGACCTTTGATAAGAACTCTCCCACCAGACCTAATATAGTATGAAGCAGAATTAAATTTTAAAATATTGAAATTATTTTCTAAGTTAATATTCTGGGTCAAAAACATATGGGCAAATTTGTTCAGTTTTCACCCAGGTTCTTATTTGTCCATTCAGTTGGTTCCATTCTGATTTTTTGCCCAGGGTTTTTCTCTCTGCCCTTCCCTCGCCCCTTTTTTAGGTGTTCCTCCAAAGAGGAGGGTGAGGAATAATAAGATATGGTATTAGATCTTTTGATGTTTGGGACCATTTAATTACATATACAAATTAAAAACAATGCTTACATATCACTTAATTATGGCAATTTATAGTGAGACAGACATTCTGGATTGATCTAATCTGCCTTTTAAGATGGCTCTTTTTGAGTCACAGAATCCATGTCACCACTACTTATCTATGGGTTGATCCTTTCTTATTGGTCAAGTTGTGTTTTAGGGAGTTGCAGTTATAACTAGGTGAATAAAATTATTTTTTCACAATACAATTGGGTGTCCTATGTTAGTGGAACTGCATATGATCATTGTTCTTAACTTGGTTTACATATCATGTTGGGGGATGGGGAAATATCTGCTGTAGTTTTAGTCAAAGCAGGCAAATGTTACAAATAGGGATGGGCAACAAAAGAAAAACAAAATGCTGTTTCATCGTTTTGTTAGCTGATGACATGAAATGAAATGAAACAAAATGAAACAGGGAAACAAGGTTTTGTTAGTAACGAAACAAAATGGTGTTGATGTTTTTTCATTTAAAACCATCTGATTCATTTCACTGTAAAACTGGGTACTAGAGATACCAAATTTAGTGTGAAACTTCCTTGGATTTTCCCATTTATGCCCTCCAAATGGGGTTTAGGGGGCTGAGTTATTCAACTTCAAAGGGGGTAACCCCATAAAAAACATTTATAATTACAATGTTATGTGCTTGAAAAGAATGATCCCAGGCATATAGCAGCATGGAAATTACAACGGAGCTTCCTCAAGCTCTTCCCATGACACACCACCAATTTGGAGAGGTTTGGGGTACAGGGGGACATGTTATTCAACTCCAAAAGGGGTGCCTATAGGAATCCATTTTAAAGTGCTTTGGGGGGGGGTTCAGGAGGGTGGTTTCCAACTGCCTGCTGGAGCTAGGGTATATAAGAGCCTGGCTCGTTTTGTTTTCTTTGTTGTCTGTGGGAGTGAGGGGATTTACATTCGGCTCTGGCAGTGCCGCTAGCTTGTTGCCTACAGTTGGGCTAGCTTCACTTCTGCTGTCCCTGTGTGCTCAAAACTGCTTTGTGTGTTTTGCGAGTGGACAAAGAGAGAGGGGTTTGTTTGTGTTTGTGAGAGCCTTTTTCTCTCTGTATGTGTACTGTGTGTCTTTATTACCCCTTTGAAACTACGCTCCTTCCCACACACACACATTGTTATTTCCACCATCAACCAGTACCAGTTCCCCAATTCTCAACAGGCACAATACGAATGTGCCTGTCTATCACTCTTGATTATGGCCCCATTTCAAAAAACCAACAAAATAGAAACAGAGTTCTCCTATTCCATTATCCCTAGCTGGAATATTCTGGCAAAATCCTGCCTTCCTCCCAGGCCTGCTAGCTTGCCTACATGTTATGGGACTGAAAAACCCATTTATTTCTAAGACCTGACTTGGTTTTGTTGATGATGCCAGGGAGATCCACAGTCTTCCTTCATACCTGATGGTCTGAAATGGCCCATAATGTTTGTAAGAGCTGCCCTGGACATAGAGGTGTCTTTTATACCTTGGACATTCAAGGGGGTTCAACTCACACACTCTCTTCATACCTGAGGGTCATATGGCCCAAGCCCAATGTTTAATTCTTGCCTGCATGCCTGCCTTCTTGGTGGAGTGCAATTCTGATACAGCTCAGTGTGCCTTGGTGGGCTTAAGGGGAAGAGCTTGAGGAAGCTCCACTGTAATTTCCATTCTGATAGATACCTGGGATCAGTGTTTTCAAATACTTTTAAATTACAAATGATTTTTCCTGGGGGCACCCCCTTTGGAGTTGAATAACTTGGCCCCCTCTGTACCAAGTCTCTCCAAATTGGTGGTGCTTCAAGGGAAGAGCTTGAGGAAGCTCCAATGTAATTTCCATGCTGCTATATGCCTGGGATCATTATTTTCAAGCACATAACATTGTAATTAGAAATGTTTATTTTTCCGGGGCACCCCCTTTGAAGTTGAATAACTCAACCCCCTGACCCCAAATATCTCCAAGTTTGGAGGGCTTTAAAGGTGAGTGTCCATGGAAGGTACCCACTAAATCTGGTGCCTGTAGGACCCAGGGGACCCGTATTATAGTGTAATGAATCAGTTTGTTACTGTTTTGTTCTGTACAATTTTTTTTAAAAAATTGTACAGAACAAAACAGTAACAAACTGATTTCTAACAAAATGAAACAAATCATAGGGGAATGAAACAAAATGACACTAAACACATTTTTTCTGTTTCATGCCCATCCCTAGTTACAAAGCAAAACAAATCTGAGAACCTGCCCAAAACAGTAAATGAATTTAACCTTTATCTGTCTGAATGCCTGGGATAGTTTGTAATGGTCCAAAACATTTGAATAATCATACATTAGCAGTCTTGTCCATGTTGGGTTACGCTGACATGTAGCTACCTAGTTGCCATTCCAAGGTTCGTCTCTCAGGGACCAGAAAGTTCCAGGAATATGTATTATTTTAATGAAAAAGAAAGGATCTGCCAGCAGTATATTGAGGAAATGTCACCCAAGCCGTCTGATTTTTCTTACAGGCTTAATGCTAATCATCCTATTCCTTTGGGGTCATAACATACCATGTCTGTGTTGTGTCGTTACAGTTGTGACCAAATCTTCAAAGGGATATTAAAATATGTTTCTCCAAGCAAGCAAGTAAGAGTTCCATGGTTCTGTGTTGTTCCAACCTCCAGGTATACATTTTCCCCATCACCCCCTTACTTTGAGGGTTCAACTTAAGGCACTGGGGCCATTTAAAATGAACCTGATTGTCAGGCCACATATTAAGACAAAAGCAGTTCCTTTTACAATGCAATCTTTCTGTCCTGCATGTCTGAGACATCGGATACGTAAACAAAGCAGCATTACCTCCCAAAACACCAATTACATAACAGAAGCATCATGTTTATGTTAGAATAAACATAATTTCCCCTCTCTTTAGTGCACTACTTCGAGATACAGAATCAGTTCCCTTCCAGTGAATCCCTGGGTTTAACCAGTCTGGTGAAAAAGGTAACAAAAAGGTAACAATGTGTGCTCAAGGTATGTGTGGAGTGAACAAAATAATGGTTAGAATATCTCACAAAACTGTAGTGACTTACATGTCAACACTGCAACTGTATGAAGAAGTTGTCCCCTTTTCAGTCTTAAAAAGTATGTATCTTCATGAGCGTTTATGTTTGTCGGGAAAAGCCCTTCCCGGAGATCTCTTGTATTCCCTGGTGGTTTCCCATCTTAGTAATCTCTGATGCTGCCCCTTCTTATCTTATAAAAAGGCTCAGGGCACTATAGTGGTACTTCTCTTCCTATCTATGGTGAAGCCTTTATTAGTAATTCAGTATGTCCCCTTTTAAGAATAATGCTTACCCAGGTCCCCTGTCAGTGGGTACAGATGCGTTCTATTAGCCTTGCTCAGATTTGTTCCACCATTTCAGTGCCTTGCATCTGGGGGCCAAAAGTATTCCTCAGGGTACACAGCCTGCCTATAAGTGCCAAAACAACTATTTTGCAGAGGGAACACAACATACAAACAAAGTGATGCTCGTAAATATCCTGCCGTCACAGAGAAATTAAACAGATGCACCGAGTCCCCTTTGGCCTCTTCTCTTTTGTCAAGATGACAGCAAATAGAGACAAATTCCTGAGGAGGACCATCAAAACTAAAAATATAAAAAACCAAGGCCAGTATTTGCAAATCATTACAGAATGCATCAGGTCAGAAATAATTTATTGATTAGCCCCTAGAGGTAGTTAAATGGATCTCTGAGAACATAAGAAACGTTGGATGCAAGTGATGAAAGATGTACCTTGAAAACGGGGGCATGGGGGTGGGGTGGGGGTCTCCTCCCTAGAGGGCTGGGCAATGGGTACACCGGCAGTTACACTCCCGTTTCGTGTTGACAACCACAGCACAAGCCAATCACTTGATTCCCCCACCTCAACCCCAGTGTCTTTTGCTACACATGTGGTCTGGCAGTTTCCACTGTAGGCAAGGCCAATGAACAGCCCATGAGGAGAAATGGGAGTATGGGGACTATGAGTCATGGTTTTGCCTCCTTCACCTGATTGACAATGAAAAAATAAATGGTAACCATAACACAGAGCCATGTGGATTACAATTAGTCACAATAATCTTCTCTTACAAAGCACTTCCAGGTGAAGAGAGAATCCCTTTGTCAAGTTTCCTCTACAGCATTTGGGGTGAGGTGGGGTGTGCATTTTGAACAAAACTAGGGGAACATATGAATTCTGAAAGATTCCTGAAAGGTATTCATATATGTTAGGTAAAACTATAGTGAACACTGTAGGTGATTACAGTATTCCCCCGCTTGTTGCAGGAGTTTGGTGCCTGATCCACCCACGATAAAGGAAAATCCACAAAATGCAGACCTTAGTAAGCTGACCTTGGGCTGCTCCTGCTGGCTGGGTTTCCAAAGAGAGGTTTTTAACCCCCTCCTGACACCTCAGGAAACCTTGCTGCCAGGAGCTCAAGGTCTGTTTGCTGAAATGTCAGAAGGAGAGTAAAAACTTCTCTTTGGAAACAGCAGCGGAGCAGCCCAAGGTCAGTTTGATTAGGTGTTAGGTGTTGGATAAAAACCTCTCTTTGCAAACGCAGCCAGCAGAAGCAGCCCCAACTCTGTTTGCTGAGATGGTAGGAGGGAGTTAAAAGCCTATCTTTGGAAGTGAAATGCAGATGCCTCAGCAAGGGCCACTCCTGCCAGCTCTGCTTGCAAAGAGAAGCTTTTAACCCCCTACTGGCACCTCAGCTGTCAGGAGGGGATTAAAAAACCCCTCTTTGCAAGTGCAGCTGGCAGAAGCAGTCCCAGGTCCATTTGCTGAGAAAAAACGCGATATACTGAGACTGTAATATATGAACCGTGTTGTGGCAGGGGACTACTGTACTACTATCTGGATATAGATGAGTAAGGTGGGGAGAGAGACAACTTTTTTTAAAGATACCTTTCTAATGGTGCGACTAGACAGCCACATTATCTCAACCTGCATTGATTATCTTGCATGTAAATGCAGGGATAAAACATACCACACCTAAAGATACCCCACTCATCCCACTTAGGACAGTCTCTCAAGATTATTAAGTGTCATGTTGGCTGCCCCTTTGGTGAAGTTTTTTAATGGTCTTCAGAAATGGGAAGCTTCCTTTCTGCTTTCCTTTAGACCTTAGAGAGGAAAGGAGACAAAGCTTTAGATTTCTTTGAAATTCTTGAAACCAACACAGAACATCAGTGATGCTTTGGCACAGCTTTTTTTTAAAAGCCCTGTGAAAGCATCATTGATATGTTAGCAGCAATGGAAAACTTCAAAACTTCCTTTCCCTTGTCCTTCAAAGGTGGCAGAAAGGAAGTTTCTCATTTTTCAAGCAGCTTCAGGGCTGGCAGCTATCCACTTTAGTCCAATCCTAGCCGCCACCACCACCTCTAGAACAAAATGAAAACAAAGTGCTCGTACCTGCACCAAAAAAGAACAAAAGCCCCTAAGAGGTACCCCAAAAGGTGTGAATAAGCATCCATCGGTGTAGCCTGGCTCATGATGGCATGTAAACTGTGTGGTTGGTATAAAATGGGGGGAGGGGTTAGGGTTAGACCAAACCACAGGATGTATGCCTTTCTGACTGCACCTTTGATTTGCTGTCATCATTAGTTCATAGAATCAAAGAGTTGGAAGAGACCTCGAAGGCCCGCCAGTCCACCCCCTTGCCATGCAGGAACCCCATCACACTTATTTTATTTATTTATTTATTTATTTATTTATTTATTTATTTATTTATTTATTTATTTATTGTTGGATTTATATCCCGCCTATCTTCAAATTTGAACTCTAGGCGGCTAACAACAAGGCAACATAGGCCAGCAAAACAAATCAACAGTTGAACAATTAAATAGAACAATAGACTGATTAATACAATAATACAATAATACAAAATAAAAACATATAAAACATTGTCGCACCCCTAGATCGCCAAGATGAGGCGAGGTACCTACGATTTAAGCTGTAAAGCTATAAAGTGTTTATGGCGGGGGGGGAGGAGGTTAGGGCTCGCCAAAGGCCTCCCGAAATAAGAATGTTTTTAAAGCTTTACAGAAGGCCAGCAGGGACTCTGCAGAGCGCACTTCGCTGGGGATGGAGTTCCACAAGGAGGGGGCTGCCACGGAGAAAGCCCGGTTCCGTGTGACCACCTTACGGGCTTCTCGCGGAGTGGCAACCCGGAGCGAGTGCGCTCGCGACTGCCGAACAGGTCGGGCCAAGGTGGATCGCTGGACAATACGCTCTGACAGGTAGTCCGGGCCCAGGCCATGGAGGGTTTTATGAACTAAAACCAAGACCTTGATTCTAATCCGGGCTGCAACAGGCAGCCAATGCAGGTGAGCCAGGACTGGGGAGATGTGGTCATATCGACGCACACCAGCCACCAGCCTGGCCGCCGCATTCTGTACCCGCTGCAGGCGCCGGAGAAGAGTCAAGGGCAACCCCATGTAGAGGGTGTTGCAGTAGTCCAGCCTCGAGATCACCAGCGCTTGGACCACTGTTCTCAGAGAGTCGGCATCCAGGTACGGGCGGAGCTGGGCTATCTGGTGAAGGTGGTAATAAGCGGCCCTGATCACCGACGCCACCTGGGCATCCAAGGACAGCGCTGGGTCCAGGACCACACACAGATTCCGCACCCTCTCCGCAAGCTGGAGGGAAACTCCCCCCAGACGAGGTAGAGGGCCTCCGTACCCTGATGGCGAGCTCCCAAAGAACATAACCTCCATCTTCTCGGGGTTGAGCTTGAGCCTGTACGCCCCGGTCCAGGTCAGTACGGCGTCCAGGCACCCATCAAGGATCCTCACAGCTTCCACTGCAGAGGTGGAGAAGGAGAGATAAAGCTGCGTGTCATCAGCGTACTGATGACAGCAGACTCCAAATCTCCTAATGACCCCAGCCAACGGCCTTACGTAGATGTTGAACAGCAAGGGGGACAGAGACGACCCCTGCAGGACTCCACAAGGGAGAATCCATGGGGCCAATAACTCCTCCCCATGCTGAACGTACTGGGGACGGCCCTCCAGGAAGGATCGGAGCCAACTGCGAGCAGTGCCACCGATTCCCACCTCAGAGAGCCGATCCAGTAGGATACCGTGGTCGACGGTATCAAAGGCTGCTGACAAATCCAGGAGAACCAACAGGGTAGAGCAACCCCTGTCGGCCGCCCAGATTAGGTCATCTTGAAGCGCGACCAGAGCTGTTTCGGTCCCCCGACGGGGCCTGAACCCAGACTGGCATGGATGAAGGCACTGCCAATCCTCCAGGTATGACTGCAGCCGGACCGCTGCCACCCTCTCGATAACCTTGCCCATAAACGGGACATTTGCGATCGGGCGGTAATTTGCCAAATCGTCCGATGCAAGGCCAGGTTTTTTTAAGAATGGGCTTTACCACCGTCTCCTTCAAGCGGGAGGGAAAAAACCCCTCACTGAAGGAGGCGGTGGCGATGACGGAAGCCCATTCAGCCATAGTCCTGCTGGCAGCTTTTATTAACCAGGCAGGGCAAGGATCGAAGGGGGTGGACGCAGGCCGGCAATGCGCCATAGCCTTAGAGGCCTCGACAGGAGAAACAGGCCCAAGTGCATCCAACCGAGGCGACGAAGGCGGACCAGCAACTGGGGATGGCGAGGGAGTGCTACTGCAACTGGAGTCGAAGCCGGCCCGGATGGCCTCAATTTTCGATCGAAAGAAGGCTGCAAAATTCTCACTACTGAAATCAGTAGGAGGAGGCCTAGCCAGACTAGGATTGGTGAGGTCCCGCACCACCCAGAAGAGCTCTGCCTGGCGGTTGGAAGCCTCACCAATTCTCAGGGAGTAAAAAGATGACTTGGCCTCCCCGATTGCTTTAGAATAGCGCCTAGTCTGGAAAACAACAGCAGCCTTGTTTGTAACCGTCCGGGTTCTTCTCCAGCTGTGCTCTAGCCTTCTCCTCTCCTGCTTCATCGCTCGTAACTCCGCCGTAAACCACGGCGAAGGCCGAGCTCGGCAATGGAGAAGGCGCTTGGGGGCGATCCAGTCTATGGTACGGGCAGCTGTTTCAAACCAATGGTTAGCCACGACCTCGGCCGGAGCACCAGTCAGTCCACCAGGAAGTTCCCCGAAGGCCTCCCGGAACCGAACTGGGTCCATAAGCCTCCAGGGGCGGGCCAAAACAGGAGGCCGGTGGTCCCCGCGGGGGGGGCTGCGATCGACAGAGAAAAAGAGAGCAGGTGATGGTCTGACCATGACACAGGCAGGGAAACAATGTCCCCTACCTCCAGACTTGAATCCCCCGACATGGAGGAAAATACCAAATCAAGGGTATGGCCTGTCCTGTGGGTGGGGCATCCAACATGCTGGAACAGACCCATGGAAGCCATGGATTCCATGAACTCCAGAGCTGCACCGGAGGGTCCACCGCCCGCATGCACATTGAAGTCACCCACAACCAGCAGGCGCGGGGACTTCAATAGAGCAGCGGCAATGAACTCCGAGAGCTCTGGGAGGGATTGGGCTGGGTTGCAGGGAGCTCGGTAACCCAGTACAATGCCAAATCTGTCCCGCTGTCCCACTAACAGGTGAAGGCATTCTAACCCCTGACTAACCAATGTCGAGGCCCTGCAAACATAAAGGGAATCTCTGTAAGCGATGGCAGCCCCCCTCCCTTTTGACCCTCCAATCTTCCCACACCCTGAACCAGATACCCGGGCAGGCAGAGCTGGGAGAGCGAAGCCCCCCCCTCCATACCCACCCAGGTCTCGGTAATACAGGGCAGGTCAGCCCGCCCATCTAAGATGGAATCATATATAATGGGGATCTTATTATGGACTGACCTGGCATTTAACAGGAGGCAGGAAAGGTTGGAGGCGCTGGGGGAGTGACTCCTGGACACGTGGCAGGGAGCCGAGGGGTCAGAATGGGGGACAGGCACAAGTTGCCTAACCTGAGTTCTTCTGATCTGATCAACCCCTCGACTACAAGCGTACCGCCCACGGTCCGACACAGTTGATATGTGAGTCCCTGCAAGCATGGCGGCCCAAGGGGAAAAAGTGAAAAAGAAAAAGAAAAGCACGCAAAAACTATCTAATTAATCAAACAACTATACTAATAAGTGAACATAACACACAGTACAATATGAATAATGCCAAAGCGCAGAGACAATCGAATTAATCAAACAACAGTACTAAAAGTGGGCATAGCACACAGTACAATATGAATAACACCAGATAAGTACACAAAGGGGGGGGGGAAGCAAGCCACAAATTAATCAAAACCAGTAAACAGTAATTCAATAAACAAAACAGACAACAATCTTAATTGAGGCACAGCCGCCAGGGGACCAATGGAAATGACATGGGGGAGGTAGAGGGGGGGATGAAATCCGGGGAGCTAGATGAATAACAGCGATGGCAACAAATTAAATAATCAATTGAATTTGAACATCTCTTTAACTGATTGATACCATGACACAAACACAAGTCATAGTAAAAAAAAAATAAAGACAGATTTTTAAAAATTGGATGAAAGCAAGAAAGATATTTTGGACCTAACATTTGCTGAAGAAGCTTAAGCTGGAAGTGCTTTTTAAAATGTGCTGACTGAGTTTTGTTTTATTTTAGTTGCAGCATCTCATGCTCCATTTTTTGCAAGAATAATAAAGAAACCGTCTTCATCCTTCAATGCAGGTAACATAAAAGATGGGAAAATATTTTAAATGGGGATGGAGAACAAAGACAAGAGAGGGGCATGAGAAATGCTCTTGGTATAATCACCTCTCTCTCTCTCTCTCTCTCTCTCTCTCTCTCTCTCTCTCTCACACACACACACACACACACACACACACATACACACACCATGATGATTTATTAAGAATGTCCACATGGCTGAAGTGCAAGATGTGTTTCCAAAATAAGGGGATTGTGTGCCTCTCCCTCAACATTCTAAAGCAAATGTTTAAATTCAACAGGATTCCATTTGGCCACAGTCGGAGTTTATATGGATCAGCTTACCAGATCAAGTCCTGGATTTCTTTACACACAGTTCCATTTCAGTCAATATTTAGTCAAGCCTGATCTCAATTTACAATCCATCAGGTAGCGAAAAGTGAATGTCCTTCTACCTTAAATGTTCACAATGCCTTTCTTTTCACAGGAATAGAGGTACTGTATAGATTTTTCAGCAAACATGCACACACTATATTTTGTAAGTGCTATCATGGTGCTGGGTTTCTGAGTACTGCCCATGTGTCTTCCTTTGTTTACAGGGCAGTTATACCTATGGATGAGTTTTTAAAAGTGCATCTGGTGAACCTGAATTTGAAGGACAAAGGGCACTCTTTCAAAGATGAGGATGTACACATATTAAAAAAAGAAGAGAGGTGGTTTGAGAGAGGATTAAGGGAAGCCATTCATGTGAGCATTGAAACCCCCTCCCTCAACAGAGGTGGTCGGCTCAGGCATAGTCTCTCTGCTGCTTATCAGGCTGTGCTTTCCAAAGTACCGAGACAAATCAAAAAGCCTTCACCACTAAGGCCATAGCTAACGACCCATTCTTGATAGGTTTCAGCACCTTAGGCCATTGTTCACCTTAAGGTTATGGTGGATACTATTGTCTCCCTAATGAGCCTATTCAGGCCATTGTTCATCTTATGAGCCTAATTCAGACCAGGGTGACAAGAGGTCAAAGCTGACTATAAGATGGAGTACTTGCACTAGCTGTATTCAGACCGATGAAGCTGTTTGCATGAACAGCGAAATGTTTCTATCTCTCAAGAAAAAGAAGTCCAGTAGCCATGACTCAACTTCCAGATAAACTCACCTGACACCTGGATGACTGAGAATCTTCAGACATTTTGTCCAAAAGGATGTTACAGGATATGTTATGCTCTCCAGGTCCTGGTCGTCCCCTCCTTCTCCTTTCCCTAATGGGCATTGGTAGCGTCAGAAGCCTGGATGGGAATCCTGAAAGAAAATAATCCAATTATTTCCTTCTCTCCCCTCCCTTTTATTCATATCAGAGCACTGGGCAATTTAAATTTATGGATGTATATGAAATATAGATGAAGCTCAAACAAATTTAAAATGTTAGGACGATTAGATTATTTTGGCCAGAAGCGGGCTATTTCAATAGCATCATCTCAGCCATTTATTAGATCTTCTTTAATACAAATGGAGGGGGATACATTTTATACACATAGACACTGCATTGATTGGAATTTCTCCACACCCACAGAATGGTTGTCCTGTATTCAAAGAGCCATATTACTTGATACTTCTTTGATCTTCCTACTTTGCTTTGAAGTTTATTAAGGGACTTTATGATGGTCCAGCCTGAATCTTCTGGTAGGAAACACTTTTTGGTATCCATCCAGGTGTGTTGTTTGATTTAGCATAGCCCCTTCTGGGTTCATATTTAGACAGCTGTGCATAAAACATATCCTCAAAGTTAGCCATCATCTAGGAGGCTGGTGTCCCTCATATGGATAGGTTTGGTGCCGCATTACCATATTTCATTCATTATTTCCTCATACCTCTCAACATACTTCTTGGGTGACATAGGGTATCCCCAAAGAGTGGAAAGCATTCCAAGTTCACACAGGCATCCCTGGGCAATGGCATGCAGCTGGCTCATCCTTCTTATCCAGAAGCCCTACACTGTAAACATGCTGGTGAGCAAGATGGCCCCATGGTCCTTTTTAGGACCACAAAGGACCTTCTTCTTCTTCTTCCTAGCATTTCCCCAGAGGTGCAGGGGCCTGCTCTTTACATCCTGAAGCACCACTTTGCCCAAACGTCCACATTTTCGGGGTGCAGGCTGACCATATGCCCATCCTTATGGATAGTGTCCTGCCATCCCTGTGGCTTGGTTGCCCCTGTGGCTGCCAGCCATCAGTTTTCAGATGCTGAGCACTTTTAGTAGTGGTAGAAAGTGCCACTCTGAGGGCATGCCCATACCCCAGCAAAGCCAGGTCTCTCTTCTATTGTCTATAATTGATGGGGCACCTAGTTGATATCAGACATGTGACAATAATGTTTATTAACGTGGAGGCCATCTCTTCATCTCCAGAGGTACTCTTAACTTCACTTTGCTGGACATGGAAACATGATGTCCTTTGTGTCCAAGAAACTGACAGGAAACTGATCAGCGTAGACCAAGGTTCCCTTTAAAGTATGCAGCGGTGAGAACGTGTAGTGTTTCTCTTCCTCCACGCACCCATAGTCCCTTTTGGTTTTGGTCATGATGGAACCCCGTGTGAAGGTGCTCAAAGGGCAGAGCCCCACCCAGTGTAGCTGAAAGTTAGAGGGGACATTGTCATTTACCAAAAGTATTGGGATATACCTAGTGAATTTCCTATTCACCTGAATCTATGTTTCTGCTATGCATTGTAGAACTAAAATGGAAAGCCATATCGCTATATGCTTTCAGGTTAAGTTTTTTTCCTGCATTTTTACACAGTGCTTCATTGTGTCCTGCTCTCTAGAGCTGGCAAGCATCCCATGTCCTCCTTGGATGCACTATCTGACTGAAGGAAAGGTAGTATCTTCAGTTAGAGTAAACCTTGATCACTTAATATGTAATTTAAAAACATCCTGTCTTCCAACACTGATTCAGATTTAACAAAGTACAACTTTGTCTTCAGAGCAAGGTGATTACAAAAAGAGAGAGGTTAAACTTTGATAGAGAATATAAAACAGTAACTGATTAAGTTCCAGTTTGAGAGTATCTTAACTGATACCACAAGAGAATCTCATCATGTTTCAGTGGATTCATTCAGCCATCACATGTCAACTTTTCATGCTCTGATTTTACATTTCTGCACATAATTACAACTGTACTGTGGCAAAGAAACTTCCCCTGAATGAATGACTACCTATTCTGTGACTTTTATATGGATTGTTATGCATTATTGTTTGGACTGAATTTGGAGTATTACTTGTGTTTTCCATTTTTAATTTTCCATCTCTCAGAGTGGCCTTTTTCCATTTTAATTGTTCCTTTATTGTTCTTAGCTTTAATATTGCCTATTTAATTATGTAAGATGCCACTGTAAATTCACTGTTAATGTTTCTTGATTGTATCTTGTCCTGCAGTGTTGGAAGCCACCTTGGGTCCTTTCCAAGAAGAAAGGTGGGGTAAAAAAATTTTAAATAATCAAATAATAAATAAAATGTTATGCTTGCTTTTGCAATGGAGGTACTGAACGAGCTCACTCAGCCCACTGAGGATTCTGAGACACCCGGCAGAGATTTTTCAACCAAATACTTTGAAGATAAACATAAGAACACAAGAAAAGCCCTGCTGGATCAGGACAAGGGCCCATCTAGTCTAGCTTCCTGTTTCTCACAGTGGCTCCACCAAATGCCTCTGGGATTTTTTCTTTTCTTTCAAGGAAATGAATTATGGAATCGAATGCTTGCAGGCTACAGACATTAGTCTTCCACTAATGAAGGAAAAATAAGAGATTTGTTACCCGACTAATTGACTGGAATGAATAATGTAGCAAAGTATTAACCCAAAGCCCTGGAAGCCAGTGGATTTGTTGTGGTCAAAAGAGTGATATAGTGATAAATGTAGATGTGCAGGATTTGACCCATGTAGTCAACCTCCTTCAAAGAGAGTCCAAAGATGCAGACACCTGTTTCAGTCCATATCAACAACACTGGGCCATGGTGCAGTCTTGTTTGATCTCTGTGGCATTAGGTCTCTAAAGCCTCACCTTCTGATTAAGGATGCAACTGCATGTCCAAAGACGGCAAGACATGCTACAGATGTAAAATGGATGAATGCAGATTTTTCTTCTACTGAATGCATGGCATAGTGGCCAATTCAAATCAGTCTGGCCCTTTTTGCTCCTGAGGGAGCTGGGTTTTTTTCCCTTTGATGCTGGGGCCTTCTGCTCTCCCCCCCCCCAATGTGAAACAATTTGAAAAGACTTTTCATCATATGCAATCCGCTGTTTTGTTCTCCAAAAGGATGTGAGGCATGACTGGGGAGGGTATTCTGGGAATGTGCTAAGCTGGGCATGATGTTTTGGACAGTGGGAACATCTGCTCCTGTGATCTTTCTCTCTAGCTACCCAGGGCCACAACTAGAAGAGGTCAAGAGGGGCATGGATCCTGGGTGCCATGCTAGGGGAGGGGCACAAAATGACAAAACAGTATTACTGTCCATACTCCCTCCATGCTTGCCCTGGACGACACAAACCATAGGCACCCATTATTATTATTATTATTATTATTATTATTATTATTATTATTATTAT
>JAHTLZ010000074.1:18521101-18537815 GCA_023846285.1 Phrynocephalus versicolor | reverse complement strand
TCTCTCTCTCTCTCTCTCTCTCTCTCTCTCTCTCTCTCTCTCTCTCTTTCTCTCTCTGGAAAAATAAACGTTTTCCTAAGCTAGGATAATTTATCAACCAATTTTTGCAGAGTTTGGGAAGGGTATTTTTTTGTCAGTGCTGATTGGGGGCTTTTGGAACTTAAATTCCAGAAAAGGGAACTTCCTATGTCCTGCATTTCTGACCACAAAATGGTGCTGTCACAATGCTCATCTCAAATGGAAGGACAGAGGTTTTGCCACCTCTCCTGAAGCTCAGAACTGGGTAGAGAGAAGATGCCACCTTTGGAGTTGAGGGATAGGATGAAAGTCACAGGAGATAAAAGAGTACAACATGGCAACACTGGGCAACAGCACAGGAAAACATGGAGTGGGCCAGGGAACCACCCTGAACATACAGCACATGGTGTCCTGAAGTGGAATTTGGTGTCATGGAAGCCTAAGCATACATGTGAGTTATGGAAGCAATCTCGGTGAAGCCAATAAAGGGTGTTTTCCTCCAATAGATCTTTTGACAAGATGGCACTGCACACAATATGGTTGAGGTTCCTCAAATATTAAGAGAGTTGCAATATGGTTGAGGTTCCTCAAATATTAAGAGAAGATGGCACTGCACACAATATGGTTGAGGTTCCTCAAATATTAAGTCATATAGATCTTCAGACTAAGATTCTTTGATTTTTTCTTTTTCTTTTTATTTTTTTTCCTTTCCTTCCTTCCTTCCTTCCTTCCTTTCTTTCTTTCTTTCTTTCTTTCTTTCTATTGTAGTGTGGGGTTAGTGATTCAGCAGTGATTTCAGCTCAGAGACAAAGCAGGCTGGAGACAGCTTCTAGTGAACAGCTCTTTAATCAGGGAGAGACAAGACTGAGGACTGGGGAGAGGGGGTTACATTTATAGGGGCCAGGACTGGCTAGGAAAAGATACATTTTGGAGGGAACAATTACAACCAATCACAAGGCTGCCTTTTGGCGGGAACCAATAGGATTGAAGATCCAAATGCAGCAACTAGAATCAACCAATAGGCCTGTTCCCTTTGGAACAGGAAGTTACTTCAACAAGCAATTACAGATCAATACACAACACCCCTTCACTCCTGGTGGGCACAGCACACGTAATCCTTTAGATATTGTGGGGCCCTGCGACTTCTAGTTGATCTCCTGACTACGGGTGTTGCAGGGGCTTCAGCAGGCAGTGTCTGTGGTGGAGAGTCTACTGTAATAGTTTCATCTGACCCGGAGGAGGTTTCAGACAACTCAGTGTCCCTGATCTGTTCCTCGGCGCCATGAGGACTTGCAGGAGCAGATTCATTTGCTGACGCCACTGGTACCTGCATTCCTGGGGCATCTCCGCTCTTGCAGCTGTGAATCATTAATGGGGGTAGTGTCACTCTCAGGCTGCAATTCACCCATACCGGTACCAACTCTACTGGGCGCTCTGCGCCTCAGTTGGTCCACATGCCTACACCAGACCCTGCCATCTTCAATGGTCACATAATAAGAGACTGGCCCAGACGCTCTGGTGATCACCCCTGGCACCCACAGGGGACCTCTGGCATAATTTCTCACCCAGACCAAATCTTCAGGAGCAAAATACCTTGTAGAGTCGCTCTCTGCCTGTGGAGGTGCTCTAGCCTTGCGGTTTGGCATTTTGTCTGGGTGGACATAGTCCAGCACCGTCACCAGCCTTCTACCTAGAAGCAGCTCTGCTGGCGACTTGCCCGTAGTAGTACACGGCGTTGCATGCTGCAAGAACAACATTTGGGCGATGTGCATTGACCAGTCACCCTCCATCAAGCGTGCAAGAGATCCTTTGGCTTTCTGCACCATGCGCTCAGCCTGCCCATTGGATGAGGGATGAAGAGGAGCTGAGGTGACCCCTCTTATGAAATTATCAGCCAGAAATGCCCTGAATTCTTGGAATACAAAGGCTGCTCCATTGTCTGAGACAATGGTCTCGGGCAACCCATGGGTTGCGAACAGCTGTCTCAGCACCTTGATGACTGCAGCTGACGACATGCTGGGAACCATAGCCACCTCTAACCATTTAGAATACCCATCAACGATAACCAAAAAAACCTTTCCTTGGAATGGCCCAGCAAAATCTAAGTGCAGCCGGCTCCACGGAGTCCGGGTCTGCTCCCACCAGTGGACTGGTGCTCTGGCCACTTCTGGGCGCACTTCCTGACATGCCTTGCATGTCTGTACCCATCGTTCAACATCTTGGTCCATCCCAGGCCACCTTACATAGCACCTGGCCAGTGACTTCATCCTGACCATTCCCGGATGCCCCAAGTGCAGTGTATCCAGAACCCTGTTTCTCAGTGGTGCTGGGATGATCACCCTGTCTCCCCATAGGAGACAGCCCTTATGCAGGGATAGCTCATGTTGCCTTGTTGCGTACGGTCTAAATTTTTCCTCATGCGGGCCACCTGGCCATCCCCTCCCCACCGAAGTGAGAACACGGGAGAGAGCAGGATCTTTCCTTGTTCTCTCAGCTATTTCAGTGGCAGTTACAGGGGCCCCTGGAAGTGTTTCCAGCATCATCACACGTTTAGCTGGGGCAGGATCTGCATCGCACACACCAGGAAGGGGAAAGCAACTTAGTGCATCAGCGTGGCACAACCTTTTCCCTGGAACATGGGTCAGGGTGTACTGGAACCCATTCAGGAATATAGACCATCGCAGCATTCTGGGGAAGAGAATCTGCGGCGTCTGTTTGTTCGGGTGCAACAATCCTAACAGAGGCTTGTGGTCAGTTTCAAGGAAGAAGTGGCGACCGTATAAATAGTCATGAAACTTTTTAATCCCTGCCACTATTGCCAGGGCTTCCTTGTCAATTTGTGCGTAGTTGCGCTCCGTTGGCGACAACGTACGAGAATAGAACAAGATGGGCTTTTCTGACCCATCCGCTTCCCTATGGCTCAGCACAGCTCCAAGCCCATACTGAGAAGCATCACATGCCAGAACAAGAGGTTTCGACTCATCATAATGAGCAAGGACGCTCCTGCTAGTCAGCATGCCCCGCAAGGTGTCAAAAGCCTTCTGCTGTGCCTGATCCCAATGCCACACACTCTTTTTCTTCAATAGTTTATGCAACGGTTCCGCTATTGAAGCTTTCTGAGGTAGGAATGAATGGTAAAAGTTAATAAGTCCCAGGAATAACTGTAACTCCGTCTTGTTCCGTGGGCGTGGTGCCTCAGTAATGGCTTTAATTTTAGAGTCAGTGGGGTGGATGCCCGTTGCATCAATTTTAAACCCCAAAAAATCAACAGATGGCACCCCAAAACTGCATTTTTCCTTTTTTAGCTGCAGCCCCACCTCCTTAAATTTGAGTAACACAGCACGGATACGCCCCACTAGTTCCTGGGGTCTTTCCCAGCAATCAGAACATCATCAAAAAATGGCAAGACCCCTGGCAGACCCCTTAACAGGTGCTCCATTAGCCCTTGAAAAATTCCTGGAGCCACACAAATTCCAAACTGTAATCTGTTCCCTCTGAAAGCCCCTTTGTGCGTTAAGATCGTTTGTGCTTCCACAGATTGCGGAGTCACTGGCAGCTGTTGGTAAGCTTGAGCCAGATCAAGTTTGGCGAACATTTTTCCCCCAGCCAATTTTGCCAAAAGCGGTGAGATGACTGGAATGGGGTATGAATTTCCCCTGAGTGCCTTGCTAATAGTACATTTGTAGTCTGCACAAATCCTCACTTCCCCATTCGTCTTAAGGGGTGTGACGATAGGAGTCTCCCACTTAGAAGAGTCCACAGGTGAAAGAATTCCCTGTTTGACCAATTTGTCCAGTTCCACCTCAATTTTGGGTTGCAGCACAAAAGGCACTCGCCTTGGCTTGAGTCGGATTGGAGCCACCCTGGGGTCCAGCTCAAAGTCAATTGGAGGCCCTTTATAACAACCCAGCTTTCCACTGAAGAGTTTGGCAAATTCCTGGCCTAATGCCTTGCCCAACTCTGGGGCAGTTTTGGACTGAGTTGAGCCCTGATGTACTCAGCCCCAAGGCAGGAAACCAGTCAGTACCCAAAAGACTGGGGCAACTCCCCTGTGCAATCACCAGTTTAAGCACGGCCTGTTTCTCCTGGAATTGTACCCTCACCGCACACATTCCTAGAATGTGGATGCGGCCCACCGTGTATGATTGCAAGGTTGCTGGGAATAGTTCCAGAGAGGGGAACTTACCCCCAGGAAATAGCCCCCTTGCTGTCTGGTCTGAGACAATGGTGAATCCAGATCCGGAATCCACCTCCATGTCGCACGGTCAACCTTCGATCTTCACTCTGATGGATGGTTTGCCCTGCGCCGGAAACTGCATGATCTCTCCGTTGATCTCTGTGAGATAATTGCAGTCGTCTAGGAGATGAGTCGTGGTGGATGATCTGTGATGCGTTGATCTAGGTGATTCCATTGTTGCAGCTGCCACTGACCGACAGACCCGGCCAATGTGTCCTGTCTTACCACAAGCCCTGCACGTAGCATCATGAAAACGGCAGCTTTTCCGCTCATGGTGTCTGCCACAGCCTGTGCAAGCGCCTCGGCGATCTTTGGGCCGTGCATCCGCCTGATGCACCAACTCGACACCACGGACTGGGCTCTGGCTTGGACTAGCCTCTGGCTCATCCATGGCATGGGCAGCCTCTACCCGCAGCTTTGTGGTCTTGCCACTGGCATTGAGCTCTTCCTGCTCATAATTCTCTGTGGCAGAGACCTCTTTCAAGGCGGAGGCAAGGGTGACATCTTCCTTTGCCACAATGCTCCTTCGGGCTTTTTTTGCTGCAGAGCCCCCCAACAAATTGATTCAAGAGAGTGTCTTCAAGATTTGGGAAGCCACAGTGCTGAGCAAGCTCCCGGAGTCCTGCCAGGAATGCAGCCACAGATTCTCCGGCTTGCTGCTGCCTTTTCTGGAACTCCATCCACCAGGCCATCTGGGTTTTGGTAGGTGCCAAGTGGCTTGTCAGCCGGGCGAAAATGTCTGTGAGTGCTGTCTCACTCAGCTTTGCTGGGGCGAGCAGTGCCTTGGCCAACATGAAGGTCTCCCGCCCACAGCAACTCAGGAATGTGGCCCTTCTTTTGCTGGCATCTGTGATTCCTTGAGCCACCACGACAAACTCAAAACGCTCAACATAGTCCTCCCAAGTGTGAGGCTCGGACGGCTGGAAGGGCTCCAAGACCCGTGGACTTTCCATTCTCCAGGTGTGCAGGGTCGTCTTCTAGCCAGCAGGTGAGTCTTGTCTCTGCTGCGATCCAGACTCTGAGTCAGCATGATGGGCCTCTGCTACTCAGAATTCCGGATCCCATCCTCGTCGCCAGTATTGTAGTGTGGGGTTAGTGATTCAGCAGTGATTTCAGCTCAGAGACAAAGCAGGCTGGAGACAGCTTCTAGTGAACAGCTCTTTAATCAGGGAGAGACAAGACTGAGGACTGGGGAGAGGGGGTTACATTTATAGGGGCCAGGACTGGCTAGGAAAAGATATATATTGGAGGGAACAATTACAACCAATCACAAGGCTGCCTTTTGGCGGGAACCAATAGGATTGAAGATCCAAATGCAGCAACTAGAATCAACCAATAGGCCTGTTCCCTTTGGAACAGGAAGGCAGTTACTTCAACTAGCAATTACAGATCAATACACAACACTTTCTTTCTTTCTTTCTTTCTTTCTTTCTTTCTTTCTTTCTTTCTTTCTTTCTTTCTCTTTTTGGCTATGCAGTAGAAATACAGAGCTCCACAAAGGAGCATGGCTTCCACCCTTTTCCCATTAACTGGCACTTCAAGTCTCAATATTCCGAGATATTTGTAGGAGAAAGGATTAAAACATTTTTATTTAGAGTTGCTTGGAATTTTGCACTACTTTCTTTACTGCACACATACAAGCAAGCAATTTAAGAGATTGACATCAACAACTGCCACCAACCAAAGAAAGAGCGGATCGAACACTCAAGAGATAGGTGAAGGTCTACATGAATGTCAAAAGCTGGAAGCAATAATTGATTAGTGCTGGACAGATACACAATCACCCCAGCCGAGTCACTCCTAGTCACCAAATTACCGAAAGCACACTCCAACAAAATGTTGTGCCAAATATGCGTTCTTGGTTTACACTGGAGATGCTTGAGCAAATGCCCAGGACAAGCCACCATCAAAATGACGCTGCCTAGAATTTCACAAAACAAACATGTGGAATTAGAAATTACTTTCCTGTGTCGAATGGATTGGGTGCTTTAGAAGGCTGGAAGAAGAATGATGATGCCATTTTAAGGGACAATGTTATTTCCTCATGTCTCAGCAGCATCACTGACAGAGGCAAAATCCTTCCATGGTGTCACTCCTTGCACAAACAAAAACACCAAAACAATGTCATTCCTTATTAAATTATGTTGGTGTCCACACACATATCACATTGCTTATGCCAAAGATCTGCTGAGTAGTGCTGGTTTCATGAAGGAATGACCCATTCCACCAAAGGAAATGCCCAGGGCCTCCGAAGGTTTCATCTGGTCCTAATTTTCCATCAACTGTAAAATGACACGCTGAATTTTTCTTGCTTTCATTGTAGCTTGTTTTCATCAAGTCTGAATTTCAGTACACCCTGGTTTTCCAGCCTGATTTGTCATATTAAAGAGGGGAAAGCGAGTTACTTTTTTTCTTTTTCTTTTTTCCTTTCTTTTTTTAACAGTAGCCGACCTAGTGGCACCACCACATCTCTGGAGCTCATAGGTTCCAAAATGACAGTGGAATTTGGCTTTCTCTGAAAAATGGGAGTGAAAAGCCAGGGTTCTGGGAGTTTGGTTCTTATGTACCCCTTGGAACAAGCAAGGGAGGGGGAAAGAGGGAAAGGGAGGGAACAAACATCAGTCAGAAATACACCTTTCAAAAGGCAGTTTCATATACTTTAGTGCAGCTTAGAAAGAAAATAATGAACTAGATTAATAGAGTGGAGTACTTAAGTCTATTTATTTCACCACAAGGAGGATCAGGTTCTACAAAGTTACAGGGGGGGGGTATTCCATGGTGCCCCTCTGCTGTGTAATTAAAATAACTGTGGTTAGAATTGTACCAGTCTGTAAAGAAGAAAAATAATGCCTACTTTCAGCTAGGCCACATCCAGGAAGAAAAATCACTTCAAACCTGTCTGGGTGGTGGTGGTATGCATGTGTATGCTGGTGTTTAGATTTTGGGCAAGTTACTTTGGTCTAGTTCAGTGTTGGCGAACCTATGGCATGGGTGCCAAAGGTGGCACTCGAAGCCCTTTCTGTGGGCACCCAACATTGCTCCTTCACATCCACCTGTATTCAGGTTGACTTGCTGTATTGTCACTTTGCAAAAAATTAGTGGGTTTTGAATCACAGTTTGGGCACCCGGTCTCTAAATGGTTCACGATCACTGGTCTAGTCCCATAAAGTAACTTTCCCAATTTCTAGCTAAATAAGGTGAGTCATCCAATCCACAGCTGCACCTTGTTGCCCCATCCAGCTGCTGCAGTTGTATGCATGATACCATCTTCATGAATCAACGATCTTTCAGATTTGTGGTTCCCAATCTTGGGTCCCTAGAAGTTCTTGGACTCAAACTCCCAGAAGCCTTCACCACTAGCTATGCTGGCCAGGATTTCTGGGAACTCTAGTCCAAAAACCTCTGAGGACCCATGTTGTCCAGTCTTGTCCAGGAATGAATTAAGCCTTTCTGTTGCCTTCTCCCTCATCAAATAGCTCATTACCACCACTAGTAGTGATAGCAGTGATGTTCATCCCTTCCTTCTGTGAAATGACTGCCTGAGGAACAGCAAATGTGGCTATCTTTGTTTCATTATTTCTGGGACCAGTTTATCATTTTATTTAAAACATTTTTATCCTGCCTTTCTCATTAAACAAAACCCCAATGTGGCTTATATCTTTTAAAAAGACACTGTTTAAAAGCTAAAAACAGTAAGCAAACAACTATTTTAAAATAATTAAGCTGTGTTATATTAAAAATAGTAATACTGATATCACCTTTGAAAGTAACAAGTTACAACAAACCATTCCATGGTGCCCCTCTGCTTATGGAACTAGACCAAGGTAACTTGCCCAAAACAACAGTCAGAATGCTGTACTGGATGGGCTGTGGCCTGTTCCAGCAAGGCTGTTGTTATGTTCTTATTATTAAAAAAAAATCCTCTCAGACAGCCCCCCCCCCCTCAGGGAGACCCTGCCTGAAGAGAAGGATCTTGGTCTGCTTGTGATGGGATGCAGGGGACGACGGGAGAAAATATTTTCCTGAGAAATCCTTTAGACTAGAAGTTTGGGGGGGGAGGGGAGGAAGCTTCTGGCCCACTCAAGGAAGAGAAAGCAGAAACTAGGTTTTTGTCATAAGCGGGAAGGCAACGGAGGCTGAACATTTTTCCAGACACCCACATTATCAAAATGGTCCCTCCCCCTTCACCCTGCAAAGTCTAGTAGATGGCTATGCGGCAACCAAGCAGAGCTATGGGAAATATGCCCATCTCGATAGTGGCTGACTCGTCATGACTAATCAGATGCTTATGAGAAGTCCACAACCAGGTCTCATTCCCCACAACCCTAGCAGCCCCCTAAGAGAGGAAGGAAGATGGGGAGAGAAAAGATGTGATCTCATTTATTTTTAGCCCTCTGTCCCTACTTATCACTGGTATCATCCCAGCTTCCCATGCTCATTCAGCTTCTGACAAATTATCCACAAAGGGTTTTGCAAGGAAGGTTTGAAACCCATTCTGAAAGTACCTGATAGAAATGGGCTATACCTTGCACAACATGCTCAGGTGGGATGCTTTTAGTAGTAGGGAAACCATCTGACCCAAAGCGATTCTATCGAATATACAACCACAGAGCGTCAGGAAACCAAAATAAGAAAGAGCCTCATGCAGGCGGCACAGCGCAATGCAGTGAAGGCCGTTTTGGATCAAGCTCTTATCTGACAATCCTGGCAGGTATAAATGTGTCAAAGGCATGACCATTAGCCAATATTTTATATTGCCAAGAATCTGGAGCTTAGGAGGTCTCTGCCAAATCTGCAGCTGCACAACTATCTGCATGTCAGCTCATCCTCATGGGCTGATGGCCTTGGCGGATAAAACATTTTGAGTCTGGGTCAAGGGAGCGTTGCCCGTCCCTACCAGATTGGAAAGCTTAACATTGCATAACACTGGTCAGGATACGCTGGAATCAACCATCCTCAAGTGGAAGAGGACAGCTTCAACTACAGCCTTCAGTGTTTATTTGCTGGAAGGGGAGAAAGCTCTTTGAAACACAAAAATAAACTCAGGGACTTGTCAAACAAGCAGGTGTGGAAACCAAGGCTGAAATAGGATTAATTTTGTACTGGATACAGCCTCTCTATATGCGACAGGAAACTTGCTTCATACAGTTCTAGCCGTGGTGCATAGCAACTAGCTTAACCTTAAATTTTCAACATGGTGTAGCAACAGCATGTTTTACTGGACATGCCCAGAGGCCAGAATCTGGAAACATTTGTTGAGTTTTTTGGACTACATGTCCAAGTGACCATTCTGGGTAGGGTATTGCAGAGTCCAAAAAACCTAAACAATCCATGCAATGTCGTAGGCAGTAACAATTGTGAGCATGTGTATTAGTTGGATGAGTCCTACCACAGCTGAAGTCCTGTTGCTTAGGCTAGTGAGTCACACTAGAGGAGACCCACTGAATCAGCAGGGATCTGGTGAGTCAAATCCTCTGTAAGTTCCATGGTTTCAAATGGGCCCTACCCTAGATGTGACTTTAGCCTCGAAAATCACAATTAGAGTTTAAATGACTGGAATTTATAGAGGAGCTGACACACCAAATCCTCACTGATGTGGGCCTATTCTGGTACAACCCGCTATACCAGTGGTTCTCAACCTGTGGATCCCCAGATGTTCCTGGACTGCAACTCCCAGAAGCCTCCATCACTTGCTGTGCTGCAAGGGGTTTCTGGGAGTTGTAGTCCAGGAACATTTGGGGACGCACAGGTTGAGAACAACTGCACTACACTAAGCAACATGATTTCAGCCACTGTTTCAGACTATTTTTGTTCAGACTTGCCAAAGCTTGCAGCCAAATGCTCCCTCACTGGAAATTTTAGCACGGGCGTAGGATTCAGGGAGAAAAAGCTCAAGAGTGGGTATGGGGGGGTCAGGTCACAATGGAAAAAAGGAAGTAAAGCAATGGAAAAAAGGAAGTAAAGCAAGACTGCAACATGGGGGAGCCCCACAGTCCTATTCAGGCATGATGCAAGCCAACACTGGAACACAATTGAAGGGGACTGTCTGTCTGCCTGACCATCCCAATCACTTTCTTCATGCTTACAGCATTGAGCCTGAGAAGAGATATTCCTGTTTGCATGTAGGTCCTACCCGTAAGCAAGAAGACAGATTTCCTAGGGTTGTTCATCCCAGGAAAGCCTATTCAAAAATACAAATCTTTCAGAGCAGGGTGGGTCTACTCTAGGTGCTTCCTCCTAAGTGCATTTACAATGACAGTTTGTCTGCAGTCTGAATGGGGCTGTTACTCAAGTTGTTCTGGGAAGCTTGCTAGATACTGTAAAGAGTAGGGTTGGATAAGCCAGAATTCCGGAGCCAGCCACAAAAATTGGCTTCTAAATGTGGCTAACAAACTGTGGGCAGCAGAGACTGGTTTTAACCACCAAACAGAATTCAACAACCACAACCTGGCTGCTGTCTGAGCATATCCGCACAACTCCCTTGTAGCAGCCCATTTCCCATCTTAGCTGTCATGGATCCACCCTGTATGGAACCCTTGGGCTTGAGGTTTGGGGGAGGGCTTAGATAAGGATTCCAGTGCCCTTCCCTGGAGTGACACCAGAGCATCCTAGGTGCATCAACAAACCACAAATCCTACAGTTTGGTAGGATAAAGCCACAGGAGTGAAAGTTATAGGAAACCACCAGAACTAAATGGAGAAGATCCATGCTAAATTCTGTTTCCTTTGAAACATTGTCTTTCCTTTTCTTATTTGCTCTCTCTAGGTGCTATCTAATGTTTGCTGCCAATGCCAGTGTCTATTCCCAGTTATAGAGGTGGATGGAAGAGAGTTTCTATTTCTAGTTACTCTCAAAATGCTGGATCTGGCAGACCTTTGATCAAAGCATGTTGATGGGAGAGTGTTTGTGGTGACAATGGATTAGGCATTTCAAAGTGGGGAAAGCCACAGAGTCTCCTGGTCTCCTTGAAGGAATGGTGGAATGCAGAGGTGGGCAGTAAACAGAAAACCCATGGTTTGGGTTCATCTCTTTCAGGCCCACCCTTGATTCGGTTCAGTTTTGCTTTGTATGAATTTTCATACGAACCTGAACCGAGCTGCACCAGTGCAGGTTGACTTACCGGGCAGTGGCAGTGGTGGGGGCAGTGGTGGGGGCGATCCTGGCCCCTGTGGCAGGGGCTTTTTGAGAGGCGCTAGCTTGGAGCCAGCACCTTTTGTTGTTGTTGTTTTGGTTTTCTTCAAGCACCGACTGCGCGGTCCCAGGGGCTGGGGCAGAATATATTTTTTTTTTACTTTTTTCTTGAATTTGGAGCACCTACCCAGCCACCCCTGGGGCCAGGTCGGTGCTCCTTTTATTTTATTTTGTTTTTGGTTTTAAAAGTCCCCAACCAGCAGCAGACAAGATAGGAGTGGGACTTGGGGGGGGGGGATAACGAAAAATGAAGTGAATGAAATGGAAATTTCCATATCATTTCATTTCCTTTTTCTTTAATGGGTCCCTTTGTTATTCGTTTTGTTAGTTGATGAAATGAATAACGAATAACAAAATGAATTAAAAGTTTGTTTGGTGCCCATCTCTAGTGGAATGTAATAAATAAATTTCACTCCATATTTATGAGCTTCTGACCCATTTCCTTCCTGCCCATGCTTTTGGCTCAGAAACATAAGTTTCTTAATCCTGGCCAAAATGAACAGAAAGGGTGGAAATTGAAATGCTTTCAGCTATCTGTATTTAGAAACCACCATGCAGCAAAACAGTGATTTGGGGGATTATGGTTTTGGGGATTCGCTGTAGAGTTGTCCAGAAACCAAGCCTGCCTGTACAAGGGCTTCTGATGCTTCCACATTCAGGACACAGCTAAATCACAGTGGGCCAGTTCAGGAAGAAATAAAATTTTAGCTCCTTTTCCTAGAAATATGGGTTTAGACATATGTCCCACCCAACAGGAGTTGCCTCGACTTTTGACAAATCAAGTTCTGTTTAGACTGAAATTATGTGCATGTGTAAAAAGGTAAAGGTAAAGGTTCCCCCTGCACATGCGTGCTAATTGTGTCCGACTCTAGGGGAGGTGCTCATCTCCATATTCAAGCTGGAAGAGCCAGTGTTGTGCAAGTCCATGGCCACGTGGCTGGCATGGCTGCAAGGAAACACTGTTTTCACCTTCCCCACTTTTACGGCGGTACCTATTTATCTACTTGCATTTTACATGCTTTGGAACTGCTAGGTTGGTAGGAGCTGGGGTGAACAGCGGGAGCTCGCTCCACTGTGTGGCACCCGGGATTCGAACCGCCGAGTTGCTGACTTTGAAGTCAATAGTTTTCAGAGCCTTAGTCCACTGAGCCACCACACCCCTCATGTGCATGTGTACATGGGTGTAAAGCCCACCAAACTCAATAGGACCAACTTTGGGGTAGCTGTGAGCAAGACTGTACTGCTGATAGGCTTGCTTATTTGTTCTCGGGCCGAGCACAGTCCACCCCTTCCACTTGGGCCAAGATTTTTTTTTTTTGGTGAATGTTTGGTTGGACTGTTCCCATGCTTGTGAAAGAAGGCATCCAGTAACAGCTCCTTGCACGGGTTTAGAAGCTGTTCAACTGCTTGCAACAATCAACTGCTGCACCAACAAAGGAATCAACAGGATTCAGCCCGTTAGTCACGTTTCTACTCCATATTTCCTCAAAGCTGTGCAAATGGTCCTCTGCCTCTGCACATGAACCTTGGTTGCTAACCTTGGTAGGGACACCGGGCTGAGGAAAAATGATTAGCCCAAGGACCACCTGGTCAGCTTTCATGACTCAAGGAGGACATGAAAATCCCAATACCCTGTAACCAGTGCATCACATTGGCTGAAATCCTGTTGCACAGCTCTCTGCGTGTAATGCTGATGATGTCACCGGCAGCAGCAGATTGCCACGGACTAAAGGATTACTTTGTAGATGTTGGAGTGCACATGCCTTTAGACCCTTGAGTGAAAGTCACGTGCTTGCCCAAATCACCTTTAATCAGTGCTGATTTGCCTTTAATCTGCTGAAATTTATTGTCAATGATGACATTGTTCCTATTGTGAGTGCGGAGATGTGCAACAAAATTTCAGCCAATGCTCTTATTTTAACATTAATAGGTGTACAAAAAATTATGTACTCATAGTTCTGCTTTTGCTGTAATCTCATTCTCATAAAGCCATTAAACTGGGAAGAGAAGGGATAAAACAGCAAATTCCATAACATACTTGTTTGGGACCCTGTGTACTTTTCTTTCAAAGGAATTAACAATATACTTCTCTCAGTTGGAGAACTACAAGAGAAGATAATTATTCTTGTCTGCCTATAAAATGTTCATATGTGGCTTTCCAGGGAATTCTGCCAAATATTTTAAAGGCACCAGTTCCAGCTTTAGTTAATTTTATATTGCCTTCTCAGTCTATAATAAAATATTATTCCATACAGTTTGAATTTGGTTTAAAAAGAGAGAGCTAAGGCTAAAATTTACAACTTTATATTAAAAACGTTGTGAAAAGGGAAAAATCCTTCCCTAAAACAAAGATATTTAATTCCTAATGGAACTCAACCCATAACTATCAAAATTCACATTTTATCGGACAAAGCCTCAGACGTATTTCTGAAGAATCATCACCACCATCACTATGGCAATGGAGGATAACTGCCACAAAGAACATGTGAAAATGGATTTGAAAACCACAGGTAGCCGTGTGCATAAAAGCGGAACAGCACAGCAGAGTTGAGTGGCTATATACCCTCTAAAAGCAGTGGTTCTCAACCTGTGGATCCCCAGATGTTCCTGGACTGCAACTCCCAGAAATCCTGGCCAGCTCAACTAGTGATGAAGACTTCTGGGAGCAGCAGTCCAGGAACGCCCAGGGACCCACAGGTTGAGAACCACCGCAAGGAAGGCCATAATTCTGGGTGAGACAGAAGACCACAGAAGAGCTGTGAGAGTCTTTTTCTCTGAAGGTACCCTGCTCAAAGGACTGGATGGGACTAGCTTAAAGATAAAGGACTCCGAGAAAGAAGGGCAGGCAGAGGCTTCATCAACAGCCAGAACCTGGTCAGCAGACTAAGCAGGCATGCTGGATAGCTCATTGGTTTAAGTATCTGGCAGCGGAACCGGAGGTTGGGGGTTTGATTCCCCACTGTGCCTCCTTGACAGGAGTTGGACTTAATGATTCACAGGGTTCTCTTCCAGCTCTAAGGTCCTAAGATGGTTGTTGCTGTCATTGTTGTTGCTGTCATCTGAACATTCTTGCCAACCAGGATGAAAGGAATTGCAATTCTGTTCAAATTATTAGCGATTCTTTCTAAATGCACATCCATACATATACGTTGGCATAGATAAACGTTATGAAAAATCTCTGTCACCCTTTTTGATTACATTTTCTTCCTCCCTCCCCTAGTGCTAAAAACAGCCAGCAAGCTGTTATGGCTCTAGTTCTTCAGGCTGCAACCGAGGATTTTGTTTCTGAAGGCACTCACAATATCAATTCAAACACACACACACAAGCAAACCCACCACCGCCACCCCTGCAAACAGAAAACTGGCATAGCAGGGGAAAGAATCCATCATGCATTAATCCTTTTTCAAACGCAGTTTCCGTTTTTTAAGACAACTTATAATGTTAAAAAAATGTCCTTCCACCAACAGTGCAAAACAGTATAATTGACTGTAATCGATTGTACCAACCCAGTATGCTTCTGATACAATTCATTCTCAGATGTGTGAAAATACACGCCCAGAAATATTATTCTGTAGGATCACAAATGCCAGAATTCCCCACCCAAAGGTATTCTGGGAGTTATATTCCAGAAATCTAACATTTCCAGACTAGACTACCAGACCACCATCCTAGTCAAAGATAGCTACAGAGTTTTGGAACTTCCTCTAATATCTGAAAAGGCCATTGTCCATTTGTTAATTACATTTGCTGGATCTTGGTGACAGAAATGAATAGCACAGAGACCAAGTCAAGCAGCTAGGTTTAGTGCCATCTCCTGTGCGGCTGAGCAACACTAGTGAGAAAATACAGTAGTACCTTTTATACACATTCCCCATAGGAATGCATTGAAAACAGAGTAATCCCTAATTGCGACAATTTTTATGTTGTATGGATTCGCCTCATAGTTGATTCTGTTAAGCAAATTTCCCCTATCTCCGGATTTTTTTTGTGTGTTTTTTTATGTTTTTTTTTAATTAAATTGATTTTCACAAACTCCTTTCAAGATCACCAGAGATTTTTCAGATTTGTCTGTCCTGAGTCATGAGCAATCTTGGTGTCCTCTTCAGAAATTGCTATCTCATTGTCCACCACTGTCTCTATGACACTTATGAGTAAGTCCTAGAGCAGTGATAGTGAACCTTTTAGAGACCGAGTGCCCAAACTGCTATTCAGAACCCACTAATTTTTCGCTAAGTGCTAATACAGCAATTTAACCTGAATACAGGTGGCTGTGAAGGGGCGATGTCGGGTGTCCACAGAAAGGGCTCCGAGTGCCACTTTTAGCACTTGTGCCATAGGTTCGCCAAGACTGTCCTAGAGTGTCTAAGAAGAAAGGAATGGTAAGCTGCTTCTGAGCACTCTATACTTAGAAGACCTTGGGAAGGGTCACCATAAATTGGAATCATCTGGACAATGAATAATTATATTATTAAATAAAGCTATTTCCAATACTGTACAGATTTTAGGGAACACACTGTAATGTTACTCCCTTCCACCATAAACAATGAATTCCTACCCTCTGTTTCTCAAAATTGTCAATCTAATTGGCTGCAGATTGTTTGCCCAAGTTCATGTCTACCAGGCCCCTGCCCATCCCCTGCATCCTTGCAAACCCTCTCAAGAACAGCTTTAAAAGGAAGGGATGGATAAACTTTGCTAACTTTGGCACAAGTCAGGGAGATCTCCTCTTCAGAAAGGATCAAGCTGTGTGCTGGAAGTTTCTTACCAAGGCTGCACAAAAAAGATAAAAGGACACAAGTGAGAGATTAAAAAGGACAGTCCTCAGTAAGAAACAAGGCAGTGTATTTCAATCGCGCAGGATATCTGTAGCAGAATATAAAGCATCTCAGAATGGCTAGGAGGTCAAAAAGATAGGTCTGGTGTAAGGGTATCAAATTGGAATATACAGCCACACTTGGGAGTTTGACAGTTGGTCTTAACAACGCTTGAGAATGTCTGGTTTATAAAAATGAAGGATGCCTTTTTATGTCTCTTTTTCGCCTTGACACCTCTTCATTCTTACTGAAGGCCCCTGGTTGATAATAAGGCATGTCTGCAGTTAATGGGTTTTGTGTTGATGTGACTGGATTTCTATATTCATTTTTGCTCTCTGTTCTTTGAGCTATACCTGTAGCTATCATTGCCATTGTTTTGACCCCATGGCTTGCTTACTTGCTTCTTTCTATCTATCTATCTATCTATCTATCTATCTATCTATCTATCTATCT
>JAHTLZ010000074.1:18492536-18521091 GCA_023846285.1 Phrynocephalus versicolor | reverse complement strand
ATCTATCTATCTATCTATCTATCTATCTATCTATCTATCTATCTATCACTCTCTTTTCCCCTTCTCTTCATACTCAGAGTTAAATGTTTAGAGATCACACCGCATATCATGACACAAACCAAATATTTTCCTGATCTCCAGAATCATTGGACCCATCTAGCTTTTTTTGCTGACTGGCAGAGGCTCTACAAAGTTTCTATCAAAGTCTTCACTGGAACTTCCTGTGTGCAAAATGTATGCTGTGCCAGTGACCTCACAACCCTTCCCACTGCACGCATTGTGCAGTGAAGCCTTATGTCATAATAAAGCTGCATGTCTTTACAATATCACAAGCCAGCATAACTGCTGTGTCTGAGCTTTACCACTTCAGACAGCAGGGAAGGTGAGGTTAGAAGAAGAGCGGGCTTCTCCAGAAGAAGATACAGAAAGGATAATGTTACCACAAGAAAACTAGGTAAGATACGTCCTTTTCCCTGAGAAGAGACCTAGTTTTCAATACAGAGGCAATATTTATGGAGTGCCATGCAATGGCAGCATCCATTCATGTTAGTTGTCCAAAACCAGACCCTTAAATAAGTTTATAGAAGAGGAGGAGGTCCTCCAATGTTGTATTTAATGGTCTTCCAGATCTTTTGGGCTCATTTCCTTTTCCAGATTAAACAGCATTCCTTACTGTGAAACTCTAGGGTGACCCACATGAGAGAAGTTTCCCATCAGCTCTTACCACTAGGACAGGTCACAGTATTCCTAATATGGAACATGGAGCTTAGGTTGAAATTGAGGTAATTTTTTTCTTGCCTTCCATCTGTCAATAAACATCAGCACATCCACATTTTAGGCAAAACAGTGCCGCCTGTTAACCCCTGTCTTCTGAAACCTGAATAGTTTGTTCTGTATTTTATTCACAAGAAAATCACTAATGCCTCCTGTTATGGTCCAATACTTTTTAAATACTTTTTATTTTTGAATTTTTGAAAATTTAACATAACAGTCTAAACTTAAATCACATTAAAGGAAAAAAGTGTTTAAACAAAAAAGCAAAGGTCAATATAATACATGATCATATGGTTATGGTCCAGTACTTAACACTAAGTTCAGAAGAGTAACATGTGTTTAAACTAAGTTCAGAAGAGTAACATGTGTTTCTTTACATTTCAAAAAAGCTTGGGCTGCAGGACTTCCAGAGAGACAATTGACTCCATACACACACACACACACACATACACACACACATACACACACAGCCTTTTCCATTTGGTGGCAGAGCTAAGGCATTCTGTACTGAAAGAGCTGGGCATGTTTAGCCTTGTGAAACGAAGACTAGGCAGGGAAGAGAGAGATAGTAGTACTATTCAAGTACTTGAAAGGTGGTCAGAGAGAGGTTGGGGATTATCTGTTCCCCATCATTCTCAAGTACAGGATGTCCAACAATGGTTCAAATTACAGGAAGCCAGATTTTGTGTTTACTGTTAGAATAGTACAATAAAGGAAGAAAAAAGATTTAAAAAATTAGACAACCCCTTTCAGATCGACTGTTGTAGAAGATTAATTGTAGAGAGTCAGCATAGTTACTACCAAATCTTTGCACTGGCAGCAAGAAACCAATTAGTAGGGACACCCTTCAAATACTTCCTCTCAACCACAGCAAGCTGTCCAGCCCAGCTGGACAGAGAAAAATCTGAGCTGCAGTTTTTTTCTGTAGCATCTGAGTGAACGGATTACAAGGAAAACCAAAAGAATAACAACAAATCAAATGAAAGGGGCAAAAAATGTTAAAGACCAACCTTTAAAGACCAACTGTTATATTTTAACGTGAGCTTCCACTTCCTCAGATATAAGAGGGAGAGAACATGCCCATTTTTCATACATCTAGACTAGTACTGAACTGATAGCTTTTTAGACTTCTTAAAATTCACATTCCCATTATGTGACATTTAAACCGGTGGGCATGTTCACAGGCACTGGATGGAAACTAGCTGATTTGTTTTCTGGTGATTTAAATCAGGTGTGGGGTCCCCACTCCTGAAACTGACTCATTTCCACACAACAACATTGAACTGAATCAATTTGACGAGAAGAGTATATTAAAAAGCTCCTGCCAGCCAGTTTGAGGCAGGGCGGAACCCCACTTGCAGCCCATATAAATTGATTTCACCCTTGCATTGTGTGAACGATAAAATCTAAATTGATTTAAATGATGCTTAAACTCTGTTCTTATTACCAGTGTGACCACAGTCCCACCATACGTCCCATACTTAGATCATGGTTGATTAGTTAGAAAGCTGCAACATGTGTAAAAAGTAAAAGATGTAAGGTGTGTGTGTTTGCTTCGCATACGCACACCTTAAATATATATGCTATGTACGACAAATATAAATATATATTTATATGTTGATACATAGATGCATGAATGATTTGTTTATGAAATTACTTTGGAAACTGGGGTGAAGCTGTAGAGACTTACTGTCGGTATCCTATTTCACCTGACTTTCTCTGTATTCAGATGGGGAAATAGATGCTTGCCAATGTGTGTCCAGTGGGATCCCTTTCCCAGCAATCATGGCACATGTATCCACATGTGAGAACATGTCTTGGCCATGTTCTCTTCATGAATTCTCATGAAGTGTGAGGAAGAACTTCCTGACAGTTATTGCTGTCCAGCAGTGGAAGGTGCTGCCTCAGAGGGTGGTGGAGTCTCCTTCTTTGGAGGTTTTTAAGCAGCGGCTGGATGGCCCTTGAGGTCTCTTCCAACTCTAGCAGCGCTACCACACTTCAAACAGCAAACACTTTTTGTTTTGAATCACCTTCTGCCCTCCCCTGGTCACGTGGTCACTGAAGCGATTCAGCATTGCGCACTTGGTGTTTTCTCATGAACCGGTTTCCCCATCCGCATTTTGCTAAACCGCTTTTTGTTCTGATTTTGTCTGTCATTTTCCCATCATCTGCTACTATTTCAGAATTTTTTTTTAGGGTAACATCATGCCATTGTTCTTCCATTCTAAGTAATGTAGCCATTTTTCAGTTTTTCTGACAGCAGGATAAGGCATAAGGTAAGGTTCCCCCCGCACATGCGTGCTAGTCGTGTCCGACTCTAGGGGCGGTGCTCATCTCTGTATTCAAGCCAAAAGAACCAGTGTTGTGCAAGTCCATGGCCATGTGGCCGGCATGGCTGCAAGGAAACACTGTTTTACCTTCCCGCCTTTTACGGCGGTACCTATTTATCTACTTGCATTTTACATGCTTTCGAACTGCTAGGTTGGCAGGAGATGGGGTGAACAGCGGGAGCTTGCTCCACTGCATGGCACCCGGGATTCGAACCGCCGAGCTGCTGACTTTGAAGTCAACAGTTTTTCGGAGCCTTAGTCCATTGAGCAGTTTCAGGCAAATCGCTTCAAAAAGCAGTGTAGAAATTGGTTTAAAAAACACCACCCCTGGTGGCTGTCACAAGAAAAAACAACACAGCAGCTGAAAGGGGGCGTGGCCAAGTGGGCTCCGCAGAAAAAGCAATTGGAAATACGGTAGGTGATTTTTAAGGCAATTTGACTTTAAGCAAAAGGCGATTCAAAACCTAAGTGCTGTCGCTGATGTCAACGGGATCTCCACTGGAAATACAGATGGTACTACAAATAAAGCTTCCTGGGTTAAGGAGGCTTTTCCTTCTGTCTTCATAGACACCCACTTCATGTACTGTATTCTTGTTTTTAATTATGCTACCAAAAATCCTCTACCAGAGCTCGGCATGTTCGTTTCAAAAAAACGAACACTTCAGCATTAGTCATTATGATGATTTTTTTTTAAAAAAAAAGCTGGGGGACGTCAGTGGTGTGAGTTCTTGGTTTGCTAGGGATGATTAGTAATGTGTTACTTTTTAATTATGGGTACAAATTTAATTTTGGCCAATAGTCAGCTGAGCAAACATGAGACCAGCTGAAGCAGTGTTGAAGTCAAGCCCCGCCCCACGGCAAGATGTCAGAAATTATTTAGGATTTTCCTCACCTTGGCCTTACTTTGTGCTAGCATACCGGCTGCATCTCTGGACCAGATAAGGTTTGGATCTGAAGTAACTCAGCTCCCCCTTCCTCCTGCACTTTCTTCCCTACTTCATTGACTTCTCCACAATCTGTTCTGAACAAGAAGAACAGCTGTGTCCTTCTGGTCCTTTTGACATCTCCTATCGGAGATCGGCCCTGCACAAGGGCAGCTGAGCCGGCACAAAAGATTCTGTCCATTTCAAATACACTACGGCTGGTGTGTATTTGAGTCAGTATCGCACTGAAATTGTGTCATTAATTTTTATGCACTTCAAATGGTGCAGTGCAGTAGATAGAGTGATGGACTAGGTCTCTGGAGAACAGAGTTTGAATCCCCACGTGGCCATGGATAGTCACTGGAGGAGTGGAACTGGTGAAGGCATTCCTTAAAATATCTCACTTACCTTGCAAGCTCTATTCAGATCACTGGGAGTTAGGTCAGACTTCACAGCACAGAACACACACGCAATAGTTAAAGGGTCAAAAGGAGAAGATGAAAAAGAGGGAGAAGAGGAATTTAAAAGAAATGGAAAAGGGGGAGAGAAAAAGGATGTAATTGTGGGTTATGCATGTGCTTTAATAGAAACTACCTCTTTGTTTGCTTTTAAAAAGTCATTAGTAAATAAGCCTGATGGGATCCGCTGATGGGTATCTTTCCTTCTCTTTCTGTACCCTGTAGAAACCTGCTGAGAAGACTTTTCAAAATTCTTCATTGATCCATTCACAGAAGGCTAAGTGTATACACAGATTGGATCCCAACTGTGCTTAGTTACTTTCTGCAAGAGGCCTGTGGAGATGCCTCACCACTTGAACTCAGACATGCCTTTCCCAGCCAAGACTGGCCAATGAAAAGAATAATCTTGATTTCTGATGGATGGCATAGTCTGAGCCAATGTGCGATATATTTCTTGAAGTCAAGTTCTGCTAACATGCTTTATGTAGAGATGGGCATGAAACAAATTTTAATTTGTTTTTGTTGTTCATTATTTGTTACATTACAGAACAAAATGAATAACAAACAGACCATCAAAGAAAAACCAAATGAAACAAAATGCAAATTTCCATTTCATTCGCTTTGTTTTTCATTTTCCTATAGGAATGCATTGAAGCTATATATTCCTATGAGGAAAAGCTGGTGGTCTCCCCTGCCCCGCCCCCCATGCAGGGGAAACTGCAGGCTTTTTCCACGCCAAAGCCACCACTGATCAGCCATAGCATGGGGCTTCAGCGGGAAAAAAAGTTTTCAAAGCCCGCCCTTTCCCCCACCCAATTTGGGTGCGATTGGATGGGGGATTAAAAAAACGCCCCGCCCCAGCCTGTGGGCCAGCTGGTCATTGCGATAAGTTTTTAAAAAATGACCCTGCCTACAGGCCAGCTGATTGGTGAGAGTAAAAAGCAAAAAATGTGCCGACCCAACTGGCTCGAGAATAAAAAATAAAAATTAAAAAAATTAAAAAAAATTACAAATTAAAAACCCACCCAGCCAGCCTATGGACCAGCTGGTCAGTGCAAGTTAAAAAAAAAAGAGGGAAAATGTACCAACCAGGCCTGTGGGTCATCTGGTCGGCGCGAGTAAAAACAAAAAAGAAAAAAGAAAAAAATTAAAATGCTCCGACCCAGCCCTGGGCCAGCTGGTTGGTGCAAGTTTAAAAAAATAAAAATGTTTAAAAAATGAAAAACAAAGCAAATGAAAAATGAAACAAAAAAACAATAAAAAGAACAACAAAACAAAACACCATTTTGCCATTTCGTGCCCATCTCTAGTTTTATGTTTTGCAAAGCTGAAAAGAGACAAAAAGACAAAGGGAGGTGAATCATCTGTCCCAGAGTTTCTTTGGAGAGGAAACAAAGTATTTAGCTCCCTGAGGTAAAAGACAAGTTGGTGGTCTCCCCAGGCGGATGACTGGGGAAGATGACTAGTCTAGCAGTTGCCTCTCACTTGAAAGCTGGTCACAGCATCGTATCCTTCACCAGACCTGAGGCAGGTTTTGTGGGAGCAAAGGAAACTGTAGGGCAGATATGTCAAACTTCGAACAGGTAATGATCTACTTTTTTCCGTCAAAAGTGCAGGTGATCTATGTCCATGGGAACTAAGTTTGAAATTAGTTTCAAATTAAATGTTAACCCAATAAAGTTGGAGGATTCTCTCCCCCCCCCCCCATTTTTTTAATGAACCTTCTGTCATCCTTGAGCTTGGATGCCCAGGTCACAGATGTGGTCAGGAGTGCATTTGCACAATTAAAGATGGTACACCAGTTACGCCCATCCCTGGAGAAACCTGCTCTGACCACGGTAACTCATGCCCTAGTGACATCCCAATCGGACTACTGTAATGCACTCTATGTAGGACTTCTGATGAAGAGCCTCAGGAAACTTCAACAGGTCCAAAATGCGGCAGCAAGATTGTTGACTAGGGCAGGTTACAGTGGCCACATTACACTCCTACTAAAGCAGCTCCACTGGATGCCAATCAGCTCTCGGGAACAATTCAAGGTGCTGATCTTGACCTTGACAAGCAAGCAGTATACGATCTGGGTCCTAGCTACCCCAAAGATCAAAACTCACAGTATAAGCCGACTTGGGCGCTAAGGTCATTAGGAGAGGCCTTTCTCTCCATCCCGCCTCCCTCACAGGTACAGTACGTCTTGTGGGAACACATGAAAGGGCCTTCTCAATTGCTGTGCCCAGACTCTGTAACTCTAGGACTGTCCCAACTCTGCTGTCTTTCTGGAAACAGGCAAAGACCTTTCTCTTCAGGAAAGCTTTCCCTGAATGATAGACTACCTACTGTCTCTTTTTATGAATCTTCCATACATGTCTACACAGATTTTGTGTTTATAACCACTTATAACTTTGCCCTCCCAGCCCAGGAATAACGAGGCAGACAACGGCATTGGGTTAAATAGGGCCACAACTTTATTAACTATTAACCAAAACTCTATAAAAGGAGGCCTATGTAGTGAATAGGTTGATACAGAACCCCAGGGAGTTCTCTATCCCAAAAACAATAGTGAGATCCCTGTTGTAAGCTCGCTGTCCATCTGTCCTGCGAGCTCCAACTCCATGAAACAATACCGGGCCGCCCTCTGCCTTTACTCTTTAACTTTTATGGCTGCATTAAGTGGGCATTTCCTATTTATGGCCAGAGGGCTACCAAGCACCCGTTGGATGCCATTGGGGATCTCACCAAAACTAACTCCACACCTATTCACTACCCGCCACACAAAAGGAGCTACTCCGTATGCTCCTTGCCCCCACCAAGAGGGCGATCTCATCGGCCAGGCCTCCTCTAACATCCTCCAAAAATATATCCAGGCCCATGGGAGACAAATGAACGCCATCCGACCTGTACAACTCCTGCCGCCTGCCCCGGAGCCGAGGGTGTGCAAGCACTCCCCCGAGCCCCCCATACATGGCTCGGAAAATTTCCCGGTTGACACCCTTACGGGCGCAATCGACCTGTTTGGGGTGCCTCGCATCCCTCCAAACCAGCCGCGGCAAGATCTCCGACCAGACAAAACGCATACGGGGAAATTGATGCTGCAAAAACTGCAGGTCAGCCATGACCTGTAAAATCAGGGACTTGCCAGGTCGCCTTGTTAAATCATTTCCCCCAAGGTGAAGCAGCAGAATCTCAGGCGGATGGCTCGCATAATTTTGCATAACTAGGGGCACCAAATCATCCCAAAGCATTCCTCTGCGGCCTTGCCAATCGATCCAAGCGGAAGGCCCCAGGCCCAGATCCTTGCCCCAGCCGGTTCTCCGAGCATGGACCACTGCCCAATAAACGAAACTGTGCCCACAGATGAGCACTCGAACCCTGGAACTCGGCAGCCATCCTGCAACAAGAGAAAAGACAGGTGCTGGCCGTGACCAGCCCTAACAATTAGGCAAGCTCCGCACATAGGTTCGATATTTGTCAGAAGACCACCGCCCCACCGCTTGTATTTCTGGGACACTGTATCCCAGTGCAGCCGCTGTGGACGCCGCTCCAATACGGAACGAGTGAGTTCCAAACTGCATCCCCTCCAGTCCCGCCAAGCGGAGTCCCCGAGAGGACAGCTGCCAGAATCGGTATTTTGTTAACGGGGCCCCGTCGCCGTGCCGGAACAAGGGGCCGGCATCATCGCCCCGCAGCTTCAAATAACTAGCCATAGCTCGATAAGGGCATAAAGCAGCCTCGGAGCAAGGCCCCAGCCGGATGACCTTACCCGCTCCTTTCTGGTCCGTCTTGGATCTTCTCAAGGTCACAATGAGCAAATGTCCGTCGAGCACCAGGTCCCCTCTCTGCAGTGCATTACTGGACTTGTCCCCTTTGGCTGCCACTACCAACTCACCAATACGAAAGCCCCCAAAAAAGGCCAACAATGAAGCCGCTCTAAATAACTGAACCTCGAAGGCGTCCCTGCAAATCACCTTCCAACCCATACATAACCGCCGCAAAACTGCAGGTGAGATGGGCACTCGTCCATCCGGCACCTTCCCCCGCTCCCTAGACCAACCTTCAATCATCTTACCTACTCTGCCATCCGTTGAGGGATGCGGGTATCCCTTTGCCTTGGCGTAAAATGCCACTGCCGCCATCCTGCCCTGAATGGACCGGGGGGCTAATCCCCGCCTATACAAATGAACTGCAAAGCGCATAAGCGTCTCCGGATCGGCGGGCCATGTGTGGGGAATTCCAACACCTTTACAAAAGCTATCGTATTCAATGCATGCTGCCGCATAGCTCCTCCTGGTACTCGGAGCCAGGGCCAAGCTCATTGCCCTGTGGGCTTCCACCCTCCAATCCTCCATACCTCGGGGGGCAAGGCGTCCGGTTGTAACTTCGCCGCTGGAGCCAACGCCCTGAACCTCGCCATCTGTTGGCGTGAAAGGGCGTCAGCCAACTCGTTCTTAATGCCAGGCACATGCTTAGCACGGAACACTATGTTCAGCTTAAGACATTGCAAAGTGAAGGCCCGTAACAGGGGCATGACCCGTGCTGATCTGGATGTCAATGAGTTGATGATTTGAACCACTGCTATGTTGTCACACCAAAAGGTGACAGCAGTGTTAACCCACTGCTCGCCCCAGATCCACAGCGCCCCTGCTATCGGGAAGAATTCTAAAAACGTCAAGTCCCTAGTAACCCCCTGCTCATGCCATTCCACCGGCCAAGTCCCCGCACACCACCGTCCTTTGAAAAACATACCAAAACCCAAAGCCCCCGAGGCATCAGTGTGCACCTGTAACTCCGATCCCAAAAACAGGTCGGTTCTCCAAAAGGAGACCCCATTAAAACCTTCGAAAAACTCCAACCAAACCCGCAAGTCCTCCTTGACCCCTCGAGACAATCTCTGCCTGTGGTGGGGTTTTCTCAGCCCCTTCATAAGGTCGCAGAGTCTTCTCAAGAAGGGCCTGCCTGGTGCTATCACCCGGCAGGCAAAATTCAGGTGACCCGCTAACACTTGCAGCTCCTTCAAAGTCACCTTATTCTGGCCTAACATACTCCGGACCCTGCCCTGCATTTCCTGTAACTTCCCCCCGGGCAAACGGCAACACTGCTGTCCTGTGTCCAATTCAATGCCTAGGTACGTCAACTTGTCAGTAGGCCCCTCAGTCTTTTCTCCCGCCAACGGGACTCCCAGTTCCGCAGCCACCGCCTCAAACTCAGCCATCATGACCCCACATTGCCCCGATCCTGCCCTGCCACAGAACAAAAAATCATCTAAATAGTGGACTATCTGCCGGGACCTACATCTCTTGCGTACTACCCATTCCAAAAATGAACTAAAACACTCAAACGCCGCGCACGAGACCGAACATCCCATCGGCAACGCCCTGTCCACATAGAACTGATCCTCGAACTTGAAACCAAGTAACCAAAAATCTTGGGGATGAACCGGCAACAGGCGAAATGCAGATTTTACATCGCATTTTCCCAGCTCCGCCCCTAGTCCACAAGCTTTCACCATCTTAATGGCCGCATCAAAGGACGTGTACTTCACACTGCAAAGGTCCTTGGGAATTTTGTCGTTCACTGACTCACCCGCCGGGTACGAAAGGTGATGAATAAGGCGAAATTCGCCCGGCACTTTCTTTGGCACCACCCCCAAAGGGGAAATCCTTAAGTTGGCAAAGGGGGGGGCTCGCAAAAGGCCCTGCCACCCTGCCTTCCTTCACCTCCTTACGTATCTTATCCCTGACCACCTTCTCATGTCCCATGACGGACCTCAAATTTTTGGGAGGGTCCCCAACTGTAACTCCAACTGCCGGGATCCTAAAACCAACCGAAAACCCCAAACGCAAAACTTCCGCCGCCGCTCTGTCGGGATAGTCCCGTAGCCATCGGCTCAAAACTTCAATTTTGACTGGGCTGGGCCCCCTTTGCAGCTGCACCTGCTCCTGGGGGCATCCTACCGGCACCACCGTCCCTGTTCGCCCCCCAGTTCCCCCTCCCTCAGGAACATTGCATCGCTGGGTGAAGGCCACTGCACAGGGAGCACTGGTGTTTAAATTTACATGGCCTCCGTGAGCAGGCACCCTTGTTATTGTAATCCCAGCAGACCAGGCGGGGTTGAACCACCTGGCCCGCACCGGGGCGGGGCACGTTGGGCTGGCTACTCCTTTGAATGAGGTGCCCGCAATCAAACCTCTCTCCGCTCACCGGCCTATTGGGTGACATAATGCGCAGCCATAGCGCCTCATGGGGCTTGCTCCAAGGCAAGTTAGGGTGCCTAGCCGCTCTCATACGAAAACCCTCATCGTACGCTAGCCACGCAGTCCCAGGAAAGTCAGCGTGTGCCCTGTGAATCAGGTCTAGATACTGGAACAAGGCCAATGCCCTCTCCGGAAAAGTCCTAACTATTACCCCGGCGTAAACGTAAAATGCCAGAACCCAATTTCCCCAGCAACGGTCCGGCTTCCTGCGTTTTATCTTCTCCTTATCCTTCTCATCCAGCTTCTCATACTTACCCTCCCCGATCTCCCTGTTCAGTAGCTCAAACACGTCTACATAGTCTCCACGTAAGATCTTGTCTATCATGGCCTGGGAAAGGTGATCACCTAACGGGAGGGACTCATCCTCATCTGGCAGCTCACTATACGGTATGGTATGCTCCGTGGTACCAGCTGCCGCTACGGTCCGCCCAGGCAACTCCTGCACCGGTCCCTCTGTCTGTGTCTCCGCTGTGGCGGGCCGGGTCTCCACGGGCACTGTCTGTGTGGCCGACTCCACCCGCCTAACATGGCCTGAACCCTGTGGAAGAGCCCGAACCTCCCTGGTAGGTGACCTAAGTACGGATGGGCGCCATGGCCAGCTTTCCCTGTGTGTGCATGGTGTAACTGGAACATGCTCACCTGAGGCACGAGCCTGTGGAGGCACTCTGACCCGGTCGGGTCTTGCAGATGCAGCAGACAGGTCCATCACCATCCCGGACACAGATCCCTCGGCCGCCTCTCCAGCACCCATCTGGTCACCCCTCAATCCGTGGTCCTCCTGCTCTTCCTCCAGGTCAGATGCTTGCACCGCTGCATGGTCCATCCCGCTGGTTCCAGCGTCGTCGTCAAACAGCTCCTGGCTCCCAGCGGATCTCTCGCCTTCTAAAACGGCAATACGAGCAAGCATAGATTCACTAACCCGCTTCAGTTCTGCCAACTTCTTAGCCCTGGTTTCCCTCCTAGACTGACGCCTATCAAAAGAAGTAGACATCCCAGACCCTTGGGCCCGCTCTCGCTCTAAGGAACTCAATTTGTCCAAGATGGGCCTAAAATCAGGGTAATCGTCCTCCTCCGAGGATGAAATCTGTGGAGCTGAAGACCGTGCCTGGGCCTTCCTCTTTGCAGGCTGCTTACCCTTTCCACCAGATTGACTCCGTTTGGGCCCCATACTGCAATCCCCCCAACCCTCCTGTCCCACCTGAACAACTGGGAAGCTTTGAGGAGTAAAGGGAGTGCCCAACCCAATGGATGGCAACAGATGCCAACTGGGCCTCAACCACGAGGAGGCCGAAACAAAATGGCCGCCGCCTACAGATCCCTTGCCCTCACCACGAGGGACGCACAAAATGGCGCCTGAACAAAATGGCGGCCGCCTGAAGGCCCCCGGCAAGCTAGGCCTCCAACCCAACCTGCCTCGACTGGCCGGCAGGCCCCTCGTCCGGCTTAGCGCCGCAGGGCCGAGTCCGGGCCTGGCTCAATCCCCCCACTGGGAAGGCACCAATGCCCTTGGCCGCGCTCCCGCACAAGGTAGGAGGGCGACACGCCACAGGGCGAGCGGGGGGGTGGGGTGGAGTCAACACCCGCCCGGGAACTCAGCCGCCCAGCTCCCCCTCGCCCCTTGCACCCTCCAAAGATGTCTCCCGGCGGCCTCCCGGTGCCCGTAGACCCGCTCGCTGCCCGTCCCGCTCACGGCCTTGGCTCAGCCGCCCTCAGCCTCCCGGCCGCCTGGGAAAGGCCCTCGCCCACGGCCTAGCAAGGCCGCCCTGCCGGCAGATCGCCGGCAAACTCCTCGCGCCGCCGCCGCCAACGATCTGCGGGCTCCGCTCCCGGAGCTCCGCGCTCGCCGCCTTTCCCCGTCACCACTCGGGCCGCGCGTCCCCGCAGCCCGCAATCCTCCTCTCTCTGACTCCTCAGTCCCTCGCCGCCGCTCCTGCCGCTCCGTCTGTTGGCAGCGCCGGGTCAAGAAGAGCCAGGATCCACGGGCTCCAGGGTACTTATACCCTGGCCCCCCACGTGACCCGGCGCTGCCCTTGACGCCTCCCTGGCGCGAGGGCAAAGCACCCTCGTCCGGGACTTCGCCCGGCGAAGGTAACCTTGTGTCTATTCATAGAATCATAGAGTTGGAAGAGACCTCATGGGCCATCTAGTCCAACCCCCTGCCATGCAGGAACCCCTTCACAATATTTCCAACAGATGGCCATCCAGCTTCTGCTTAAAAACCTCCAAAGAAGGAGACTCAACCACCCTCCGTGGCAGCATATTCCACTGCCGAATAGCTCTAACTGTCATGAAGTTCTTCCTAATGTTCAAATGGAATCTCTTTTCCTGTAGTTTGAAACCATTGCCCCGAGTCCTAGTCTCTGAAGCCATGGAAAACAAACCCGTTCCCTCTTCAATATGACATCCTTTCAAATATTTAAACATAGCTATCATATCCCCTCTCAGTCTTCTTTTTGAAAGGCTAAACATTCCCAGTTCCCTAAGCCATTCCTCATAAGACATTTCCTCCAGATCCTCAACCATCCTGGTAGCCCTCCTCTGCACCCGCTCGAGGTTGTCAACATCCTTTTTAAATTGAGGCGCACAGAACTGGACACAGTACTCCAGGTGGGGTCTGACAAGAGCAGAATAGAGTGGCACTATCACTTCCCTTGATCTAGACGCTTTGGTTCTGTTGATACAACCAAGAATTGCATTGGCTTTCCACTATGTTATCAATTGTTTTAATGTGCCTTCTAATGCTGTAAGATACCCCTAAACTCTCTATTGTAATGGACTGTATTAGGGATGGGCACAAAATGAAAAATGAAATGCTGTTTTATCGTGTCATTACCTAACAAAATGAAATGAAATGAAACGAAATGAGGAAGCAGCATTTCATTACCGACAAAGCTTTGGGCTTTTTAAAAAAACTTTTCCCCTCCCCCAGCCCCATGCACCAGCTGATCGGCATTAGGGTGGGGAAAAAGGATTCCCCACCCCACCCCAGTGCCTGCCAGCTGAGCAGCACTGAGGTGGGGAAAATTCCTCCTCCCCCCCCAGCATCAATCAGCTGGCCGGCAGGGTTTGGGGGGATAGAGAAAAAGTTTTTTTAAATAAGCCCAGGGCTTTAAAGAAAACATTTTCTCCATCCCCCAAGCCCTGCCTGCCCGCTGGTTGGCAGTAGGGTAGGGGAAAAACCTTTCCCCCAACCCCAGTGCCCATCAGCTGGTAGGCGGGGCTTGGGGGATGGAGAAAATGTTTTCTTTAAAGCCCTGGGTTTATTTAAAAAAACTTTTTCTCCATCCCCCCAAAACCTGCCTGCCAGCTGATCAGACTGGGGTGTGTGGAAAAACCTTCCCCCACCACCCCAGTGCCCATCAGATGGCAGGCGGGGCTTGGGGAAGGAAAAAAGGTTGTTTTAAAAAGCCCTGGGCTTTTTGTTAAAAAAAACCATTTTCCCTCCCCCCAAACCCCACCAGCCAGCTGATTGGCACTCGGGTGGGGGAAATTTCCCCCACCCCAGTGCTGATCAGCTGGCAGGTGGGGCTTGGGAGGAGGGGGAAAAGTTTTTTTTTTAAAGCCCAGAACTTTTCTTAAAAAAAAAACTTTTTCCTTCCACCACTTCCAGCCCCCCCCCCCATGAACCATTTTGATAGTGGTTCATGTTGTATAATTTTTTTAAAAAAAAACATATGAAACAAAACAGAAAAATGGGGGGGGGGAATGAATGGAAGCGAAACAAAACTTTTTTTCATTTTTGTGCCCATCCCTAGACTGTATATTGTCTCTCCTTAGTACTGTAAGCTGCCTTGAGTCCTTTTCCAATGTCATTTTAAGGGTTAATATTTCTTTTCAAGAGATGGCTCATAGAAAAAGTAATTTTTACTGATAGCAACTGCACTTTCTTTAATGTCCACATCTACTTTGAATGGGTATGACAAGTACTCCTCCACTGTTCCAATTTTTTGGAAGTCACAGAATCTGTTTTCAGATTCCTGGTTAACAGAACAGATTTATGCCACATACTTCTCATTCTGAAAAACAAAATTTGGATATTGTCCCAGATGATCTTGCATATTAGAAAAACGATCAAAAGTGTTGTTTTCAAGGTAAGTCACCATTAGCTCAAATTTGCTCTTGTAGGATGAAACTGTATTCATCATATCGCCAATGCATTTGTTTTTACCTTGTAGTTTGAGGTTCATATCACTTAGTCCACCTGTAAAGCCAGCGAGAGATGCCAGATCACATAACCACTCTTCATCTTCCAACTCTGCTTTGTCATCTCTACTCTCCTTCAAAATATTTGTTATTTCATTCGGCAAATCACAAAATCTTTGCAGAAATTTGTGCCTACTTAGCCACCTTACTTCTATGTGCAAAATGATTTCCAGTGCCACTTCATCAAGAGTAAGATTGAAAAGCCATTTTTGAAGTGATCCTCCACAAACTGAACTTACAATTTTGAAAGCGATGTCCATGACACTCTTTGTATTGAGTCTCTTGCTTGCCAAAACTTACTGATGAATGATCCAGTTGTAAGAAATGAAATCTGGGAAGTCATCATGCTGTCTTCAGAGAGCTATGAAGCCATTAACCTCACCTGTCATTGCTCTTGCTCATCAGTAATGATGGAAACAAGTCTATGCTATGGAAGATTACTCTTTGTCACAAAAGAATGGAAATAACTGAATATTTCCTTGCTGGTAGTTCTCCCTTTTAAAGAAATCATTCCAAGTAGTTCTTCTTTAACACTGAAGTCTTCAAAAACCATCCAGATAAAGACTAGTAACTGGGCTATGTCTCTTATGTCTCTTATCCAGTTGGAGTGAAAAAGCAGCACAAATTGAAACACCCTCCAACAATTGTAAAGTTGTGTCTGTCTCCACACATCTTTTCCATTTGCAGTACAATGGTGTTTCTTGGCAATTGTACATCTTGAATAGCAGCTATGATCTTTCTTATTTTTAAATCCTTCAAAAAGATTATCAGCTGCTTCAAGAAAACAATATTTAACAAATTCCCCTTCAGTTTGCATTTCTTTGCGATCAGGTTGCTGACCTTGAAGGGTGCTATGTTTGCATTGACCAAATGTGACCTTCACTTCAACATCAATTGTTGCTGAGTAGCTAATTTTGATTTAAGTTCTCTGAGCTTCAGTTTACGAATTTCACTTTTGTGTGGAAAATCAGCATCAAACTTATTTCTATGCAGAGGCTTATACAGTAAACCCTCGTATAACGGAGGGTTTGTATAATGAAAAATCCGTATAACGTAAAAAATCTGCCCCCCTCCCCCCCGCGGCCACCGGGGAAGAGGGGGAGTGGAGAGAGAGAGAGAGAGAGAGAGAGAGAGAGAGAGATCTTACGGGCGTGTAAAGGAAGGAGGAGGAGGAGGAGGATCTTCCCGGATGCCCGGGCGCGCTCCGCCGGGCCAGCCCTCCTGCGCCGCTGGGCTGGATCCTGGTAAGGGGGCTGCTTGGGGCAGGTGGCTGGGGGGGTGGGGGGTTAGGGTTAGGGTGAGGCTCTTCCCCGCTCACCTCTTGCCACCGCCACTGGGAGGGGAAGGGGGTGCGTGCCCTGGGGCGGGGGGGCGCCTCTTGCCGCCACCGCCGATGCCGGCTCGGGTTGGGGGAGGAGAGGGGGTCGCTCCTCCGGCACACCGGTTGGGACGGGGTAAGTGGTAGAGGGGAGGGTGAAGGAAGAGGAGGAGGAGGAGGAAGGGGTGCCCCCCCACTTCGGGTAGGCGGGGAACAGGAACGGGCCGGCCGAGCTCCGCTGAGGGGAAAAGGAAGGCGCCTCCTCTTTCTCTCCTCCTCCTCCTTCCTCCTCCTTCACGACCACCGCCGCCGCCGCCACCTCCTCCTCCTCCTCGTTCTCCTCAGTGCTGTGCTCCGGTCCCTCCTCCTCCTCCTCCTCCTCCTCCTCCTCCTCCTCCTCCAGCGGCGGTTAACGAGGCCTCCGGGGCTCCGGCAAGAGGGAGCGGCGGAATTCCCCCCAAGCCCCCAGTGTTTTTGCTGCTGCTGCTGCTGCTCCCGGGGCGGCCCTGGCAGCGAGCGATGCTGCTCCTGCCGCTGCGGCTCAGCCAAAGGCAAAGGGCGACTCTGGGGTGCTCCGTGTCTCGCCGGCCCTGCCCCGCCCCCGCCCCCGAACCGCGGAACCGGAGGCCTTCCCCCCACCCCCGCGGCCACCTTCGCCTGATCACCTCTGGCCGCCGGGGGAAAGAGGGAAGGGAGACGAGGTGGCGCCCAGGACAAGCGGCGCACCCCCACTCCCTCCCCCCACCCCCGCGGCCACCTCTGCCCACCACCTGCAGAGGAGGAGGAAGAGGCGAAGCAGCAGCAGCAGCGGCGGCGGCGGGCGTCCTCTCTCGCGACTCGCTCATGGCACGCGCGGCGGTGCTCCTCGGGCGCCCAGGGTCCCCCTCAGGCGGTGAGGAGCGTGCGTGTGGTGGTGGTGGGGGATTCCCCGGGCGGCCGGTCCAAGGCCGCCCGGGAAGAGGACGCGGGGGTGGGAGGGGAGGGGAAGCACGCCGCCGCCGCCGCCGCCACCAGTGCACCCTCCTGCCTCCCGGAAGAGGTGAGCCGGCGGGGGGGGAATTCACCGGGGCTCGGCAAGAGGTTCGCGGGGGGAATTCCCGTCCACCCACCCCCTCACCCCCAAAAACCTAGCACCATTGGAATGCATTGGAACGGATTACATCCGCTTTCAATGCATTCCTATGGGAAATTAGAATTTGTACAACGGGAACTTTGTATAACGTAATTTGATTTGGAACCGATTAATTACATTATACAAGGTACCACTGTAATAACATTCCAAATTACCCTTTTTGGGCAAAGATACTGAATCATTCCAAATTATACAACACTTGTCTTTCACCATGATGGAGTCCATTTTCCATTCATCAGAAAAGTGGTAGGTTTTGCTCTTCTTTGTAGCACTCATCTTTGTTATACTGTTGGCTAGATGCAAGAAGGACAAATCAGCTAGGTTATTATAAACTCTGGCTGAATCTGGTCCTCACTGGCTGAATCTGGTCAGTTCTAAAAGTAAAAAGAAGAATTCATCATATTGGCACCAATATGCAAACATCACCAAAAATCATTTAAAAAAAATCTCAAACACATGTCCATTGTCCATCAAACCAGATAAAATCAAATACCATCAAACAAGATCAAATGCCACCACACATTATAATAAATTCTGCACACAGGATAGAATCAACACAAAGGCAAGCTGAAATCAAATTTCAGTGTAGAATCAATGTAAAAGCTAGGCAAAATAAAACTGCAGTGTAGAGACAATGAAAAGGCTAGGCAAAATAAAACTGCAGAGGCAAGCAAAAGTCACAGTGATTTGAACCAATTCAAAGGCAAGGTGTAGGCAAGTTAGAACAAAATTGCAAAAGCCCACCAAAATCACCAAATTCTTGACACTTTGTTGTTTCTCCCAGAAAATGTTTAATGAAAGCAAACTATAGAGCGAACAAAGACCTGAGGAAAAGGAATAGCAAGAGACAGGAAACGAAAAAGGAAAAACAGGCCAAGGCTGAAGGAGAAAGAGGGACAATCCAACCAACTTCAACTTATTCACACATATTTTTTTAAAAAAATCTGAGAACAATACAAGATTTTTTTTACTTCTAATGGCCTGTTACATGCCCCATTTTGAATGCCTATGACACCATTACTCAGTGCTACCCCTTTAGCATCCAGGACTCAGTTTTATGAAACAGATAAAAGAGGAAAGGAGAAAAATAACAGAGAGGAAGAGAAGGAACAAGCAAGACAGTGGAAGACAGATGGGGAGATTAAAGAGGACAGCAAAGGAGAGACATAAAAAGCAAGTGAGATGGAAGAAGCAAGATGTGTTTGCTTAGATCACACACACAGAGAGAGACACACTTTTTAAAAGGTAGATATAATGTTCACCTGGGCTCAAGCACAGGTACTTTGCTTCTTGAATGTCTGCTGCTCTTTCGGTATGTCAACATGCTGGGTTAACTCATTAATGGAGTTAATGAATGGAGGGTGTTATACAAAGTAGAGATGGGCACGACTCAGCGAAATTTCCGTTTTCATTTTTGTTTTTCGGTTCCGTTACACAACGAAAATGAAAACGAAAACTTTCCAGAAAACGAAACGAAAACGAAAACAAAAAGGAAACGAAAAATTTTGCCCTGCTTTTCGTTTTTGTTATGGCAGACACATCCCAACGAAAAGAATGCTAACGAAAATGAAAAATTTTCGTTTTCATTTTGTTTTTTTCGTTTCGTTTCGTAACGAAAATGAAAATGAAAAATGCGCAAAAAACCCCGAAAAATGAAAATGAACTGAAACGGACCCCAAAACGACAAACGAAAAACGAAAAATTATTTTTTTGAGTCGTGCCCATCTCTAATACAAAGCAAAATTGAGGATAACCAAGAAATGTTATAGTTTTGTGAGAGGTAGCCATGTTAGTTTGTGCAAGAATTCCAGGCAAAAATCAAAACAAAACAAAACAAAAAAACATGTGGCACTTTAAAGACTAACTATTATATTTTAATGTAAGCTTTGGTGGACACGTCCACTTCTTCAGACATTGCTCTCCTGTGGCAAAAATACAATATGATGATACACAATAAATATTTTGAATGTCTGAAAGGTACTAACAATGGTTGATTTAGGTATAATTCACCCCTCAACCATCAGGAAACAGTGTTTAGACAGAGATGTGCTGTTTTACACTATTACATATTGTATAGCATAGTGCAGTAAAGTCTTGCAAGGTTAAACCCCTATGACGTTTGATAGGAAGATCTAGGATATAATCAACTATCTCTACACACACACACACACAGAGAGAGAGAGAGAGAGAGAGAGAGAGAGAGAGAGAGAGAGACCTCCTGTTTCCTCTGAGTTCCTGGAGTTGGGGAAGGAATTTATTCTCTCAGAAATGGTACATTTTTGCAGGCTATCCCTCTTAGAATGTGAGAGTGGTTTAGTCTTGAGTGAGCAATTAAGATGCATTAGCTTTACAAAAGACCAGTTCCTCATTTCTTAATATGAGTTAACTGGGCTTTTGAACTTTTCTCTTTGACAGGAAAGCAGGATTGAGGGAGTGTCATGAAGAATAAATGTACTCCTGTTTATGCCACTACACTGCTAATTATATCTGTATTAATAAGACTATGAATTCATGAATCATGCACCTCTACAAAATCAAGCTTTGAGCTTTAGAGCTTCAATGTATATTTAACAGTCAAACAACATTTTATGGGTTATAAATTTTAAACATTGCCACCACAATGAGAATATGGGTTAGAATTTGAAAGATTAGTGCCACAATGAGGTAAGACTGTGTGTGGGTGTAGTTGTTTAACAACCACAGGAATTTCTTCAGCTGGAGCTGAACAGATAATGTTTCATTGTCCTCCAGAGGGGAAATGCATACATCTGATGTTCAAAGAAGCAGAAATGCTGAAATTGCAATATCAGCACACATATCAGACACTTCTGTGTTGCTGGTATGATTTTACTACTTTCAGTATCCTGAGCAAGACTGTTTTTTGTAAGGACACCTCATTGTAAAACAAACTCCTTATTCTTCCATGCTATAATATTTGGGATGGTGTCCCAAGCAAATTAAATGTGAAATCAGTGAGGCTCAGCTTTCAAATCAGATTTCCATGGTACTGGTTTGGACTTGGAGTGGAGGAACCATTTTGCCAGACAAACTGATTTATTCTTCCATGTCCTAGGCCATTCACAACATACAAAGGCTTGTGGTGTATTAACCCTGCAGTGTTAGACCAGCTTCCTACAATTTGTACTGCAGATTAGGGAAGGACACAAAATGAAAAATGAAATGCTGTTTCATCGTGTCGTTAGGTAACAAAATGAAACAAAATGAAAGGACATGAGGAAGCAGCATTTTGATACAGAGGAAATGAAATGGTGCTTTTTGTTGAAACAAACCATTTTGTTCTGTCTGGTAACCTGATTGGGGGAGGGAAAAGTTTTTTTAAAAAAGCTCCAGGCTTTTTAAAAAAAACTTTTTGCTTTCCCAAGCCCTGCCTGCCAGCTGATCAGCACGCTGGGTTAGGGAAAACAATCCCCCACTCCAGCACTGATCAGCTGGCAGGTGGGGCTTGAGGGGAGGGGGAAAAGTTTTTTTTTTAAAAGCCTGGGCTCTGCGCTGGTGATTGGCGCTGGGATGGGGAGGAAAAAATGTTTTCCTCACCACTTTCCAGCCCCCCCCCCATGAACCATTTCGTTATTGGTTCGTTTCGTACGATTTTTTTTTGAAAAACTCGTATGAAACTAAACAAAAATGTGGGGGGGGGAGGAAAGAAAACGAAATGAAATGTAATATGTTCGTTTCATGCCCATCCCTACTTCAGATACTTTATGAAACAAAATAGCAAGCAAACTGCTGATTTTTATCCCTTAAGGTTCTCTGTTTGGAGATGGACAGGAGCTGGGGACAGCAGATAGATGGAATATTTGTGTGGGTATGTTCTGCTGAGGCAACAGCAACAGTGGAATCAAGGTGAGGAGATTTCTCCCCTGAGGAAAAATATGAGCTAGACACCTAAAAATGAGGAACCTTAGTTCATTTCCTGTTCGGAGATAACAATCATTCTTGTCAAAGGAGTTTTGTTGTATGTGTCATGAATATTATATTTCTCTTTGAGTGAAAGGATGAATTGTAATGGGATATTTACATTTCTATAGATCCCACAACAGAAGAAAAGACTGCCACCCCTTTAGAGAGAGGGAATGTATGGTTATCCAGAGGCTGCTGGATATCAACTCCCATTACGCCTCAGAAACATGCTATTCTAGCTTGGACTCATGGGCAATGGAGTCCAACAACCAACCACAAGTTCTGTACTTCTACTCCACATTATTCAAATATCATGAAATATGTGATGGGTTTAATGAATAATGTTGCTAATGGAATCAGTGTTAACCTGGGAGATTTAAATTATGAGGTTTACCTTACTATAGCCATACATGTATACGGTGGTGTTACACATGCTACTCTAATGTTTAAACATCATTTGCCACTCGCCTGCAACCCCCCCCCAGGGGAGTGCGGGTGCATGGCGAGCCATCTTTGGAAAGGGCTCCCGGCTGCGGAGACAAGCGCTTGTATCCGTGGACGAGAGCCCTTTAAACATTACACGTTGCTCGCCCGCACCCCCAAGGGGTGTGCGGGTGATTGGTGCGCAATCTTTGGAAAGGACTCTCAGCTGGCTCCCCTTTCCCTCAAGCCCTTTTGAGGTACCGTACTGGAGTCCCACAATATGTGAACTGCGAAAGGGGGGGGGACCACTGTAGATGCAGTTACGTAGCAGCTAGGATAAAGAACCCTACCAGGGTTGACTGTACCATTAGGCAAAGCGATGTAGGCCTCTGAGGCAGTAAGTAGATCAAGGGTGATGTGAAGGGGGAAAGCAGCAGCAAAGCCCTGGCTGTTTCCCTGGTCATGGCTATGTGCATTAGAGGATCTGTTCTGGGAGCCTGCGTTTGCCATCTTCGAGGGAGGGGGAGAATGCTTCCCCATCAGCCATTTGGGAAAAACATTTCTACTGCCACACTGCCTTGAGTAAGCCTACCTTGCCTGACTGGAAGAAGCTAGGCAGCGTGAAGCCCGGGTAGCACTGTGGTGGGAGGTAGAATTACTTAATTTGACATTTTGAAGGTTTCTCATGAAATCCCAGGAGCAGCCCCACCTCTGAGCCCCATATGTCTGCTGGGACCTGAGCAAGGCTCATCACTAACCCTGAGGCGTCCAACTGTCCCCCCATGCTCCACCACTGCTGCCGGACAGTGAGCACAAACAAGCACAACAAACACAAGACGTCCTATCGGTTGCACCAGGGCCTTTCATGCCAGCTGAGACATGGTACGTCTCCATGGATGCCTAGGCTCTAAAATGTTGAGTTCCCAAGGTGCTCCCCAAGATGTTTGCCCAAATGAATACTGTTTCCCTGTTGAATTTAAAATGAGTTTAAAATTAAATTTCAGCTAGGCTAATCCCACTGAGTTCTGCTGGAACCCACAGACCCAATAAAGAATCCAGCAGGAGAGAGATCCAGGACAAAATACTGCATTTATTAGACCTAATAAAGGACAGCAGGCAGACACAAGCTGAAGACAGAGCTAAGATGTCCGGCCCTGAGGACAAAAAAACCCCCACATTTTTATTAGTTCCCCCTCTTCCCTCCCCCAAGTGGCACCTCCCAGGGGTGGGCAAAGGGGGCGGTCTTCCAGGTGGCCCAATCGGCGTGGTCCAGGGGCCTGCCCAGGAGCAGTCTTGAGTGGTCAGGGGATGTCCCTGACAGGTTGGAACCGGATACCTGCCCAGGTGTTGCTGAGCCAAATCTGTCCTTTAATTGGGCCATCAGGGTGTGACAATAAAAAGGGGAACCAATGTATTGTCCTTGAGTCCAGGTAAACTTGGGGAATTGGAAAGTCAATAGAAGGTTGGGGAAGGTCAATTTAGAAGTCAATGGGGGAAAGCTGATGAGATTAGCCTGGGGTAGTCAGACAGTCTTTTGTGAATGCAGAGATGCGACAATGAAGAGCCCCAGGCTGTGGCATAATCCAGAGAGCATCTGTGGAAGACGTGCCAGGGTCTTTGTGGAAGATGGACTCTGCTTCTGGAAGATGTCTCTGCCTCGTGGAGCTGCCATGATGTCTTTGTCTTCTTGCCATGAACCCTTTGCCCAAGATTGCGAGGATGTAGAGGCCATAGAATAGTGTAGAAACATGTCGAAAGCACACTCAGGGAAGCTGGGTTGAGGGAGAGAGAGAGAGAAAGAAAGAGAGAGAGAGAGAGAGATGTGGGGGGGGTCACTGGTAGTCAGGGGCTAAGAATCAGCTAGGCGGGGAACCCATGAACACAGTCCTTTTGGTGTGAGGGAATCCATGGTCCCCAGGAGTGATTGCTTACAATCATTCCCTGGCAAGCCATGAGCATGATGAAAATAAATCATCAGGAAAGGGCAGGCAGGAGGGGTGGAAAGGAAAAGAGAGGGGGGTTGAGGTTGGCTGGGGCCAGGGAGCTGGGCAAGTGTAGGCAAATGGATATGATGGAGGTAAGCTTCCCAGAGGGAAGGGGGGGCTGGCTATGGCTAAAAGCCAGGGTTCATATAGATAGAGGGGCAATGGAGGTAGCTTTGAGAGTAAAAGAATGTCACCAGGGGTTGATCTGTGGCCGTCACCCCATGAGCCATGACCACAGTAGGGATGAACGGCCAATTCAGGGGGATTTGACCTGAATTGTGTGTTTGGCTCGTTTGAATGTCCTGGAAATGAATTATTTTATCCTAGCCCAACAAGGAATGTTTTGGGAGGGGTCTCAGGGGACCCCAAAAGCATCTCTGAGAATTTCATTATGCCTAATTAAGACTTAACATCCCTTTTAAACACTTAATGGGTATCATTATAGGTGATAGCTGGGATGTAAAAAATAAAATCCTATCAGAATTGACAAAATAGCCCATCTAGGCACCTAGAGATCACCAAATCACTTAGAAGCTTCTTCTGACTCATCTGTGCAACCCCTCCAAAGATGCTGAAGTATAGATTTCGGATGTTCCAGTTACAAACACACACACAATGATGTTCCCCCCAGGAGAGTGCCTCCCCCCCAGCCTCCTAGAGACAGCAGAATCTCAGAGAAACATCCTCTGACTCTCCTCTATAGTCCTTCATAGTTTGGGCTTTAGACGTTGCAGTCATAATATGCACCCACAATGAGGTGGGTCCTTTAGGAGCTGGCTTGGGGAAAACACTAGCACTGGATGATGCCAGGGAAAAGAAGCAAGTGGCAGACTTTGGCTGGTTCCTCTCTGACTCACAGAGGTGGCAAAGAGGTAGGCTTAGGCAGTTTCCTCTGACTCACAGAAGCAGGGAAAACGTCTGCAAGGACACTGCTTATAAAGCCTCTTAACGAGCTACTCAGCCAGTTATCTCTTTGAGCCCCGTGTTTGGCTGTCTGACCTGCCAGTAGACATGGGCACGACTCGGCGAAATTTTCGAACGATAATTAAGCCGTCAGAACTCGAACTCGAACCAAAGAAAAAGAAAAATTTGGTCGGGTTTTTCGTTTTCGTTTGTGGCATTGCGGCGATTGCGCAATGTGAAGCACAGAAAAAGTTTTAAAAAGTTTTTTTTAAAAAAACCCGACTCCCAGCCAAAAAAGCAGGCGAAAATATGCCTGCCTGAGGGTTTGCCACCTACCAGAGGGGTGGTTTCTGGGGGGTCCCCGGCCTTTCCCCCCCTCTTCTCCTGTCCTGGGCTGCTTGCACCAGGCTGGGGGGGTCATCCTCATCGTCTCGCCATGCCATGCGGTGGGGGGGGATCCAAAATGGCAACCACAATTTTTCTTTTGAAATCGTAGTCAAAAAACACACCAAATCACCACAGAAACATGTGAAATTTATTTATTTTAAATGCCTGAATTTTAATAGTAGCAGCAGTGGGTTTTTATAGCAATAAAACATCGTATTGATTTTATTTTATTTTATTTTATTTTTTATTGTTTTAGACCTGCCCATTTGGGCTGGGCATGGGATGGGACCATGCAAATTTTTTGAACCATTCCACCAATGGCATCGCCAGGTTTTTGACTGACACTTCTGGGTGTCTCGGAGGGCATAAAAAGCCGAGGCACCTTCCAGAAATCGCAATCGGGTGTATGGATGTGGTTGAGGGAGGAGGGCTAGCTGCTGGTGCTGGTGTGATCCGATCGAGATTGAGGAGGGAGGCTGGAGGCTTTAGGATTTAAGTTAGGCAGGCAGGGAGGGAATTGAATTTAGAAAATAACTTCTTTGATTCCCTGCAGCTTTGTCTGCTGAAGGGAATAGCAGTTTATTCTTTATTTCTTCTCTGGCAGTTTGTGAGGACTTTTTTCTGACATTGGATAAAGGGGGAGGTTCGACTGGGTGTGGGAGGTGTGGATTTATTTTAAATATATATTATATACTACCATTTATTTTCTATTTTCCCAACTTCAATTTGTTTGCACACACACACATTTGGGGTGCAAGCCAAGAACAGAACCTCTATCCTAAGTGATATCCTAACTGCCCACTCGCCTGCCCGCCTGCACCGCCACCCGCCTGCGGCCCACGCCACCGCCCGCCCGCCCGCCCGCGCCTCCCCCCTGCCGCTGTCACCGCCTGCCCATGGCCCCCCGCCACTGCCACCCACCCACACCTCCCCCCGCCGCCCACCCCCCACCCCACCCGCCACCTAGGGAGCAAAAACACCTGGCGCCGGCCCTGATTGCGGGATGCCCCTATGCTCTGGGAAGTCAAATCGCGCTAAATCACGGTGGAAACGACAAACAAAACGACGAAATGACAAATTTTTGAAAAATTTCGCGACAAATGGAAATGACCCAAAATGGACCCGTTCCGACAAACGAAAACTCGAAATGTCATTTTTTTCTGGTCATGCCCATGTCTACCTGCCAGTCCAGTAATGCCTAGGTTTCTCCCATGGTTGCTTAGAGCTTCTGGTTGACAGAAGCCAGCTGTAAATTGTGGGTGGGATGGGGTAGGTGGAAATGATGTGGAAATGAGTAAATGAGTCAATAACTCAAAAATTGCTAAAAATTTGTCAACTCGTATTATCCGGGCCATCACATTTAACAAATAGGAACCAACGGATTCCCAATGAATTGGCAATTTTCAACGAATAATATCACAGTTCATTTTTTGGCTTTTGCCCATCTCTAATCATGAATGGTAACACCTGGGAATCTTTAAGGAAGTGAAATTAAACAATTCAATTAAAAACTTATAGCTATGAATTCTTCTCATATAATGTATCAAGCAAATAGTTTCACCTCCCCTTGTCCAGCACTGTTGCTCTTGAGATTTGGCTTCCCATCTATAGATCTACAGAAGCATAGCTATTCTCCGGGACCATAGCAATGCCTGCTACCGGGCAACCCTAACCTTCAATCATATACATTCCCCCATCTATTGTTGGCCATTTTAATTTGATGTATTATCCTTACATGCTTTCCAAAAGCAACCTGGCAATAATGGTTTGCACATGGCACTCGGACAGGTTCTCTTCCATGCAGCTCGTCGTGAAGTCAAACTTACTTAGCTTCAGAGAGAGACCGATGTAGAAGCATATTATAATATATAAGCATATTCAGTGTGTTTGGCTGTTGAATGTCCAAAGCTCTTGAGAAGAGATAAACATTAATCACACAGCATTCTTAAAACCTCTTTCAAACAATAACTACCACATTTTCAATAATATTTTTCCAGACTATTTTAAAGAGACAGGAGACAAGGGAAAGATGTCTTTTTGCCTTAATTATATCCATGAATCAGCTATAAGTCTAAACTGACTTGACGGCATACTGTGATTATTATTATGCAGAACCCCAACAGAACAAAACACATCTCAATAATTTCAATATATTTAAACATTAATCTTCCCTTAAATTCATGCTACAAAATATAAGTTGGATGATAACTATTAAAATCACACAACAAAATAGTTAGGTTCAAGTAAAGAGGAAAAAGTACTTAGAAATGTAATTATGAACAGCTGGCTGGATAGTGCAGTGAGTTAGGTGTCAGTGGTTTAAGTACCTGGCTACGGAGCCAGAAGCTGGGAGTTGAATTTCCCACCTTGCCTCCAGTGCATAGAGCCAACCTGCATGGCCTTGGGCGAGCAGCACAGTCCAAGGGTGCCCTCAGAAGAAGGGAATGGCAAACCCCTTCTGTGTGTTCTCCATATAGAAAACCCTGGAATGGGTTGCATATACAGAATCTACTCTTTGCGAAAGGAAGGAAAAGGGGTTTGCTTGTTTACCTTGCCATCCTTTCCATATCGACTCAGAAGGAACTCATTTTGTGTTTAACGAGACCTCCCACTGAACGGCTGAGAGATCGTAAAGGTGAGGGGAATGGCACAATATGTCAGAGAGATATCTCCAGATCTGACACCCGGCCCAACCATCTCATTTTGCTCACTCCTGACAATCTATCCTTTTTTAAAAAAATGTTCCATCCCTATAGTTTCTCAATGAGAGAAGTCAGGCTGATACATTTCCACTTCTACTTGAGCAGCCTCTCCAGGGAAGGAGGTGCTCTTGATTCTCTGTCTGGCCCAAACATGCTCCAGAACTTCCCCTTGTTTTGCTCTCTCTCTGACTTCCTGCTACTGTTCAAAAGAGGTGTCTGAACATGACTTCCCTCTTGACTGGAAAGGGATATTTGCTATACCCTATTGGCTCCTCGCAGACCCTCCCAGTCTTAATAGGATTCAGCCTTCAAGTCTATGGCTTCACCCTACTTTTAATGTGTCCATTTTATGCTGTGAGGTGAGTCTTTGGAGCTGAGAAACACCCTACAGCTATCTTTTTTTTAATAAAGAGACTTTACTACACCAGTTTCTAACACTTTATTTATTTTCTAAATAGTGTCAAATCTTCTATAAATGGGGCCTGAGAGTGTAATTTTTATTACAGCTCTTCCATCATATAGTGCTGCTTTCTCCCCCCCCCCTTTTTTTTCCTGAACTCACATATACTACACCCTGAGAGATCTGGACAATTTTCCTTTCTTTCCATTACCGAATTTTCACTTATGCATCCCAAGCATGTTCCCATTTGCCTGAGTTACACCAGAGGCAGGGAAGCATATTTCAAAGATAAGTCATTTTGCATTAAACAAAATTATTACTCACATCTTTAGCAAGACCATGCAGCTGCAACCTGGATAATTAATTTCAGAGAGTGTCTCAGTGGAGTTCAGGGCGTTGGTTTGATCATACCTTTGTCTAAACACACACACACACACACACACACACA
>JAHTLZ010000074.1:18451029-18479818 GCA_023846285.1 Phrynocephalus versicolor | reverse complement strand
CAATACACTGTGGCTCACTGAGAAGGGCTGGCTGACTGTGGGCTCACATTCGCAGGCAGTGTGGTGCCAGACCAGACTCAAGGTGATTGGCCTCTGACCACCACTCTATCCTCTGGGCTGCCCAACACTGTCTGTGACCCACTGAGAAGGACATTGTACTTGTGTGCTGGAAAACACTCCAGTCTACCCATTTTACTTGTGTACTCTGGCCATTCTGCAATCTTTGGATAATCGAGCTGGCCTCCCGTTGGCAGGCCCTGTGGTCTCAGACTCAGCCCCTTTGGGCTCCCCTACTCTGTCCTCTGGGCTGCAAGACACTGTGACCCAAGGACAATGGCATTTTACTTGCATACTCAGTCAGGCCATTCAGCTCCTTTTATACTGGAGCTGGCAATGAGCCTCCCATACTCAGGCTCTGTGGTCTCATACTCTGCCTTGTGGCCGCCCTTACTCTGGCCTTGTGGATGCCCATATAGTCTTCCTTGTACAGCCTAGTGGGCTATGGGCTGTAAAACTTAAGTCAGAGCAACCCAGAGCCCACATTCCCTACCTAAACTATTCCTTCCTCTAACCCTAACCCAACCCTAATATCAGACTCTAATAACCGCTAAATGACCAGCAGGGTTACATTGGCTTTGGCTTAATTGCTTGTCTTTGTTTACAGTGTGTGAAGCCAGAAGGACCTTGGAGATGGGGGGCCAATTTGAGAGGAGTAGAGTAGACCCCTCATCCAGATTTGGGGAGGAATGGAATGTCTGTTTCTCCTGCTGCCTCTGAGAGAGGTGGAGGGGAGATGGGATGGATTAAAGCATCAAAACAAAACAACAAAAAAGTATAACAGGCACGGCAGCCAGACCAAATAGGGTGGCCGGCCGGTTCAGCATCAGCTTCAGCATCAGCACCAGCAGCATGATTGACCAAGAGAAAAAAAAAAGAAATATATTGCATTCTGCCCACTTTGTTTGCTTTAGGATGCACTAGTCTTATGCAGCAAGTCCATCATCACCCAGTTTAACAAACTGTTTTTCGCCTGCTCTGGGTCATTTGCGGGACCCGCGCCTGCCGCCCGCCCGCGCACCCGCCGCCTGCGTGCCCGCTCCTCCCCGCTACCGCAAAAATAGCACCGGTCGCGCCGGACGTCAAATAGTGCGAAATCGCGGTAGAAACAACAAACAAAAAACGACACGACAAAACGACAAATTTTTGAAAAATTTCGCGAAAAACGGAAACGAGCCAAAACAGACCCATCCCAAAAAATGATAACTCGGAAAAAAAAATTCCTGATCGTGCCCATCTCTAGGTGTAACTGTTCTTTCCAATAACTCTCTCTCCCTTCCACCTGTTGCTCTTGGCTTTGCCAACGGTCTTCCTAAAACCATTAACAGTTTATCAGCTTTTCAGGTCTGCTGATGTCAAAATACATTTTTGTTGATCAGTCTGCAAGTCAGTTGTGCAGTCTGACATACTTTGTTTGTGACAGGCCCTGTAAATGAGCCACGTGGATGGGTGTCTGGGAGATGCCAGGGAAATACAGAATCTGCTTGTGTACTTTGAGCACCACTGCCATTTTTGCTAGACAAAACCAGAAAGTTACACTGAAGGCTTTCAGCTCTGGGAATTTGCATTAGGGCTTTGATCATTGCCCTTTAATGATGTAAACTGCCTTAGGACCTTTTCGACAAAAAGGTGATGTAAAATAAATAAATAAATAAATATTTAAGGAGACTGCCTAAAGTTGACCAAAGGTATGGCTCCGCAGCACGGGTGCGCTATGCAGGGCGGCTTTGCCACCCCCCACCTGGGAGCCTCACAAGACTTACCTAGGTCTCGCTGGAGGCCGGGCGATCCGAGCCCTTATAAGGGCTGGCCACGTGGTCCCCGGCCTCTTTCAGCGACCGGATTTGGAGGGGGAGGATCCGCAGCCGGGAGCTCCAGGGAAGCCGGAAGAGGCGGAAGGAGGCCAAGAGTGGAGGCGCAGTGGCCCTTCCCATCTGGCTCGTGGAGGCGCGCGCACCTGAGGCGGCTGGAGGAGGGACGAAGACTGGCAGCAGAGGAGGCGCGGCAGAGCTTCCCACCTGGCTTGCGGAGGCGAGCGCACCCAAGGCAGCCGGAGGAAGGCTGAAGACCGGCGGCAGGGGAGGCATGGCGGCGCTCCCCTACAGGTGTCGGGGACCGATGGGCCGCGGCGTGGACGGTGGGGGAGCTTTTTCGGAGCGGCCTACCGTGGCCCACCGGTCCCACAGTGAGGTCCCGACACAGGGGCTCTGCGGCGGAGGCGGCCAGGGATGGCGGCTGGGGTGAGCGGGGCCCGCCAGGAGCGGCGGCGCCTGGAAGGCGGGTGGACCTCAACTTCCAAGGGGGGCTGTTGGGGGCCTGCGGCTCAGAGAGTCCTGTGTGTCCGGCCTACCTTGGCCATGGGGAACCTGGTGGGCGGGTGAGAGGGGCCAGTCCCTGGGATCGGCCAGCAGGAGAGAAAGGGCCAGGGAAGAGGACAGCCTGGCGAGGCCTTGAGTGGGCGGAGGGCACCTGTAGGCCCAACACTGAGCCCAGCGGCCCAAGCGAATCCCCCTGGCAGTGAATCCGGACCTGGGCCTGCTACCACCAGGCCTTGGGCCTGCTAACCCCAGGATTAAGGTGGGAGGAGGAAGAAGGGCCCCGGGTCAGGAGCTTGCATCCTTGACGGGGAGGGAGGTAGGAGGCCTAGGAGTGAGTGCGGCCTGCACCACCGGGTGGGGGGGTAGTGAACCCATGGCCCCCAGGAGAACGAAGGGAGGCTCAAAGGGGAAACACCCAGCTAAGAGGCCTGCCCCAGAACTTTCTGACTTGGAGTCCTCCTCAGCAGAGGAGGACTGGGCCATGTGGGCCCGACTGGAAGCCCGTATGGAGGCCCTGGAGGGTGGGCCCAGTGGGGCTGAGCACCCAGGGGAGGGGCCCACAGCGGGCCGGGCCATGGCTCACCCCTCCAAGGCCCGGAGGAGAGCCAGGAGGAAGAACCTGGTCCAGCGATTAACTGCCCATTTCAATGCCCTTGAACAGAGACAAGCAATGGCAGGCCACATGGCAGGGACACGGGCAGCCAAAGGGACCATATCGGTGGAAGAGGCCCACGCGCCCAAGGTGATCCGGCCAGCGGAGGAGGAGGCCTCCCCCAGCGGAGGTCTGGGTGGCGCAGCGGCTGCGGCACCCGGGGCAGTGGAGTGTGCAGCGGTGTGAGGACCCGCCCAGCTCACTGGATTGAGGCCATGGCACCGCCATCCATCAACAGTGAGTCGGCATACGCACTGGACACCACACCACACGAGACATGGCCTTGGGGCTCATTGGGGCCGACACAGCAGGATCACGGGGTGGGGCCTGTGGGTCAAGCGGGGCCCCCCATCGGATGGCATGTACAGGCTGGGCAGGGGGGCCGAGTCCAGGAGCGGTGCACCCTTGCGTGTCTCACAGGGGGGCATGGAGCTAGTGCCCAGCAGGTGAGTCCAAGGCTGAACTTTCCAGTAGGGGGTCACTGTCGGGCACAACAGCTATCCCCGGGCCCGGCGTGGCAATGGTCGCAGGGACAACTAGGGACGGTAGGTATGGGGACTGTGGGACCTTGGCAGACGCCACAACAACCCAGAGGCTGCTCGAGTATAAGTGGCCCCAAGGGTGCCCAAGTGTGTGGTCAACGAGCCCCGTCTATGTGGGGATGCCCTACATTGCCTTACCACATGCAGATTATGCTTCCCCGTTGGGGGACAACCTGGCGCAGGCCACAAAGGAAAGGATTTGGTGGGGGGGACTATATAGACCTCTTTAGCTTACTTAGCAGGGAATTGGACTCCAAAGAACTGGAGAAGGAAGATGCCAAGGACAGGGAGCGCCGGCTGCAGCGCAAGCCGGAACACTCCTGGGCCAACTGGCTGCCAGCGTATAGTATTTATATGTCCATGGTTTTGCACGCACACCCATGGAGGGTGCAATCACTCATTAAATACCAGGACATGATTTACAGAGCTTTTGTGGATTTCACGGGGTATGCCTGGCTAACATATGATGAACGCTTTCGCATGAAGGCGGCTATGCAGCCCCACCTTAGATGGGATGAGCCTGACCCGCCACTACGGCTACAGTATATGACACTGGTGCGCCCAGCCTTGGGAGATCGATTTGACAGCGGACACATCATTAGGCACCCCACACCGGCTGCAGGGGCAGGCCAGCAGGTTCAACCCTTGCTGGTCTTTTGGGATTTCATTGGCCAGGGAGCCTGCAGCCGGGCACAGTGCTGCTTCAGGCACGAATGCTCAGTTTGCGGGGCACAGCATGCCACCGTTAACGGCTCCAGAGCCAAGGGGTCCTTCAGAAGGCCAGGAACTGGGGGACAGCAGAAGAAGCCGCCACCAGGGGGAGGACCTAATCAGGCAAAAGGGCCCCAGCCCAATCAACTGTGAGGTCTTGGAGAGGTGGTTAAGCCTATACCCTGACAGGGAGGGTGCACAGTTTTTGGCCAAGGATTTTGCAGTTGGGTTTCAAATTCAGTTTGAAGGGGTTAGGAGGTCCTTTTGGGTCCCCAATTTACAATTATTGCGGGGCATGGAGCAGGTGGCAGGGGAAAAGATCCGGAAGGAGGCGGAGAAAGGGAGGGTCCTGGGGCCATTTGACCATCCTCCGCTGCCTAACTTTAGGGTTTCCCCTCTGGGGTTGGTACCAAAGAAGGCGCCGGGGGAATACCGGCTCATACACCATTTATCGTACCCAGAGGGGGAGTTGGTTAATGACAGGATCCCACAGGAGCTCTGCTCAGTTAAGTATACATCCTTTGATGCAGCGGTGGCCATGGTCCGGGCCTGCAGGGTGGGGGCCGAGATGGCGAAGTGCGATATTCAGTCTGCGTTTCGGCTCCTGCCCGTGCATCCCGCGGATTTTGACCTGCTGGGTTTTCAGTTCCAGGGGAAGTTTTACCTAGGCAGGGTGCTACCCTTTGGCTGCTCCATCACCTGCGCTGTTTTTGAAAAGTTTAGTTCATTTGTTGAATGGTTGTTGCGACATATCACAGGTATGGGCAGTATTGCCCATTACCTTGACGATTATATATTTTGTGGGCGGCGGGACTCCGGGGCATGTGATTTCCTGCTTAGAGCCTTCCAGGGGATGGCCGCCGACTTGGGCCTACCCGTGGCCGTGGATAAAACAGAGGGGCCCGCAACCTGCCTCACATTCCTGGGGGTAGAGTTGGACACGTGGAACCAGTCGTGCCGGCTGCCAGGTGACAAGCTGGAAGACCTCAGAGCCAGGGTGGCTGCCCTTCTCCAGCGTAAGAGCATTACACTCAGGGAGCCACAGGAGCTGGTGGGACACCTTAACTTCACTTGCCGAGTGGTCGCGCCCGGAAGGCCGTTTATACAGTGTTTCTGTGACGCAATGCAGGGCCTCGGGAAGCCGGCCCACAGAACAAAGGTCACAGGCGGCAAGAAGGAAGATCTTTGAATGTGGCTAGAGTTTCTGCAGGGCTTTAACAGGGTGCCCTTTTGGCGGGAAGAGGTCAGGCTAGGGGCTGATTTCCAGGTGCAGACAGACGCCTCCGGGTCCCAGGGCTATGGCATCTACTGGAAGGGTAAGTGGTGCTGCGGCACCTGGCCCCCTGAGTGGGCCGCTGCGGGGGTTACCATGGACTTAACATTCTTGAAGCTGTTTCCCATAGTGGGGGCGCTGTGGCTCTGGTCGCAGGACTGGGCCAACTCCATAGTCCGCTTCTGGTGAAACAACATGGCTGTCGTCTATACCATCAATGAGTTGACATCCAGATCGGAGCAGGTTATGCGCTTGGTCCGGGCCCTGACGCTGCGCGAGCTCCAATATAATATTGTGGCGCACTCATGCCATGTGCCAGGGCTGGATAATTCCATTGCTGATGCTCTTTCCCGCCAGCAACTCGATCGCTTCAGGGCACTGGCGCCAGCGCCGGCCAACCTTCCTGAGCAGTTGCCAGAGGAGGTATGGCAGGTTGGTGGGAGGAGGCTGACGGGGCACTGGAGCACACGGCAAGGATACGAGGTGGCACTCAAGGACTTTGGTGCCTTCTGAGAATTGATGGAGCTCCAGCCCGCCTGGCCCACCCTGGTCGACCATGTCCAGCAATATCTGGTATACCTCTGCAGGAAAGGCCTTACACCAGGAACCATGCAGGGACGGTTGGCTGACCTGGCGTTCCACACCAAGCCTCTGGGGTGCGCGGACACGACCCAGGATTTCCAGGTGAGGAAAATGCTGGAGGGGTGGAATAAGGCCAGGGGCAGGGTGGAGGATTCACGCTTTCCCCTAACACCCGAAGTCTTAGCACGGATGGGCAAGCAGTGGGTACAATTATGCAGGGATGATTATGAGGCCACCTTGATGAGGGCGGCATCTCTTGTGGCCTTCTTTGGGGCGTTTCGCGTCAGTGAGCTGGTGGCGGCTGGCAAGTGAGATGAATCCCTGACAGCCCTGCAGCGGGCTGACTGTCATCAGCATCAAAGTAAGGTGGCTTTTCTGGTGCGCCAGTTGAAAATGGACCAGCGGGTGATGGGGCAGAGAGTGGTACTGGGGCAGTGCTCAATTGAGGAGGTTTGCCCAGTTAGGACCATGCAAGAATACCTGGCTCTCCGGGGGGAAGCGGAGGGCTACTTCTTTACGCATGCTGCCGGGGACCCGCTAACAAGATTCCAGTTCTGAAAGTTGATGCAGAGGGCATTGGAAAAATTGGGCATGGTGGGGGTGAGGTTTGGTACCCACTCCTTTAGAATTCACGCTGCATCTACGGTGGCAGCCCTGGGGTATGGGCCGCAGGAGATCAAGTCGCTGGGGCGATGGGCATTGGCATGTTACAAAACATGTGCGCCCCCTCCCACAATACTAACTATCTGGTTTTTGTTCCCTTCCAGGACCTGGGCTGGGCCGCTCGAGGTGCCGTGTCCTCATCCTGGGCCATAGTTACATTTACTGGGCAGGGAAGTATGCGGCCAGAATGGCCTGGGGGGGTCGAACCTGGGAATGGGAGGACGGGCGGTCATAGAGTGGAAGGGCCTCAGGGGGTGAGATGGTGCCAGTTCGAGCAGGCGGCCCGGCTGGAGGCCATGGGCCGACCACCCAATGTTATGTTAGTGCACTTGGGGAGCAATGATTTGGGATCCCAGTCAGGTAAACCGTTGGCCCAAGATATAGTCAGAGACCTCACAGCATGGAAGGAGGCCTTCCCACAGTCCAAATAGGTGTGGTCGAATATTGTGCCATGGCGCCGGTGGAGGGCGCCATGCAACCCGCAGGTAATGAACACGGCAAGGAGGGGGGTCAACAGGGATGTGTATCGAGCAGTGGTGCAAGGGTTGGCTACAGTGGTGGGCCACCCAAGGATTTTGGTCACCGTCCCGGAACTATACCGGGGGGATGGAGAGCACCTATTGGATCAAGGCATGGAGATATTCCTGAATGACCTAAAGCGGGGCCTGCTGGAAGTGGTGTCTGGCTAGTGGGGTAGGTAGGGACCATAGCAAGGCTAGGTCCCTACCGTGGCAATGGTGGGGGGTACGGAGAGGCAGCAGGGAGTCAGGCCTCAAATTCCCTGTAGGACCATCCGCTCTCACGGCGTTGCGGATCTGAGATCACAACACCAGGGGGGTGGATATACCTGGAGGGCTCACCGGACTGGCAGGCACAAATGGCATGCCTGGACAGCCCGGCTGGGAAAATGGGACCTTGCTGGCCGAGGCCGTCCTGTCCACGGACAGGGCTACCTCGGGGCGATGGACTCGCCCAGAGATGCTGCCAGTGAATGGGGTCCTTGGTGACCCAAAGGAACAACTTTTAACCCGCAGTACAGCAGGCCCCCTGTTTTGAAGTTGTCTTTGTTGAACTGGTTAATAAAGTGGCCCAGTGTTTGTACCCAATAACCTGTCTCACATGGTCATTCCGGCGTGGGGGGCAAGGTTGGTTGGCTCAGTTGTAGAATGATACCTTGGTGTCTCTTTAGCTCAACCAGTCTAGGGCCTGTCTTTGTAGACATATGTATTTTCTGCTTATCAAATAGAATTATATTCCTTTATCCTCAGTAGAGCTTGGGATGTTCTGAACATTAATTTGTTGATGCTAACAGTGAGAAATGGAAATTAATTGGTTGTTCTTCATGTTTGACCCTGTAATTCTCTAATGCATTGCAGTAACATAATTTTGTTAATTAAAGAGTTGTTAATTAAGTGGTGGTGTTTACACAGCATACTGTATAGACTGTGACACCATTGATCCAAAAATCACATTGGTACTGGGTTCTTCAAAAGGCTTCTGTTTAGCCCGTTGGAATTATCTTCCCAACCTAGCATTTTCCCAGGTGGACTACAAATTCCAAAACTCAATTGATAATGAAGAATATTGATTCCAACATATGTGGAAACTATTATTCTGGGGAGGGACTTGGGTCTTTAAACACAGGATCTCGTCTCTCCACCCACACAGGAAAAAACATGCCTGCCTACCCAGCAAAGACAGAGCCAGTAATTTGTTGGACCACTTGCAAATGCATTTCTTTAGCAGAACACTACTTAAACTTAGCCTGAAAGTATTGCCTGAGCAAAAGGCTGCCAGTTAGTGATGGGCAGGACCAGAAAAAACGACGTTTCAATTTTTCGTTTGTCGGAACGGGTCCATTTCGTTCCGTTTCCGTTTGTCGCAAAAAAATTTGAAAATTTGTCATTTCGACGTTTCGTTCGTCGTTTGTCGTTTCTACCACAATTTAGCGCGATTTGACTTCCGAGCGTGGGGGCGTCCCGCAATGACCCAGAGCAGGTGGAAAACACTTTAAACTGGGTGATGAATAATATATTTAATAAATATATCATAGCATAAGACTGCATCCTATGCAATAAAGCAAACAAAGTGGGCAGAATGCAATATTCTTTTTTTCTCTTGGTCAACGCTGACTGAACCGGCCACCCTACTTGGTCTGTCTGCCTGTTATACTTTTTTTTTGTTTTGTTTTGAAGCCTTCATCCATCCCATCTCCTCTCCACCTATCAGAGGCAGCAGGAGACACAGTATTCCGTTCCTCCCCCAAATCTGGATGAGGGTCTACTCCTCTCAATGTCCCCTCCCCATGACACTCCTTGTAAAGCCAAGCAAATGCCACCCTGGTCAACTAGCAGTCAGAGATTCAGATGCTTCCCCCCCCATCCGGATGAGTGCTCCTCAACCTCTTGGGGAATCATCGCCAGCTGGAGTATCCAAAGGAGCTGACTAGCAGAACCCCAAGGATAAAATTCAGGACAGAGTAGAGGGAGTGCCCGGTGGGAACACCCTAGAAACACCATACAAGTGCGACCCCGCCAAGCCGCCTGCCCAGCCTTTGCCTGGCCAGGTTTGGTCTTTGCCTCAGATTCTTGGCTGCAGCGCGACGACCGAGGAGCCTGGTTCGCTCATGGAGCAGACCTTCTCCCTCCTTGATCAGGTGGTTCAGTTCCATGCCCATCTCCGGGGCAGAGACCCTCCACTGCCCTCCACCCCATCCGCCTTCCCTGCCGTGTCGCCGGAAGTGGCCTAACCCTAACCCTAACCCTAACCCTAACCCTATAACTGTTTTCATTGGGGGCCAACTTGCAAGAAGGGCCACCTGGGAAGAAAAGGACCCCCCCGGGGGACTGCCAGCAAAAGGGACCACTGGTTTTTCAAGAACTGATTGGCAAAGGCATCCATTCAGAGAGCAGGAAGGACGGGTGGTGGGGTTGGACCTGCCGCCTTGAACGGTTGGGGTGCAGGCAGCTGAGCCCAATTCGTGACAGTCCACGCAGCAAAGCCACAAAGCCAGAGCACCAGGGAATTTTTCTTGGTTGGGGAGGGATTGTTTCAGCGGCCTCCTTTGGAGGCCACAAGGCCAGAGTTCTGCCAACCCAGTGGAGACAGAGTCCATGCATGCAGGAAAGCCACGAAGCCAGAGTGCCAGGGAACTTGAGGGAGGGATTGTTTCAGCCACCTACTTTGGAGGCCACAAGGCCAGACTTCTGCCAACCCAGTGGAGACACAGTCCACGCAGACAAGCCATGAAGCCAGAGTTTTGGAGGCCAGAAAGCCAGAGTTTTGACTGCCCAGTGGAGACACAGTCTACGCACACACGCAGCAAAGCCACGAAGCCAGAACGGCAGGGACGTTCAGGGAGGGATTCTTTCAGCCGCCTACTTTGGAGGCCACCAAGCCAGAGTTCTGACTGCCCAGTGGAGACACAGTCCACCCAGGAAAGCCACGAAGCCAGAGTTTTGGAGGCCACCAAGCCAGAGTTTTGACTGCCCAGTGGAGACACAGTCTACGCACGCACGCAGCAAAGCCACGAAGCCAGAATGGCAGGGAAGTTAGGGGAGGATTCTTTCAGCCACCTACTTTAGAGGCCACCAAGCCAGAGTTTTGACTGCCCAGTGGAGACACGCACGCACGCAGCAAAGCCACGAAGCAAAGCCATGAAGCAAAGCCACACACACACACACACACACACACACACACACACACACACACACACACACACAGCAAAGCCACGAAGCCAGAACAGCAGGGAAGTTCGGGGAGGGATTCTTTCAGCCGCCTACTTTGGAGGCCACCAAGCCAGGGTTTTGACTGCCCAGTGGAGACACAGTCCACGCACGCACGCAGCAAAGCCACGAAGCCAGAACAGCAGGGAAGTTCGGGGAGGGATTGTATCCGGCCTGGTACTTTTATCTCTCAATGAAGCTTTCAGGAATGAAGCCAGAGTTTTGGAGGCCACAAAGCCAGAATTTTGGATGCCACTAGACCAGAGTTTTGGAGGCTACTAGGCCAGGGTTTTGCCTGTCCAGTGGAGACACGGTCCACCCAGGAAAGCCACGAAGCCAGAGTGCAAATGTTAGGGAGGGATTGTTTCTTCCACCTTTGGAAGCCGGAATGCTCGTTGGAAGGAATCTCCCCTCCTTCTGCAAAGGGATTTCCGAACCTGGACTGTAACCGGTGGGAGTGAACCCCCCCCATGTTGGAGGACAGAGTACCCCAATTCTAAACAAAATAGTTGATGATGACTGTGCCTGTTAAAGTTGGTCTCCTCAAGTGATTTTCTGCCTAGAGTCGGGGGCAGCCAGGGTTGCTACCTGGGGAAGTCGAGGAGAGTGGCCGACAGGGCACATGTCAGCTCGGAGGCTGAACTTGAAGCACTGAACCGCTGATAGGCTGAAGGAGAAGCACCTGGAAGGCCTCCTCCAAGCCGGGAGTAACGGGAGCCTGACAGGCAGGCAGGTAGGCAGAGGGGCGGGCAGGCAGGCAGGCAGGGAAGCAGGAAGTCTGGCTTACAGGTAGGAAGGAAGGCTTGCGGGGTACCCACCCAGGCTAGGGACGGCACAAAGCCAAAGTGAGTATATATAACTCAGATATCTAAAACCCAATCTTCACCAAACTCTCAGGGCTTCTACAATGGAGTAAGGGGAAGCTCCTCTGCCATTTTAATGTATCTAGGTCTCCTCTGCGATTTTAATATCTCTGCCATTTTTATGGAAGTTTAAAGGCAAAAATGAATCAAGAAAAGTTATAAATTTGTTGTTCATGATTACTCAACCTTGATGAAGCACAAATTGTAATAAATTGCCATTTTTCTGATTCATGCCCATTTTCTCCCATTTGTTGGTAAAAGTAACATATGTAACGTTCATGCGTACACTGGTTAACTGCCTTTTTGCCTTTATTCAGGGTAGTTCTAATTGAATTGCTGTTATTTTTGGATGTAAGTGGAATCTTTCTCATATTCTCATAGAGAAATGATGCTAGTTCAGAACAAAATAGGGAGCTGTAAAATTGTGGCTGTTCTGCATTTAGCATGGAAGCATTTAAAAGGAAATAAACCCACATCAATACATGTTGCAGGCTCCAAATACATGTAAATCAAAATTACAGCTAAATAGCTGCTTCTCGACTCAACATGCATATTTCCATAGCTGAGGGTGAAGGATGTGAATCGTTCCATAATATTCTTTGTAATACAAACAGCAAGGAACAAACAAGGCAATTCAGGAAAGGAGATGAGAATGGAGCACGACTAGAGATTGGCACGAAATGAAAAAAATTGTTCCATTATTCGTTATTCATTTCATTACGTAACAAAATGAATAATGAAAATTGTGATCAAATTGGAACGAACAGAACAGAACCACGAAAATTAGGTTCGTTACGTTTAGTTTTTGTTAATGGTGACGCGCAATGAAATGATCTGTTTTTAAATGTTAAAAAAACGTCCTGAATATCCGTAAAAACCCAGCAATAATTATTTATTCTGCCTGATAATACCTACCAGGGGGGTTGGGGTCCTTAAAATATGAATTTATGTCTTTTCTCAGATCACTGTATTTTTTCGTTTAAGGGGAGTTAGGGCTTAGGGGACATTGACCCAAAATGGCTCCCAGATGCTTAATATTGACATCCATAAAAACACAGTGATAATTATTTGAAATTATTACCTACCAGGGGATTAGGGGCCTTAAAGTGTTTGTTTTTGTCTTTCTCCCATCGTGATGTATTTTTTCTTTTCCCTTTAAGGATGACACAAAATGGATTCCAGCCACAAAATGGAGCAAGCCATGTGATGGGATCATGTAAACTCTTGGACAATTTCAATCAATAGCATGCCCAGGTTGCAGACTGGGTAGCTGTGGCAGCCACAGAGGGCATAAAAAGCTCTGGCAGCCCCCATCCTCCTTGGAGTATGTGGTGGGAGTTAGGGTGGGATTGCTGTCTCTGCAGCTCGTTACTTTTGGCCAGCCAGGCAGGTGCGTATCTTTGTGTTCCTGCTGGCTGCAGCCTGGCTCTTAGGGGAGAGAAAGAAGAGATTTCTCTTGCCACCTCCATGTGTGTGTGTGTACCTCTCGGTGAGTACCCTCCCCTGCCCTGCAGTGCAGTCACTCTGCAGATGCCTTATGCCCTGGGCAATGCCCACTGCTGCCTTTGCAGCCTCCCTTCATACCTAGTCTATACTGTCTCTGCCAGCATCATTTTTTTAGTGTTTTCCCTCTGGTCTGGGGCGTTGGGGGACGCCCACAGATGGAAATGCTTTAAATCGCACAAAAAGTGGGTAGAAATGGAAAAACAAAAAATAGAAAAACAAAACAATTTTTTTCAAAAAATTCTCAAAAAAGAAAATGAACCGAAATGGGACCCACAACAAAAAAATGAAAAACCAAAATGTCATTTTTTTCAATTCGTGCCCATCTCTAAGCACGACATTTCTGCTAGCTTGGCCTGTGTATGCAAAACTTTTCAAGAATTGACCTCCCCCCAATCCCCAAATTTTGTCTGTCATAATTAACTGCCAACTAAAGCAATAATCCCCCTCAGCTTATTTACCCAGGAACTACACCTACTGCATTCAGTATTGCCTACTGGTTCAAGACAGATTTATACAGCATTACACAGCCACAGATGCTGCTATGCTAAGTCATCTTCAAACCACCTTATCTGCCCCTCCCTTTTTGTGTGCCAGCGTGAGGCAATTTTATTTCCATTGCCAAAAGGGACAGAATGGTCACCTTGATGCCCACGGCATTGAACGTGAGCTGTAAATGAATCCAGACATGCCCAATTTCTTTCCCTTGGTTTTCTATTAGAGTGAGTCATTTACTTTCCCAAAAACCTTAAGGTGCACAGAAGAGATGAAAAAATGTGGTTAGCATAGGAATGCAGAAATATCTATGTTACATTCCATAGTGGATGGGTTTGCTTTCAGTCCTGTGTCTAAAAATCAAGGCTCTCTGACTGTCATATAGATCTCTTTACAATAAAAACATGCAACCCCCTTCTCAAGCAAGCATTTAAGCCCAAGAACACGACTTTGCACTTTGTCTGAGTCCAACCCACCCAGCAAGCCAAACTGTGTTCTTTCTGGGTGGCTCAGAGAACAGCACATTACAGTGGAAACACCCATGTATTTCATTTACTGCCATTTATAATATTTTCCACTATTTGGAGATAATGAATCCATCCATTTTTGCCAGGATTATGTAGTTTATTTATTGCCAAAAATTATGTATATATTTTTTCTTACCTCCCCCTCCCACTCCCCATTTTTTCTCCTTTGGGGAGAAAAGAAGCCATTATGGCCTTTGATTTTCCATGAGTGCTTGGTAGTTCATTTGGAAATACGACGAACATCAGTGCTGTTAACAATACACTGCAATAACTTTGAACTGTCCTGCTCTTTGCTGGAAGAGCAACTGAGCCCTGAAGGACTGTTGCTTCAAGGATTTTAATTGTTTGGGATAATTAAAAACAGGCACAAAATCTGGCATTGCCGCCAGTTCTCTTCCTTGTGAGCAGCTCTAAGAAAAGCACACATGTGTGTGTTTGTCTGTTCCTATGATTTTCGCTACTCCTTATTCCTGCTGGCTCCACTGGATTACTAAGCACAGAGAAGTCACAAACAATAAATCTCGAACCAGAATGAAACCCACTGTGGAAGTGCCAAATTTTGCCTTTCTGTACATAGAATTATGGGGTTTTTGTCACAGTGGACATGTGTGTGTTTAAATAAAATTCAAATTCAAATCCTGAAAAACAATGTATCCTTAGCTTTCTTTAATCTCTTGTGGTCCTACCTACATGAAAGGGAAACCACAGCTAACATCATCCCATATGCCAGTGATGGTGAACCTTTTAGAGACCGAGTGCCCAAATTGCGATTCAAAACCCACTAATTTTTCGCAAAGTGCCAATACAGCAATTTAACCTGAATAGAGGTGGCTGCGAAGGGTCGATGTCGGGTGCCCACAGAAAGGCCTCCAAGTGCCACCTCTGCTAACTCTGCCATATGCTATATTGTCTAAGTTGGAAAATTCACAGCCCAAGATATATACCTGGCCCTCCTCCCCATTTTCATTTTCACAACAAGTCTGTGAGGTAAATTCTTAAAGCTAATGAGTAGTGTACGGCCACATGAAAATTTGACTCAGTTTTTACTGGCCCAGATCAAACCAGAAGACTCTGACAGCTGTTCTTCATGAGTATGGTCCAGTAGCCAGCTTGCGAAGCAGGGGAGAGAAGCCAGTGCTAAGAAGACAATCAAAACTATGTTTTTGTGGCTTACTACACAGAGCAGCTGCAAATGGACTTAAGTGTCCCTATATCCCTTTGACAATTGGTGAATGATATGGATACCCAAGGCCCAGGCAGGACTAACTTTCAGTGGGATGTAAATTCCCATTTTCATTCTGTCCACTCACTCTTGCTTGACTGGAAACAATGCTGATATGCAACACAACCATGCAAAGACCAGAAGCATCAGTCTCGTTGCCTTGGCAATAGGGATGTACTTCCTGTTAGCCAGTTCAAAGTGAGAACCAAAAGAGCTTCCTCGGACTTGGATGGCAAGGAGAGAACGAGTTGGATGTCATCTGTTGTACTGGTGACACCAAGACCTAAAACTCAGACAGCCTCTCCTAGTGGACTCATGTAGATATTTAATAACATAGGGGATAAAATAGAACCCCAAGGGACACCAGAGGTCAATAGCCAGGGTGTCAAACAGGATTCCCCCAGCACCACTCCCAAAGTCCCATCCTATCCCTCTGGAAGGAAGCTATGAGCATCAGTGTTTTGATTAGCATTATTGTAAGAGTTATTTAGAAATATACTAGTCTCACACTGGGTGCAAATGCCGCAGTTGCTACCAGATCACCCAGTACCTCTAACACATCCTTTTTTCAGGGCAATCAGCCCTTGTAATTGAATAGCCCTGGGCTGATTTTCTTTCCATGACTAGGGCTACGGTTTTAGTATATGAGTCGCAGATGATTTGTAACCATGCCAGGGAGGCACCCCCTTGAAATATTGGGGTGAGGTACCCCTGGTCTTGGTCCACAAGCCACCCTGATCTAAATGTTTTCAGCTTTGCCTCACTGCAGGTGGTTAAAGCAAAAAAAAAAAAAGTCTTTTGAGGTTGTTTCCATTTCCATAATCCTACATTTTCCCCCTTTTTTTAAAAAAGCATGCAAGCTGCAAAAAGATGGTAATAAAAACACATAGCCATAGTTTTACATCAAGATAAACTTGGGGGGGGATTAATATTTTCACAGCTCTGTATTAAAGCAAAGTTAGTGCAATAAATTTTCATTATATTATCATTATTTGCTTTGGCACCGCTTGCAACTGCGTGCGGAGGGATGTGCCTATACCCTGACGGGAATAATTTAGCAGCCAAACTATACTCGGCACTCAATATTCTGATTCATAGGGCCAATGTGGGTACTGAATTAATTTGCTTCTGATTGGACATTGAGTGGATATGGAAGCCAGCCACAACCTGAACAGACACAGCTTTGGGGGTTTAGTGGCTACAATCTGACAGAAAACGTCAGAGCCTTGGTGATTTGCAGATCCACAAGAGGCACCACTTGGCTCTGCTTTTCATATGAATGAGCTTCTCCATGCAGAAACAGTTCTTCTAACTAATGAACTCTGGGTTGGATCCAGTCTTAGGCCAACTTAGAGGAAAACCCGCTGAATCCTGGGGGACTGAAGTTAATCATGACTAATTTAGATCCCACTGTTTTTGATTGTGCTCCTTAAAGCGTGACGAAGTTTGGAGCCAACCCTGTATTTTTTTTGGTCCTGCCTTGAGTGTCAGGCTCGTTTTCATCCAGTTTTCTATTTTATTCACTATTTGTTTATGTTATTTATATGCTGCTTTCAAAATAAATTATTGATATTGCTCACCAAAATGGAAACATACTAACAATAAAATATGCTAAAATTCTCTATTGAATATCAAAAATGCAGCAACATTAAACCCAGTATAAAATGAATGGCTCAATGAACAAAACAACAAAACCAATTGCTATATCACTTCTGGAATGAAAGGTTTTTCCCTCATCCATTTAAAAATAGATGCCGAGGGAGCTTTATTCCTCACACACTGAATTTTCATACTGGAGTCGTAGAGCATTTTGCAGCAAAGCTATTCATTCTATTAACAGGGTCACCCCTGCAGCGACATATCTGCAGTATTTGAATGATCAAGCAGCCACTGCTGATAAGGAGGACAATGAGAAGTTGAAACATAGAACTGGCTGTGCACGGAACACTGAAATATACTCCAGGCTTTTTGAACAAACACATCCTTTCCACCGCTCAGACCACCCCACTCTGAAACCTACTCCTATGTGTCAAGAATACTCTAAAAGGGGGATTGTTTGGATCTCTGACATCATTACAATAATTGCAGCCTCAAACAGCAAAATGATAAAGATAATAGAAATGCATATGTTTAGAGTGAATGTGTTTTTTGTTCCAGATGTTATTCTTCACTGCTGCCATTACAGCCAACTCTGCTGCTGGTGCTATGAAGAACTTCATTTCCCACTAGGATAAGGCCACAGGTCTCCCAGTTTGGTTGGGTCGTTGATTTAGCACTATGAACTCAATTCCAATGCCACCAAAAGCAAGCTCCCTGCTTTGTTTCAAACCCTGAATCTAGAATCCCAACCTTCTAGTTGATGTGAATTTCAAAATCAACAATAAAGTCTTGTAATTTTCCAGTGATGCACATAAAGAATGAAATGGCAAGTAACTTCTGAATATCTTCTACTTGGAAAACCATGGAGCAGAAGAGGGTCCAGGTCACCTCTGGAGTCTAAGGGAGCTGCTATTTTGACTTTACATGAGTGTTTAGCTTCAATAATGAACTGGATGAGCATGAACAAATTGAAATTAAACCCAGCCAAGACAAAGGTACCACTGGTCAGTCAAAAGGGAAAACAAGGAATAGGGATATAACCAGTACTGGATGGAACCACCTTCCAATTGAAAAAGTGGTGCATAGCTTGGGGGTGCTCCTGGACTCATCCTTGAGCCTAGATGCCCAGGTCACAGCTGTATCCAGGAGCGCATTTACACAATTAAAGCTAGTATGCCAGTTACGCCCATTCTTGGAGAAACCTGCTCTGGCCACAGTGACTCATGCCCTAGTGACGTCCCGAGTGAACTACTTAATGCACTCTATGTGGGACATCTGATGAAAAGCCTCAGAAAGCTTCAATGGGTCCAAACTACAGCAAGCCAGTTACAGAGACCACATTACACCCCTACTAAAGCAGCTCCACTGGCTGCCAATCAGCTATCGTGAACAATTCAAAGTGCTGTCCTTAACTTACAAAGCACTTTACAACCTGGGTCCTAGCTGCCTCGAAGATCAAATCTCATAGTATGAACCAACTTGGGTGCTAAGGTCATTAGGAGAGGCCATTCTCTCCATCTTGCCTCCCTCATAGGTATGGGTACCTCTTGTAGGAACCCATGAAAGGGCCTTCTCAGCTGCTGTGCCCAGACTCTGGAACTCCCTCCCGCTAGGGGCCAGGACTGCTCCATGTCTGCTATCTTTCTGGAAACAGGCAAAGACCTTTCTCTTCAAGCAAGCTTCCCCCGAATGATAGACTACCTACTATGTCTTTTTATGAATCTACCATACATTGGCTACACAGCCGTGTTTATGACCACTTATAACTTTGTGTTTATATATCTTCTTGTGTGATTACATTGACACTATGGGCCTTTTTACACTACCCCTAAGATCCGCTGGCCACTTAAATTCGGACCAGAGATCTTGGGGGTTCGTTGCTCTTCCTGCATCCCCACCCCTCCACACTTCCTTGCTCCTGTCTGCATGAGGGCAAGGAGAAAAAAAGAGGGGGGAAAATGCAGGCTCACCTCCAAAGCCACCCGGTAGCCCTGTCGTCGTCCTGATTCCTTCTCTTAAAGGGGTGGGAGACAAAAAAAAAAAAAAAAAACAGAAGTGAGAAGAGCCGGGCACTCACCAGATTACATCCAGATCTGGGGATTTTCACCCTCCAAGAGCAGGTACAAGAAAAGTGCGCTGGGACGCGCTTAGTTGGGTGTGGTCGCACTTAATTTCCTGCAAACTCCGGAGCTGGTGGGGAAACAATTGTAAGCTCCGGAGCTGGCAGCCATTTGCGGCGGAGTTTAGGGGTCGTGTACAAATACCCTATGTTATCAATTATTAGTTTTAATGTTGTCTTCTAATGCTGTAAGATATCCCTCAATTCCCTGTTTCTCAGACTGAATGTGTCTTCATTGTAATGGACTGTATATTATCTCTCCTTACTGTAAGCTGCCTTGGGTCCTTTTCCAAGGAAAAAGACGGGGTAAAAACACTCAGAAAAAAATAATAACTCTGAATTTACTTTAGATGGCACATGAGAAGTCTAATCTGTGTGTTTTCAAATGGTTAACTTCAGGATTTGCTACAAGTCACCTTTAAATATGGCTTTCAAAAAATAAAAATACTGTATAGCTCTTTAAAGAAGAGAGAAAGCTAACAGAGAAAGCACGTCAATAACAAATATTATGTGTGAGAGAGTAATAGGTTTCACTGCTTAAAATTCAAAGAGACACACACACACAATGGACAAATTAGCGAGTCGGGAATTATTAAAAAAAACTATTCTAAATCACTACCTCAAGCAACAGAGATTCAGAACAATCAATATTCCTGAATCTCATCAGCTCTGAATTCTTCATTAACCACTCAAGGAAGCAAAAGCTGTGTGAGATATTTGACTAATATCAATGACCTCATGACATCTCTCCCCACAAGCGCCATGATTGGAGATTGGACCGTGGCGATGGAATTCTTGCTTCAGGTTGTGGGACAGAACAGCCAAGTAGGAAAGCTTAACTCACTGCCTCCTCCCCCATCACACCACTCTGCCTTTAGAACTCATTTGGTTATTCTGTAGAGATTTAATCTGGCCTTTTCATGCTCGTTTTAGACATCCAAATTGCTGACTTGATGGAAATCATTTCCGACCCTTTGACGTTCCTTTCCAGAATTCACTCTGGCCCTTCTGCTTCAATCCCAGCCTCAGGGAAATGCATCTAAATCAGTCTGTGCATATGTTTTGAAGGCTCCTCCTCATTCCTCAACAGCTCTGTCAGTCTTCCCCACCGCATTGGGGCATGAGAGGGAGTGATTTCTACTCCATTCTTCTGGGCTAAGAATGGGTGTAAATTTTATAGTGGGTGTTTCTGCTCATGGCTTTGGGGCTGTAACCTACAATAGGCACCCCTTTGCTAATTTCTGGATGCTATGGGTGCATCTTGCTGGTATGTGGAAACTCTGGAAGAGACAGTGGCTAGAAAAAGAGTTGTGTAAGAGCATTGTGAAATGGCTGAAAATGTGCAAATATGGTACAGTATAGAAAGACTGAGCAGCTGTTGGCCATAGCAGACAGAGTTGAACGCTTTGGATTCCAGTTTTTAATTGTAAAATAAGGAGATAATATTAGCACACTTTTAATGGTCTCGTAAAGAGAAACAAGGTTTTTAAAATGAAATGAGCACGACAGAAACTTAAGAGTCAAATTATTTGGGGATCCCTTTTCCATTTGTCATAATTAGTGAGATTCATTTCAGGCGTGGTTACAGAACAGAGACTGCTTTGGCTGCCTTGGTAGGTAGGTGACCTAAATCAGGAACTGATGAAGTGTATCCCCGGTTGATTCCTCAGTGGCTTTTGATACAATCAACCATAGTACCCTTCTGGGACACCTTTATGGGATGGCTCTGGGAGGTACTGTTCTACAGTGGTTCCAATCCTTCTTGGGTGGCTAAACTCAGAAGGTGGTGTTAGGAGATCCTGGTTGATACCTGGGACGTTGGTCATTGGTGTCCCCAGGGTTCAGTTCTGTCCTCCATGTTATTCATCATCTGCATGAAATCACATGGAGAGGCTGTCCAGAATTTGGGGGTTCAGTGCCTTATCCAATGCTTATGACACCCAACTCTACCTCTCCTTTCCATCTGACCACAAGGAAGCTGACCCTGAAAATCAGTTTCACAGCTCAGTTGTACTCTTGGATTTGATGCTGAGCTTGGGTTCATAGGTTTCAGCAGTGGTCAGGAGTGCTTTGGCAGAGTTAAAACTGGTGTGCCAGCTGTACCTGTTCCTTAAGATGTCCAATCTGGCCATTGGCATATGCCTTAAATTATAGAGTAACACCCCCCACACCGATCGCGGTTAGGGACCCACCCCACCAGTGATCCATGAAAACCCTCGATATGCAGAAGCGGGTGGGGGGCCTGGGGGCAGGAGACGATTGCGTGCCTGCCGCCCGCCCATGCCGCCCGAGACTTCTTGTCCAGGGCTGTCTCCACTGAAATGCATTGCCAATGCATTTCAATGGAGAAAATTTTCCCCATTGGATAACATTGGCTAAATGCTTTCCAATGGGGAAAATTTCTCCACTGAAATGCATTGACAATGCATGTCAATGGAGATTGCGCGCCCCTGCCACCCCCCGCACAGCCCTGAGACTTCTTAAGCAAGATGGTCCCAAGAATGCTAGATTTATTAAACTCAAGACTGTTTTTAAATAGCTTTTAACCTTTTTTTCACTTTTTAAAATATGATTTCTATGATGTCTGTGAAGATTCTCAGTCGTCCAGGAGAGTTTATCTGGAAGGTGAGTCATGGCAACTGGACTTCTTTTCTGGAGAAATTGAAATGGTTTACTGCTCATCCAAACAGCTTCGTCAAGCTGAGTGACGAAGACTCACAAAGATGTTTAGATGAGCAGCAAAATGTTTCAATCTCTCAAGAAAAGTCGACTTCCAGATAATTTCTATGATATTTTAAAACAGTTGATTGCTATACATTTTAATTGTGTGGTGAGCTGCCTTAAGTCCCCTATGGGGAGGGGGCAGCACCTAAATAATATAAATAAAATTAAAACAAAATACTAAAATTAATAGCTCTCAGTAATTTAAAATATATACTTACTCATGGCATGATTTGATGTGATGGTGGTGGTATAGAAGCTGTCTCCATCCTGAACCAAGCTTCACGTGTTCCATGCCTACCATAAATTGCTGTTGAGTTCACAATAAAATCTGAAAATACACTTCCTATTGAAAGGGGTCCTGAAGAAAATGAAAAAAAAAAAAAGCAACCAACCATCTAAAAATATACAAGAGATGATCACATGTTCAAATACTGTGTTCAAAAACAAACAACGGATGGCCTGTGAGGTACTCATGGAACATTTAGGAACAGAAATAAGAGGAATGGGACAAGTGGAGTACATATTTTCCAGCACAGCATTAAAGCTGTCCATCAAACCTCATCTTTCTTAGAGAGTGTTCTACAAGGAGAAACTGTCAGATATTCTTGCCATTCTCTTCTGCTAGGATTGGGAAGGAGCGTTGTCCCCAAACTACTCAGAAGAGGCATGTGAGGAACATTGTGACCTAAAGGAAGATGCCAGACAGGAGCCTGTAACCTTACATACAGGGGATTGATCTTCAGACCTCATTTGGCTGCAGCACCCATAACAAGAACCCTACCAACCCTATTGTCAAAGGCTAGGGATCAGAGGCGCTGATATAACTCTCATGCACATCTTCCATTCTGGTTTTGAGGCTTTGGATTTTGGTTCTCTGAAAGTTGGGGAAGATGTCTAGGTCCCAATAGTGTGAGGTCTCACAGTCAGTGCTGTCACCACCAACAGTTTGCTGGATGGAGCAATTCCCTTACCGTCATCTCTACAGGGTGGCAATACAAATAAAATACTTCTTCACAAACATGGTGTCTAAACTGGTGAGAAAAGATATTCAGTCATAATGTGAAAAATTCATTTTTCTTTTTCGAATATAACTCCCAGTGCTGGCTGGGAAATTCTGGAAGGAAGGAAGGAAGGAAGGGCTGATGTGATCCTTGTACAAAACTGCAAAAATGTGTTTGTTCAGACTCTTGTGAATCTGAACAAAGGACCAAATCTGAAAGGACCAAGATGCTGTATTTAGTGTTCACTTTTTGTTCTTAAGTGAGTCAAGTGTTGTGGTTCTGAACATAAAATTATTTTATCCAGTAGGATTTCATGTGCTCTAGCAGATGCAGGAAGTATGAAGAACCTAGTGATATGGAAAGGGCAGAACATTAAAGGTGGCAACCTAAGGATCTTCCTAACGTGGCAAATCCCTTTCATCACAAAACTGGTGGCAGAATGTAGGAGTAATTGGATGAAAATAACAAGTTACTTCTCCTTAATTTTGCTTTCCAAGAGCTCAGGCGTGACTAAAGTACATTGCAAATGAGCAATGATTTGACTGTTCATTTACACAAAAGTTCTTCACTCTTTTTGTGGTAGAAATATAACTTTCCTGCTATGTTTTTGGTCACCTTAGAGAGTGAAACTTCATTAAATGGATGAAAATCACATGATCTGTGACAGCAGAGGACAATTACCCAATGGATAACTCTGTGGTTTAGGTGTGAGGATTAATTCCCCACTGTGCCTCTTTGGCCGGGGATGGGCCCCATGATCCATAGTATCCCTTCCAGCTCTGCAGTTGCAAGATGATGATGATGATGATGATGACGACGACTTCATCCTCCCATGTCTCATGCTTCTTACCTCATGTCCTGCTACAGCAGTGGTTCCCAACCTTGGGACCCCTTTGAGGGGGTCAAACAACCATTTCACAGGGGTCGCCATGAGCCAGTGAAGAAAAAAGCACAAGTGGCTTGGGTCTGGAGGAGGGTGGGAAGGAAGGGGGGAAAGAGTGAGTTACAGTTTGATAGGCTGAGGGGGATGTCAGTCAATGGCACCAGAGGCTGCAGTTGGCTGAGGGTGCCTGTATAGAGGGGAGTTCTCTATGACACCTGCGGCAGTGGCCTGCCAAAGGGGGCTTTGTGGCCTCTTCCAAGCAGGGCAAGGGGGTCACCACAACATGAAGAATTGTATTAAAGGGTTGTAGCATTAGGAAGGTTGAGATCCACTGTGCTATAGGGAAAGATGCTCAAGAAGAGACTGGCCATAAGGCAGCGACTTCTCACTTTCAAGAACTTTAACAGTAACTAACAATTTGGAACTCTATCAGTGACTAATTACTTTGTCAAGGGACACCTTCCAAGCACCAGCGAAGTGACTTTTCTGCATCTTTAGGAAACTGCTGCCAAAGGGAGCTGTCAGCTTTTCTGGTATGTAACATGTGCATGCGAGCCTCTTGGGAGAAGCAGAGTAAGGCCAAGTTGTGTGCTTAACATGCAGTTCCCAGAATCTCCCATGAACATGGTGTTACCAACTGGAGGAGTCATTATCCAAAAAGAGAGAAAATACATTTGAGCTGCGGGAAGAAAGAACTTAAATTGGTTGCTTTTTTTTAAAGGCAAAAGCCCACCCAATAGCCTGATGATTTTTTAAAGATTTCTTGACACTTATTTATTGAAAAACCTTACAAACAACATCTTAATTGAGCATGTAGAAATTTGAGAGATCGGAAGAATGTATACTTTTTTAAAAAGGTAATTTTACTTCCCTCTTTTCTCCCCCAAGTCCTTAAGTGTAATATAATCCAACTACAAAAACCTTGAGAAAATCCTTCAGCCTTAATTCAAAATACTAGCTGGAGAGCTCAGCGAGTGAGGCCTCTGGCTGCAGTGCCAAACGTTGGGGGGTTCTACTCCTCACTGTTCCTCTGGTGAGTAGTGCCAACTTGTTGTGCAAGTTACTCAGTCCTAGAGACCCCCCCCCTTCAGAATAAGGGAATGGGAAACCACTTTTGAGTACTCTTGACCTCGAAAATCCTGGAAAGGGTTGCCATAATTCAGAATTAACTGGACAGCACACAGTTATTAGTACTGAACACAGAAACCTTAGCCGTAATGAAGATTAATATTGCAACATGTATAGGCAGCTGCTCTGATATTTTAACAAAAGAGAGTCCAGAATCCACTTTAGTATGATTCCTTTTACAGGACAACAACAGAAAGAAAAATATGAACTAACTTCTGTGCAAGCTTCAAGTGCTACAAGACCCCTTCTGCAGGTGTAGTGCCATAAAAGGAAAGGTGGGCATCAAGAACTGAGTATAGGGAAAAGGCAAGGGGGAAAACCATTAAATAAATAAAATCCAGCATGGGTTTATATACAGTGGCACCCTGTATAAAGGAATTAATTCGTTCCAAATGAAATTATGTTAAGCAAATTTTCCTTTATACAAATTTCCCATAGGAGTGCATTGAAAACAGAGTAATCCCTAATCACAACAATTTTTATGTTGTACGGATTCGCCCCATAGGCGATTCTGTTAAGCAAATTTCCCTATCTCCGGAATTTTTTGTTGTACAGATTTTATGTTATACAAACTGTTTGTTATATGAGGGTCCACTGTATATATTTTTGTTATCCTCCAAGCAAACAACTCCCCCCCCCCCGCAGTTCATCAATAGTATGAACTGCACCACAACTGACGTTGTAGAAATGAGCAGTGGTAAACGACTAACGATTTAAGAAATCGTAACTGAGGAATGGGTAGCAGCCCTCTTCAAAATAATCTTAATTTGTCTCCTTCACCACATTCCCTTCATCATCTACCTTTTCAGCAATGTACCAGATTCTCCCCATCGACTGTATTATTTATTCTCAAACAAAAAGGCAACTTTTCTACAATACAGAAAGACTTCTTGGACAAAGAAGTAGGAATTTTTATTCCTGGATCAGTAAATAACCACAAGGAACATCTCTCCCAATTTTCCAGCTCCACAGACATATTTCTTCATTTCCAGAGTTTAAAGGAAGTATGCTCCATTGGCACCAGAGACTCACACAAGTCACTAGACCCAAGAAATGCCTCTCTAAGGAGCCACATCAAACAGAAAAATTCAGACAGATCTTTGGGCTCATTTTCCTGGACCAGCCAAGATACACTTGGCTGGCACCATTCTAGATCCACAGGGAGGTAGAGGGAGGTTTTTTACCCTTCATCCCATCCCTGTGAAAAAGAGGCCCCAGAAGTGTATACCTTGTACAGCACAAAATACCCTTCAAATTGATCTGTGTTTTTCCATAAAAGTGCAGAATCAGCATACAATAGATTTTTATTGTTCAGTTCTTCAGTCATGTCCGACTCTTTGTGACCCCATGGACCAGAGCACACCAGACCCTCCTATCTTCTACTGCCTCCCAGAGTTTGACCAAAATCTGTATTGGTTGCATTGATGACACTGTCCAACCATTTCATTCTCTGCCATCCCCTTTTCCTTTTGCCTTCACTCTTTTCCAACATCAGGGACTTTTCCAAGGAGTCCTCTCTCCACATGAGGTGGCAAAAGTACTGGAGCCTCAGCTTCAAAATCTGACCTTCCAGTGAACATTCAGGCTTGGTTTCTTTCAGGATGGATAGGTTTGATCCCCTTGCAATCCAGGGGTCTCTCAAGAGTCTCCTCCGGCACCACAGCTCAAAAGCGTCAAATCAGCCTTCTTTAGGGTCCAGCTCTCACTTCCATACATCACTACTAGAGATGGGCACAAACCAGAAAACCCATGGTTCGGGTTCGTCTGGTTCGGACCCACCCTTGGTTCGGTTCGGGTTTGGAGGATTTTTTTAAAAAATCGTACGAACCCGAACCGGTTCGGGTTCTTACTTACCGGCGCCGGCGGCTCTGCTCCAGCAGCGCCTTCCGGGTTCCTGGCCTGCGCTACAGCTATAGTGTGGGCCAGATTTTTTTAAAATTATTATTTTTTAATTATTTTAAAAGTGCCGACCGCATAGCCCCTGGGGGCCGGTCGGTGCTCCTTTTTTATTTTATTTTATTTTACTTCCAACCACGTGGCCTGCGGGCTTTCCCGCCTGCAGCCAGGAAGATCAAGACTCCAGCAGCACCAGGTAGGAGACCGCCACCATTAACAAAACGAACGGAACCAAACCAATTTTGTTTTGTTCTGTTTGTTTCGTTCTAAAATCACTCTGGGGATCGTTATTCAGTTCGTTACGTAACGAACCGAATAACAAATAACAGAACTAACTAAAAGTTCATTTCGTGCCCATCTCTAATCACTACTTGAAAAACCATAGCTTTGGCTATCCAGACCTTTGTTGGCAAAGTGATGTCTCCGATTTTTAAGATGCTGCCTAGGTTTGCCATCACTTTCCTTCCAAGAAACAGGCATCTTTTAATTTCATTGCTGCGATTACCACCTGCAATTATCAAGAAGCCTGAGAAAATAAACTCTGTCATTCCCTCCATTTCTTCCCCTTCTATTTGCCAGGAGGTTATGGGACCAGTGACCATGATCTTAGTTTTTTTTGAAGTTGAGCTTCAGTTCATTTTTTTCACTCTCCTCTTTCACCCTCATTAAGAGGTTCTTTAATTCCACCTCACTTTCTGCTATCAGAGTAGTATCATCTGTGTATCCGAGGTTGTTGATATTTCTTCCAGCAATCTTAATTCCAGCTTGCGATTCATCCAGTCCTGCCTTTCACATGATGTGCTCTGCATGTAAGTTAAATAGGCAAGGTGACGGTGTACAGCCTTGTTGTACTATTTTTCCAATTTTAAACCAGTCAGTGGTTCCATATCCAGTTCTGACTGTTGCTGCTTGTCCCACATATAGATTTCTTAGGAGAAATACTTTGTTTGTTGGGAGCTATTTTTATTCTTCAATTTGGTGTTATTTTTTCAGTTTGATGGCTCTTTTGATTTTGTTCTTGAAATAGTCATTTGCCTATAGGCCCCAATTCAAGTGGCTGAGTTCAGTGTTGAGGAATTCAGCTTCACAGTTTCAGTTTGTACGGTTTACAAGAGTTTTGATTATGCCTCTTTTTGTTGTAGGTGATGGTTGGAATTTTTATGTAGGTACCGATCTGTGTTGGTGGGTTTTCTATAGGCCTTGTGTCCTAATTGGAGATCCAGTTTACATATGACCATTACATCTAAGAATGGGAGTTTCACCTCTATTTCTTTTTCCATGGTGAATTGTATATTTGGGTGGATATTGTTGAGGTTGTTTAGAATTTTTTCCAGTTTATCTTCACTGTGGCTCCAAATTATGAATGTGTCATCCACATATTGGAACCAGACTGTGGGTATAAAGGGTGTTGCATCCAGAGCTTGTTTTTCAAAATATTCCATGTAAAAGTTTGTTATTACTGGGCTGCCACCCCATGGCAACTCCATATGTCTGTTCATAGAAGTCATTTTCTCACTGGAAGTAGCTGATCATTAGGCAATGTTGGAGTAGGGCCTTAATTTCTTCTGGGAAGATCTCTTGGATGAGTGCTAAAGTGTCCTTTATTGGTACTTTGGTACTTTGGTGAAGAGGGTTACTACATCAAAGCTGATCAGTCTGTCCCTGGGATTGAGTTTTAAGGTACTGATCTTGTCTATGAAATGTCCTTGATGTGGGATGAAGTCTGTCCAATGTGGGCCTGTAGGAGGGTGGCTAGGTGTTTTGCTGATTCATATGTTGGGGAACCAATGGTGCTATCAATGGGCCTGAGTGGGGTCAAGTCTTTGTGGATTTTTGAGGCTCCATATAATCTTGGTGGAAAAGTTTCCAACTTACAAATTTGTGGAATGACATTGGGGTGGTGGGAGGAACTCCTGACCAGCATGTTTATTTTGTTTTGTGATTTTGTTGGTGGGGTCCTGCTGTAGTTTTCTGTAGGTGGTGGGGTCTAGAAGTTGTCTGATTTTTTTCCTTGTATTCTTCTGTTTGCATGATTACTGTGGCATTGCCTTTGTCTGCTGGCAGGATGATGATGTCAGGATCCACTTTCAGAGAGTTGATTGTGTTTCTCTCTTCTCTTGTTATGTCGCTATGTGGGAGTTTTGCTTTTCATAGGATCCTTGTCATTTCACTTCTTATTTCCTCTGCTTCTTCTTTTGGAAGATGGTATATGGCTGATAGATAGATAGATAGATAGATAGATAGATAGATAGATAGATAGATAGATAGATAGATAGATAGATAGATAGATAGATAGATAGATAGAT
>JAHTLZ010000074.1:18438070-18451019 GCA_023846285.1 Phrynocephalus versicolor | reverse complement strand
GATAGATAGATAGATAGATAGATAGATAGATAGATAGATAGATAGATGGCCATTCCTCTCCATCACGACCCCATGGACGAGCTTCTAGGCTTTAAAATAGGGATAGGCATATGGATTCGACCAAATAATTCCATATTCAGATAGTTCTAAATGTATAAAAAAATAAAATGAAAAATAAAATGCTGTTTTGTCATTTTGTTATGTAACAAAATGAAATGAAATGAAATGAAACAAGGAAGCAGTATTTCATTACAGACAAAATAAAGTGGTTGTTTTTACCATTGAAATGAACTGTTTTGTTCCATCTGTAAAAGGGTCCCCTTATCTGCAGTGTGGCCACCACCGCAGAAGCCCGGGAGAGGGAAGAGAAGGAGGTGGGTCAGCACCACAGCTCCAGCACTCCCCGCCTCCTCTCAGCCTGGCTTCTGGCCTCCTCTCAGCTGGGAGGCAGCAGGGGGGGGGGTGATTCCCCTGGGTCCTAGTGGCATGGGATTTGATGCCAGGGAGCAATTTTCAGAGGGCTCCTGCCGAGCTGTCATGGGCTGAACCCATTTAAAACTGGCCCAGTCAGCACCAGAACTGCCCACCCGACCATTTTCATAGGGCTCCTGCTGAACACATGCAAGGAACTGCTTTCCAAGGAAGGAAGGAAGGAAATTGGCAATTTTTTCCCATGCTAAACTGATTTTAGAATATGAAAGTGCTTCATAATTCTGCCCTAAAAAATCAACTTCCCTGTTGTTTAAATCCATGGATAGTTGTCCTGCATTTCATCAATAAGGGGGACATTTCTCCTTTGTGCTGAGCTTGGACTTTTCTGAAAGATGCTTTTAATTAGTTACCTAATTATTTAGTCTTGCAGCTTGGGAAATGATATCGCCGTGATGGATGGAAAACTAGCTCCCCTGCGCCGAACTCCTTACCGACTTGAGCAGGGTCTATGTTTTGTCTCATGCCTGTGGCTCAGTTTCCCAATACCCAGCATATCTGCCAGTTCAGCATCCTGAGGGAAAGGCACTGAGGATATGATCTGGACGGGTGATTACAAGGATTTTGCAAGTGCAGAAAAGCATGTTCGGCATTAATGGCTAATCTATTTCAGTCCGTTTGGCACCCGGACAAAAGCAACGGGCCGTCGCTAACTGCAGAGGGGACTCCAGAATGATTGTAGCTCAGGATGGCAGCGTTTTCAGTGAGAAATGTCAGCTTTTAATCCCAGGTGCCAAGTCCTTTTATAAATATATTAGCACCATAATGGGAGGCCTTTAAATGGGATTATAAGGAAGCAAGCAGCTGTTCTGCTAGTCAAGGGTGAGCACAGCTGACAATACAGTTTAAGGCCCTGAATGGGAAGCTAGCAGGCGGGGGGGGGGACCTGTGGCAGTGCACACGGGAAGGATCTCATGGCTTCACAGTAATTGGATCATGTAGCACATTTCAATGGCAAACTCAACAGGCTCTTCGAGCCTTCTCTTTGGGTAGACTCATCATTTGCTGCGGCTGTCGCTTCAGAAAGGCTTTGCAGGAGACAAACCAAGGAACACCTCCCCACCCACCTGCCCCCGCCACCGCCACCGCCACCATGCCCCATCTTCTCACATGCCACAAGCTGATTTGAAAAGGTGGCACAAGGGAGGGAAGAGAGGATTCGCCTATCACATGGCAGAACTAAAGGGAGACTGTCAAAGCAAGTAAGCCTTGGGTTTTGATGCATACTTTGGTTTGCTTCTGTCCCATTCAAGGAGCTGCCATGACCCTTGAGCCCGGCATGCTGTGCTCCTTTCAGAACAAGCAGCTGAGCTGTAGAGAGAGGTATAGATCCAGATGCACAGGAATATGTGTGTGCTAATTAATGGCAGCAGCCTGTCCCTGTCGTAAATAGGCATTCTATTTTACAGAAGCATCCATGGGTAGTAAAAGCAAGCCAAAGTCAATGAGAATGTAGCCTGTACATATACCACAGGAGCGCTACAAGGAGAAGACATTTTATTTATTTATTTATTTATTTATTTATTTATTTATTTATATACCACACCGATTTTTCAAAATGGAACTCTGGGCAGTTTACAAAAGAGCAACATATATACTATTAAAACACCACAAACATCAGCCCCTTCAAATGAGATAAGCTTTCAGCCTGGAGCTTTAGGAATCCCACATAATAATATGGTCAATGTGTGCTGGTTCTTCCCTAGGCCGACCCAGAAACTCACCTCTTTATTTCGTGTTTGCATCCTCTTTTTCTCCACGGAAGATAAGGAGTGTTAATGAAACATTTCATTTAACTCAGAACACTACAGTCCGGGTCTTTCCTGCTTAAAAGGACCCAATGACATGCTGTGTTGAAGATCTTTCAATAGAATGAGAGTCAATATGAAGCATGGCATAGAGTGTTGGGTTGGGATTTGAAAGACCTTGGTCCCCACTAAGCAGTTATCTTCTCTCAGCCCAACTATTTACTTCATAACGCTGTTCTTATGATGAGGTAGATGAGCCATTTAGGCCTCTTCAGTGAAAGGCATGATAACATTCTAACTAATAGAGGACATGAATCATAAAATGGAGCAGCGGTACTGAAGGAGATTTCAACCTTCTTCTCTTCACATGGAGACATCCCATTTTTCTGGTTCAAATTCCTGCCCTTGAAGTTGCTGTTCAACACCCAGTGAGGGAAAATACACAGACACATCTGGAAGTGGATTCAGAAAGAAAGGCCTTAAAGCACGTAAGATAAAATGCCACACTTTACACAACCATGTCCTTTTGCTCCCACATCCACAGAATTAAGGCACAAGACAACATTCGGAGCGAATAATTTTAATAACATGATCAGATCGGAATCTCGAGCAAGTGAAATGAGTTACAAAGTGGCTTGTCCCTTGTGTGTGTGTGTGTGTGTGTGTGTGTGTGTGTGTGTGTGTGTGTTTCAAGGGTCACATAAGGCTTGGTCCCATCCTGCTGCTGGTCAACGTTTACAGAAAGCTTCAGAAGTAGGAGAGACAGAAGTAGGACAGGTCACTTCAGTAAAGCCACAGGAACAGACATTTTTGCTCACTACCAAATGAACAACATGTTCAAAGACACGATGATAAACATGGGGCAAGCAAACTTTGTGGCTGCCTTTTTTTTTCTGCCTCGCCCATTACTGGACTTTACTTTGGACCCTCGGGGTAGCAGCTAGACCACCTGGTGGCCCATTGGATTGCCACATCATTTAGGAGGAAAGTATGAATGGGGATCTTCTGAACAAAAAAATGGACCAAGGTCCTCATCCATCTTGGCAGGAAAGACCTCTAAATCCAAGGCCAGTATCATTGAGATTGCTCAGGAAGGGCCGTGTTTATTGATGGACAAATGTAGGCTTAGTTGAATGTTGGATTAGTTCAAGTGAGGACCAACTGTGGTTGAAGTAAAATATCATGTAACAATGGGAAGGGAACAGGGCTTGGAAAGTTACTTTTCAACAAATAATTTCTTATTTAATTGTTTGCTGCTACCTCACTAAAAGTAGTTAATCATCACTAACATTATAATTAACAGTTTTTGCACATTTTTGGGTTGGACTAAAACTCCCAGAATTTCCTCTGCAGTGAGGTCATCAGGGGCTTCCTGCGACTTGTCTGGGATATTGTGGGACTTTGTCATGCAAAATACAAATCTGCATACCTCTACTTCTTACATTGCATGTTGCCTTTAGCTATTTTTAGAGACAAATCTGCTAATTAGAAATTGCCTCCACATTTTAAGGAGAAATCCCCCTCAAAATGCCCTGCAACATCATTTTTATTCCCCAAAGAAGGATAGAGCAAAAACAAAAAGTATGTATTATTCCTTGCATCCATGGAAAAAGTGTGTAAATCTATTACAGTGGTACCTCAATTCATGACATTAATCCATTCCAAAGGTATCTTCAGAAGTTGATCAGGTCTGACTGATCAAAGTCAGCTGTCTGGCGGGAAAGCAGAAAGCAGCCTTTGGCTGCCCTTGATTGAGGGAGAAGCCCGGGTGCCTTGGAAGGGAAGTGCTTACATTCCAAGGCTCCCGGGCTGGCCAAAGATGCGTACATCCCAGGGATCTCCGGGGGCAGATCCATGTTTGCCCATCTTGGGCAGTTTGGAAAGGAGGCATGCCTCCTTTCCTAACTGCTGAGGCTACAGGAGGATGCATCCGTCCCTGGGATCTCCTCGGGCAGATGCATGTTCGCCCAGCCTGGGCGATCAAGTGGCAGTGGAGGTTCGCCACCACCACTTCCCTTGAAAGCCTCCCGGGCTGCACAAAGATCAATGGGTCTGTGCTCTGCTCACCAAATTAGTCCCTAGGATCTTCACCCAGCCTGCGCAACTTGCAAGGGTAACACTTATCTTACCTGGAGGTAAGCACTTCTCTTGCAAGGCACCTGGGCTGCCCGAGGTTGTATCATTCCCTGGGAATGATGCTACTTCGGTCAGCCCAGGTGCCTTGCGAGGGAGGTGCGATGGCCACCTCATCCTTCTTCTTGGCTGCTTCAATCTCTTTTGCAGAGATGGAAGCAACCAAGGAGGAGGAGGAGGAGGAGGAGGAGGAGATAGGCAGTGAATGCTGCTCTCCACTCCGCAGGACAGGTGACTTTGACAGGTCAGGCCTGTCAAAGTCAGCTATCCTCCGGAGCAGAGAGCAGCATTCCTAAGTCAAGTTATTCGGTTGTCGAAGCAACCGTAAGTTGAGGTACCACTGTATTGTTATTGATAATTGGCCAACTTGAATGCCTATATTAGGAGAAAGGGAAGGTGCAAATAAAATAAATAAATAAAAATAAATTGAATAAACATATAAGTAAAGAAAAAGAAGAAGTCATACATCAGCCCACCAAGAGTGTAGGATAATGCCATGTTGAGTTACCACTCTACCAAAAGAAGTGTTTGGGATCATATAATATTTCATGTTTATTGCAAATGTCTAAATTTTGGTAACTTTGACTCTGAAAACAGGGCAGGGGGTTAAAAAAATAGAATACAGGCTGTGGTGAAAGCATAAATTTAAATCAGAAAAGATACAGGAGAAGGAAAGACCACCAGGGTAGACCATAATTGCAAAGCTACCCATAATAAAACTGTATTTAAGTTCTGATTTGATACCCGGGAACTCATTTCAGTGATCTAGCAAAATTCTTAACTTACTGGCTCACAAAGAAAGTGTTACCAATTAACCAAAAGAAACTTTTAACAGTCAGTTTTAATTACACAAGAGATTCGCCAATCCATCCCCAGCTATATAGTTGAAGATTTGACTGGAGAGAACTGGAACCAATTTACATGCTTTTCATGTTGCGTCTAGACTTTAATAAGTGGTTAAGCACTAAGCAATTCTATGGAAGGATCAAAGTATCTCGGGTGTGTAGGGAGAAAAGTCCAAATCCCTTTCTAAGTGTTTAGAGTGCATACTTACAAAATCCTTCCCTGTCATAATGTCTTTCGAGAAAGCACAGCATTCAAGGCTTCTGTCCTTCCTGACAGCTCCCTCTTATCAGCTGCTCTTGAACTGCAGCAGATCTATATTAGGATTGAACTGAATCAGTCCTTACTAGCCCCCGTGCAAAGACTTCTCTCTGGTCCTCTCTTGGTGTAGCCACCAGACGTTAAAGCTTGTCCAAAAGAATGTCACTTCGTTTGGGGAGGGATAGGCAAAACAAATAAAATGAATGAAAACAAAAAAAAATTGATCCTATTTTGGACGAAAGAAACCTGTTCAGAGAGAGAGAGAGAGAGAGAGAGAGAGAGAGAGAGAGAAATTGATACAGAAACAAACACAGATCAGTTTACATATAAACAGTTACATTACATATTTAATAATGTAGTGTTTAAAATCCATGTCACTTCATTACTTGAGACCTCTGTTCATGTAATCTCAAGCCCTCATAAAATGTCCCTTGAGTAGAAACACATATAATTTTTCAACGTTGTCAGACCTCACAAATGAGTCTATCTACCTAAACAAGAAACTGAAGCATCTGTAGAAAACTGGAAGCTGATCACTCATGGCTAGCTCATACATCTACCCCAACCTCCTTCTTCATTGTGGAAACAGAACAATAAAAAGCTGCAACAAGTTATCCTGACATGGTGGTCTCGGATCCTCCTCACCTGCATGAGGGCCAAGAGGACCATTTTACAGCCTGGCCTCAAAACCAGGCCGTACCACCTTCTCTCAAAGCAGCACATGTCCTTGTTTATCTAGGTACCTGTAAATTCCAGATGGGGTTCTTAGGACTTCCTTTTGGCATGTGCTTGGTTTGCTGCTACAATTGAAGACCTTGGATGTTATTGATAACTTTTATGCGGCCAGTTTATAAGTAGGGTGGATTGAAGAAAGCACAACAGCCCTCTCTTGTTCCTGTGTACAGCTCAAGAGCTTGCCTGAGAGCTCTGTTTAAGGTGCTGGTTTTCTAAATGGCTTGAATGTTGGAACTGATACTCACCATGGAGGTTCAGGTGGCGTTGGTTGTCCAGTCCTCCCATTTTCAGCTGCAGTGGATTGCACAGCTGTGTGCCTTCCTTGATCCGGGGGCCCTCACCATGTTGGTCCGTGCACCTGTAGTCTCGATATTAGACTACTGGACTGCTCTCTACATGGGGGTGCCTTTCAAGTTAATGCAGAGGCTCCAACTAGTTCAGAATACAGCATCCAAATTAATAGCAGGTATTAAAAATCCCAACATATTACCCCAACTCTGGCTGCACTGCACTTTGACTTCAAAGTTCTTATGTTGACATACAAAGCCCTAAATGGTTTGAAGCCTCGGTATCTGTCAGAACAGCTAATGTCACAGAGTATTGCCCATAACACTCACTCTTCTCAGGCAGGACACTTGAAGGTGCCAATCCCAAAGTAAGCTTGGAAGACGGCTACCAGGAACTGAGCTTTCTCTGTAGTCGCATCTCGTCTGTAGAACCAGCTGCCCCCTGAGATTGGTTTGGCCCCCACACTACAAGTTTTTGTTTTAAACAGCTTAAAACCTGGCTGTATAGCTTTCTCTGACCACTGCTTGTCATCTCGCCCTTCTCGCTGATCTGGTTTTAGATTTTAATCCTCCTGTTTTTTTCCTGTATGTATTTGATTTATTATTTTTGTGTTATTATTAGATTTAATTATGTTTAAATAGTGAGTTTTTATTTCCATCTATACATTGTTTTATATTGTTTAATTTTGTTATTCATTGTATTGTCCATGCCTTAACTTTTGTAAACCATCCAGAGTGACCGTTGGCCAGATGGTATGGTATAAAAAATCAAAATGAACGAACGAACGAACGAACGAATGAATGAATGTGACACACTTTGTGAAATATCCAGAATGATCGGAAGACGTCCTTATTATAGTCTTAGACCTGCTGAACTGGAAAGGACCCTGTGGATCATGGAATCCAGTCCCTGTCTCAGAAGCACGAGGAGGATTTGAACTCCTAACCCCTGGCTTCACAGCTAGATACCAAAATAACTGAGCCATCCAGCAGTTTGTAATAACCTTAGACCTGCAGAGCTAGAAGGAACCCTATGAAACCCTAAGGCCTTCTTTATCTTTCTCAAACTACAATTGAATGAAAGCTTTCCGAAGGTCCTTAGTTATATTTTAAAGTTTCCTGTTGCATATATTTTGTGCAAAATATGATTTCACATATTGAGTGTTGTTGTTGTTGTTGTTGTTGTTGTTGCTGTTTGCATTTTTGTGTTGTTAGACTGCTATGTGACTTCAGAGTAGTTTCCCGTAGAAAAATGACTACTAAACACATTAGTAATAATACCAAGTAATAATCACAGTAAAAAACTAAGGTCAATGCATTTAATTATATATAAACATAGATGGATTAGCAAAAAAAAAAAAAAATGGTAGGGCCTCAGACCCAGGATTCCATCCAGATCTCTTCCCACAAGATCTGTTCATGGCGGCTTAGAAGGGTATATGGTGTGTGAACTGCAGATGTTGAGACTGCGCAAAAGGAAGCCCTAATTGTCTGCCAGCTTTTGAAAATCTGAGAAAGAAAACATTTGTGTTGTGCTTTCTCATCTCAGCGTTCTCACAGCTTCAGCCATGAATCTGGTATTTCAGTACTGCCTTCAAAAGCAAAGGCATTCAGGATTCTTCGCAATGCCAAGCTGTAACGCTGGAAAATCATTTGAAATGTCATTCCCTTTCACTTTGAAATTCCTAATATAGGCAGATCCCACTTAAATTTCTGAGAGCCGGGTTCTTTAGGAGCTAATAATGTGTCCCTTTAGGCTGCCATCCTAAATATACATATACAGAAATGTATCCCATTGAACTCAACTCAAACACAGTCGGGGTTCAGTCCAACTTAGGACAGGAGTTTTGGTGTGCTATTTAAAGCGTCCAGAGAATATCCTTTCATTTTTCCATCTTCCTGAAATTTTCCCACACTGCCCTGTATACTGCTAAAAGCTCTGAGTTAGGAACTGCTTTGCTAGGGAAGCATTTGATGGATCTTAAAACTTTTTCATAACTTTTATGGCTAGAGATGAGCATGAAACAAACCATGGACCAAGAGTCAGGGGATGCGTCCCTCCCATTTGGGTGTTTCTAGGTGCCTTGGGGAGACTCCATTGACAAGGACTTTGGGAGACTCCATTGACAAGGAATACAAGCTGATGAATTTTGAAAAATTGGCTAATATCATCAGAAGATGTGATTCGTTTCTCAATTCATCCCCCATCTCTAGTCCCAAATTACAGAGGACAGGATTCTGTCCCAAGGCATCCTCTATGTCAGCAACTGCCTCACTCAAGAGTAGTTTAATGGCAAAGACCCCTAAGAAGGAAGAGCACAAGGTGCCTTGAGGATGCTCATTGACTGTTAGTACCATGTTAGTACCATGGACTTTTATTAGATGTCCCCACTTTTTAGATCCCCAAATAAATAAAATTAATAAATCCTACTTGATATCTCTTCTACCCCATCCTCACTGTTACCTTTAATTTCCCCATTGTAGACACTCCTCTCTGCTTTGGTGGGTTTGTTTTTTCCAGGATCAGGCTCCGTCATTAAGAAATGCGCTGTGAAAAGGCATTTCTTAATGGGCGGCTCAAGCCTGACTAAGCCTGATCCTGCAAAAAAAAAAAAACTTGCCAAAACCGAGATAAGTGTTTAGAATGTGAAATGAAAGACAATAGTGGGGGTGGAGAACTCAAGGAAAGACTGAGCCTGAGCCTGCAGAAAACAAACCCACCAAAGAGAAAAGACTGAGCCCGATCCTGCAGAAAACAAGCCCACCAGAGAGGAATATTTAGAACGGGAAATGAAAGAAAACAGCGGTGATGGTGCGGGTGAAGAACTCAAAGAAAGACAGAGCAGATCATGTGAAAAACAAACCACAAAACAAGAGGAAAAAGTAAGGTGAGTTTGGGTTCTCCTCCACCCACCCACCCTGAAAGGCTTACTTCTGTCCCCCCCCCCCCCCTAATTTTTGGCATCATGATTTTAGAAAAAAGCAGCATGGTATGCAAGGAAAAATATGGTACCTACATTATTGACTGGACACCCATACAGGTCACACAAGCACATACTTCCTCATTACACTGATACATCATATTCTTTATAATTCATGCCTATCTCTAACCCTTCAAATAAGAGACAGTCTGAGTGAAGTTGAAATGAAGTTACATCATCATGCCAGTCTTTGGTGCCAGCCCTGTCACAGTTAATCTCCCCCTTGTCACCAAATGACACACATGTCAGGGGCAATTCTTGCTTTGCACCAGTGTATTCATAAGGTCTTCAAAGCAGAGTTCAGAAAAGTTACTTTTTTAAATTGCAATCTCAAAATTCCTCCTCCCCTACCAGCAGGGATTCTGGGAACTGTAGCTGGAGCATGTAAAATTTCCAGCCCTCAAAGGGCAGACATCTTACAGTTTGTTGTGAATGGAATTGTGCTGCTCCCAGTAAAATGAATGTATTTAACATAGAAGAGGAGGTGGGAAAATACTCCCATACCATGACTGGTTTCCGGAGACTTCCTTTGGATATTGCAGTTATTAGGATGTCTGCACAGCTCTTCTCCAAATGTGTGGCTAGTGTGGCTATGCACTTAGGATGTGCCCAGTTGGTATTGTGCTTCACTTTCTACCTCATTGTCCCACCCAATACATCAGTGTGCCTCCTTTTTATACCTTACCAGTTTGCTCTTTCTTCATAACTTCTGTTTGCTTTCTCTCAGCATCTTTTGTGGAGCTGCAATTAGCCACAGCATCATAAATCACCGCACAATCCTCTTTGCTGGCCCGGACCTGCTGGGTCAGCCTTCCTCACTGATCTTACTTTATGATTAAGCTCAACCAGGCATTAATCTTTGTTTGAAATAAGCTTATTGATGACTACTCTCTCCAGTAGCCATTAAGCTGTTTGCAAACAAAAAGTTGAAGGATTTCAGTGACCCAGGTAGAGATAGTGTGACAGGTGGATTTAGTCTCAGGTGTGCTCAACTTAAAAGAGTAAACATGAAACTTGACCTGATTCTCTTAGACTTTCTAATGGGGTTTTCAACCAGACTTTGTGTGTGCCTGTTTCTTTCATTTCAGAGTTTTCTGAAGATGAAGTGGCAGCTCCAAATCTAAGCAAGTTATCAGAGATAAAGGACCATAATGACTGTTTTCTTCCTAGGTGCCACGAGGCTCCATTTGTTACACAACAAATGTTGAATTGAACCAACTGGGCCCCATATATTTAAGTTTCTATTACTTCTGAGCTGGCTGGATAGCTCACTAGTTTAAGAATTTAGCTGCAGAGCCAGAAGTCGGAAGTTCAATTCCCCACTGAGCTTCCCAGGAGAAAAGCCAGCCTGTGTGTTCATGGGAAAGTCATGCAGCCCCAAGGCACCTCTACAAGAATGAAGTGGTTAAAATACCTCTGGGTGCTCTCTACGTGGAAAACCACAGGAAAGGACCACCATCAATCAGAATGGACTTGGCAGCCCATGATGATGAAAAAAATGCCAAAAGTAATGAATGGGTGCAAATGGGGAGAAGCTTTGTTAACCGCCACAAGAAGGACAGTGGACCATTGTATAACATAAAATCTGTACCACATTAAAAATTCCAAAGATAGGGGAAATTATCTTAACAGAATCACCTATGGGGTGAATCCGTACAACATAAAAATAGTTGTGATTAGGGATTACTCTGTTTTCAATGCATTCCTATGGGAAATTTGTATAAAGGAAAATTTGCTTAACAGAATTTCATTTGGAATGAATTAATTCTTTTATACAAGGTACCACTGTAGTTAGCTTTTCTGGCAGCTTCTGAATTTCTCTCAGTCACTACCTCATAAGGCCATGCAGAATCAAAAGTCCAGTGGCTGCCAACCTTGGTAAGCCACTTGTTCTTGGAATGCAGTTACCGGAAGCATTTGCTGTGCTGTCCAGGGTGTCTGGAAGTTGTATTGCAAGAACATGTGGGTCACCACAAGGTTGGGAACCACTGATCTAGACTAGCATTCTTCTTCCACAATGACCAATCATGGGCCTATAAGGTGACCATAAGGAGGCCATCAACACAATAGCTCCCTCCCAATCACGTTAGCCAGTAATTGGTATTGAGAGGCATATCTGTCTCCTAGCAACTGCCATTTCATCCTCCCAGAATCCCCTAGATCAGTGTTGGCAAACCTTCGGCACTCCAGATGTTTAGGACCACAACTGCCAGAATTCCAAGCCTAGATTGCCAATGACTAACGATTGTGGGAGTTGTGGTCCAAAACATCTGGAGTGCCAAAGGTTCTAGATATTACTCATTCTGAGGCTCACTGAGGAAAAGAGAAGGTAAAAGTCTGCTTTTATGGTGTGTGGTGCCTGTAAGGCTTAGGTGTCTGTATGTATGTTGCACACATAATCTTTGTTCAGGAAGCAGTGAGGATTACCTGTCTTACTCTTGTCCATACACATGCTTGCTCTGACATCATGGGGACCCAGGCTGTAACCTCTATTCTGAGTGAACAGAAAGCAACTGAGAATCTGAGTCATAGTTTTAAAAACTAAATAGGAATTCTTGATCAAAACCACCATTTAAATTGTACATTTCTGATCTGTTCCACAGATATTGGTGTGAGGATGAATGATAAACCAAGTGAGTCAAGAACAGCAGCCATAATTGATATCAAGAATAACACTACCTTTTAATGTATTCCATGTGAAGATAAGGGCCTCCAAATTATTAAGCAAGTTTGCCTCCCGAGCTCCTGCAACTAGAGATGGGCACGACTAGGAAAAATTTTTTTTTGAGTTGTCGTTTTTTGGGACGGGTCCGTTTCGGGTCGTTTCCGTTTTTCGCGAAAATTTGCAAACATTTGTCATTTCGTTTTTTGTTTTTTCGTTTGTCGTTTCTACCGCGATTTCGCGCAATTTGACGTCCGACCGAGACTTGCGGGCGCGCGGGCAGGCGGGCGCGCGGGCGGCGGGCGGTCGCGGGTCCTGCAAATGAGCAGGCGATTAGGCGAAAAACAGTTTAAACTGCCCTGGGTGATGGACTTGCTGCTGCACAACAAGGCTAGTGTATGCATCCTATATAAGCAACAAAGTAGGGCAGAAAGAATGCATTTTTTTTCTCTTGGTCTGCACTCTGCAGTGCTGCTGCTGAATCTGCTGATGCTGAACCGGCCAGCCACCCTACTTGGTCTGGCTGACGTGCCTGTTTGTTGTTATACTTTTTTGTTGTTTGGTTTTGAATCCATCCCATCTCCCCTCCACCTCTCTCAGAGGCAGCAGGAGAAACAGACATTCCGTTCCTCCCCAAATCTGGATGAGGGGTCTACTTTATTCCTCTCAAATTAGCCCCCCCAACCCCATCTCCAAGGTCCTTCTGGCTTCAGTTCACAGTCACACACACACTAATAAGGACAAGCAATTAAGCCAATACAGACAGACCCTTTCCAATGACACTTTGAGTGGTCTTGGCCGGTTTGGAGA
>JAHTLZ010000074.1:18413562-18431402 GCA_023846285.1 Phrynocephalus versicolor | reverse complement strand
AAGGAGACCATATATTTTCACTGTGAATTTCATGAAGACATTACAACAGGTGATTTCTGAGCTCTGCACTTGTAGGGAGACAAGGGACTATATACAAACCAAGAATTCCATATCAGATTGTTTGGTCTATGTTTCTCCTTTAAAAACAAGGGAATAAACATTACCGACGGGGAAGGAGAATCCTTAAGCAAAGCTGTCACTCACTATCAAATTGTCTGTCCGTGCATGCGAGTGTGTTATAATAACTAAGTAGGAAGTCCACAGTGTTTGTGTATGTGGACAGGAAGAGTATGAACTCTCTCAGCATATTTCTTTTGCATTATAGTAAGGCAGGCACCAGTGCACTGCTGAATTCTCCCACCACAATATGTTATGAAAATGTTCCCCTGAAATGTTCTATGGTATCTGCAACAGTGCCGCCCACATTTCTTAATACATTTATTTACTTTGGAGCTTAAGCCTGACCTCTAAGAAAATAAACTCTGTGCTAACTAATACCACCAGTGCTATTCTGGAAAGGAGATAAAATTAACGGTATAATTATTAAACAGGAATCAGCTGAATAAACAGTTTACCTGCCTTTGACAATGGGGGGGGGGGCGGTAATGACATAATCTCCCAGATGATTGTAATGAAATAATTACCATCAAACAAAGAAAGAGACAAACAAGGATTGTCTCTGTCATGAAGTTTTGGGTATGAAAACTAGTCAAAAGGGACAATAGGGCAGATTCAGAAACCACAAAGTTATGTACTTCTAGAACAGTGGTGGGGAACCTTCCGCCCTCCAGAGGTTTTGGACTGCAACTCCCAGAATTCCCAGCCTACATTGCCAATGATCAAGGACTATGGGAGTTGTGATCCAAAACCTCTAGAGGGCAACAGCTGTGCTGGCTACCAGTCTTGAATGTGTAACATTCTCCCCAAAACCCTGATCAAGACACATAACACCTTGATTATAGATCTCACCAAAGAATCTACCGGTGTTGCGGCCGTTGTCTATATCAGTATCCATAAGAGATGGCTGCCACTGCTGCCCTCTAGTTTATGCTGCCTGTGGTAGTAGCCTCACTTTACCTAATGTCAGAGCCAGCCCTGGGCCCAATACACCTAAGGTAGTAATAAGAGTTCACTGAAGAAGGGGCAGTAAGTTAAACATGTAAGAAACAAATAAGCAATTCAGATTGTTATGGAAAGTATCCAGAGCAAGTTTATCTAATTGGTCACCCCTCAGACACCATATTGCTACATGCTCCGCTGTTCATATTTTATTTATTTTTATTTATTTTAGAGTATTTTTACCCCGCCTTTCTCCTTATAAGAGGACCCAAGGTGGCTAACAGTAATGAGGGATAATATACAGTCCAGTACAAATAAGACATGTTCAAGTGTTTGAGAACCAGGAATTGAGGGACATCTTACAACATTAATAGACAACATTACATTAAAGATACAAGGTTATAAGTAGTTATAAACTCAAAGTCTATGTGAACCTATAGATTCATATAAAATACACATGGTAGTCCATCATTCAGGGAAAGCTTGCCGGAAGAGAAAGGTCTTTGCCTGTTTCTGGAAGGACAACAGAGATGAGGCAGTCCTGGACTCTAGTGAGAGGGAGTTCCAGAGTCTGGGCGCAGCAGTTGAGAAGGCCCTTTCATGGGTTCCCACGAGACGTACCTGTGAGGGTAGCAGGATGGAGAGAAGGGCCTCTCCTCAGTCAGTTCATACTGTGAGATTCAATCTTTGAGTTAGCTAGGACCAAGGTCATATAGTGCTTTGTGGGTCAAGTCAGCACCTTGAATTGTGCCCAATAGCTGATTGGCAGTCAGTGGAGCTGTTTTAATAGGGGTGTAATGTGATCAACAAAGTATGGGATTTAGGTAAACAAAAAAAAATCTATACTGTATTATTCTATATAGCAGGGATGGCGAATCTATGGCACACCTGCCAAAGGTGGCACAGAAAGAGCTTTCACCTGGCATGTGACATGCTCCTTGCCCCCCCACTTCGCCCTCCGCTGGAGGAATTTGTGAAAGGGGAAGTGGAGGGGCAGGGAGCATGTTGTGTGCCAGGCCGTCCCTACCGCCGCCGTCCCCATCACCATTGCCATTGCCGCCCCCTGCCGCCCCTGACCCCAACTCTGCTGACCCCGCCGCCATCACCAATACCATCCCTGCCTCTCCCGCCACCACTGATAACCCTGACCCTGTCGCCCTTGCTGCCCTCACCCTTGCCCCCACCCCTGACCCCCCGCTGCCACCAATCCCAACCCCCTGCCGCCGCCTCCCCATCGCCATCGCGATTGTCGCCCCTGCCGCCACCGACCTGACCCTGCCTCTGCCACCATCCCTGCCCCTCCCACCACCACCGATGATGACCCTGACCACGCCCCCTCCGTCACCATTGCTGCCTTCACCCCCTCCCCCCCCCGCTGCTGCCGATCTCGACCCCCCTGCCACTGCCACTGCCACCGCCGAGTTTGGGCACTCGGTCCCAAAAAGGTTCGCCATCCCTGCTATATATATATATATATATGGTGACTATGTGTCCTATTTTACAGTGGATAGTCCTCTGTTTCAAGCTGTCCAGCATTGAAGTCCTGTCCTCTTTAACCCTGGCTTAAAAAGAAAGAGTTATAAAGAGGAAAGGCACAGGCCTTTTCATAAATACTTGTTACATGAACAGCAGAGTAAGTAGCCGTTCAGGTCACCTGCTTATAGTCTTCCCCACTATGGCGAAAGATATTCTCTTTAAATTGTCACTATGGCGAAAGATATTCTCTTTAAATTGTCATAATTATTTCCAAATGTACATATATGATATCAATCATCATATACAAAATTTAGGTTAATCTTTTTCTTCACGTTTCTTCTGTGCTGATGTATAAGCGGCGACCCTATCCCTTGGTTACACTGCACATAAAAATTATTATGACATTTACATAAACTATTAGGAATCTCTTCCCCCTTGCAAAAATGTAAGGCTTTCTGCCTACTCTGAAATACTAATACACATTTTTCTACCAATAAGCTTAAAGCAGCTAACTTTCATGGATGTTAGTTCATGATGGTTTGTATGTCAAGTAAGTGCTCTTTTCTGACAGGAGTACAGCTGGACATGTAAATTATCTCTATAGTACTGAGTGAGGTGATTTCAGGTGACACGGAAGGAATTGTACATCTGATGATCCACAAGATCCTGTTTTATCTGGTAGTCCACAGGATGGTTCAGCATGTGTTTGAGGAAGCCCCTTGAGAGAACTGGCTAGCTTATAGAAACATAAAATAACAGAGCACTAAGGTTCTACAGCCTGAAGGAAGAGGAGACCACAAGATTTTACCCCCTTTCTTTCATTAGCAAACTGTCTCTAAAAATGATCTCCTCCTAATGCTATCCAGTCCCTGTTCCCTTAATTGAATGAGCCAAATAAATCAGAACACAGTGTTCCATATGGAGGAGGAGGAGGACGATGACGACCCTAACCCTAACACACCATTATCTTGAAAAAGTCAGAGAAGGTAACTCCAGGTAAGTCAAGCACTGAGCCCCACTTTTGTACAAAGTAGGGCAATCTCGCACCCCAGGGTCTCATATCAGGAACCACTCAGTCCAACATGAGAGAGTTCTTTTTCAGCGTGCAGGCTATGAAAGAGAGTTGGCACCTCCATCCCCTTTTCTCTCCTCTCTTCTCTTCTGGTCCGTCAGGTCTCCACCCTGTGTGATCGAGCTCTTCATTCCTTCACAGAGCCCCTGTTCTGTGTCACTTAAGCTGCCTCAATCTAGAAGGCCACCAAGGTCAAGGAAGCACTGGGAGTTAAGTTTCTTAAGTGCAACGTGTGAGACACTATCTGACACTGTTTATAGATAGACTTTGCCTCTGATTGACCACAGGATAGAAGTTAAAAGCATTGGTCCAGGAGTTCAAACACGTTAACTCTCTGAAGTGATGTTTGAATTAGTGTAATAAAAGACTGAGGCTGGCTGGGTGGAGGGTGTTGATATGAAAAAAGGAATAAAACCAACTCCCCACCACTGCCATCAAAAAAAAAGGAGGGACTAAAAAGGTTGGAAAATATTTTCAGAGGTGTTGAGAGCGTCTAAGGGTGATGGTGCCAAATGCTACATTATCATGGACTCTGGGGGTGGAATTTATTTATCAGTTTTGTGAATTATGAGACAAGGCTCTGGTGGTGACGGAATAACACAGCTGACAAAATACAGAGGGCACATTTTGGCAGGCCGTTTTGGGCCTCTAAAGAAGCCGGTAGCAAACATGTTTGGCAGTTCCAGAGATCAGTCAGCCCTAAGAAGGTCAGTGTACTTTGGATCCTCTCCCAAATAGTTCAATATTAGTTGCCAACACAAAGCAGAAGGAAAGACAGAGGTCTGAGTCCAAAGACGTGTTCACTACTTGGCAACTTGCTGGATCCCATAGATTGATGCGTTAACAAACCGGCCAAATTAAGAGCTCTAGAAGTGTCCGGCAACAACATTCTTCAAAATGTTTTCAGATGAAAGCACCCAAGATGTAACGTGCAGGCCAGCCAAGAGTGCTGGCATGGAGTGTGGAGTTCACATTTGATCAGTTATTAACACAAAGAGGGACGCTGCTAGGCACCAGTAGTCTTGTTGATAGACACAGAGAATTCATTGCACCATATAGATACAGATCACTCTATAGAGGGTAAGAAGCTGTTTCTCACATAGACACAAACACAGAACCTTAGGGCAGAGGCAAAAAGGTTAACACTTGGGCTATAGTCTGATCGAGTCCAGAGGGAAGATGTGCCATTAAAAGGGTGCAGGGACCTATTTCACCAAGCAGCATAAGCCATACATTAGCTCCAGTTCACTGGACTATTTTGTCCAGTCTTGAATTAATCTGCACCCAGAATGGCACTAACCCCAATAAGTCACCATCAGAACTGCTGGATATCTCGGTGGTTTAGTTATCTGTCTGTGGAGCCAGAGGTTGGGTGCCTCCTATTCTGTGGACCCGATGATTGATAATGTCCCTTCCAACTTTGCAGTTTGTGGAAGATGATGGTGGTGATAATGATTACATGGAGTTTATCGTGGGGTTTTCAAGGTGAGAAACATTTAGAAATAGTTTACCATTGTCTTCTTCTGCACAATCTCATTAGCTTGGTTGCCACTGCTATTGTCAGTGAAAGATTCCACCTTTGGGGACCTTACTGGACTCACAACAAAGTTTAGCTACCTGACAGCACTGCTCTTACTTTTTCCTGACACAATGAACTCCCTTCTCCCTTCCCACAGTGAGCAATGCATCTAAGAGGGGAGAAAAAGGAGAAAATACAAAAGTAGGAATACAGGTGAATCTTAAGAGGTCAAAATTATGTCTATAGAATAAGTGTGTGTGTGCGTTCCATTGTTACACTCATGACCAACTCTTTGTGATCCCATGTCCATGGAGTTTTCTTGGCAGGAATACTGGAGTGGTTTGCCAGTTTCTACTCCAGGTGCCTACAGCACCTGGTATTCCCGGGTGGTCTCCCATCCAAGTACTAACTAGGGCCGATCCTGCTTAGACTCCCATCCAAGTACTAACCAGGGCCGATCCTGCTTAACCAGGGTGAGATCAGATGTGCTTAGGGCCTCAGAATAATTACATGGCTTTAATATTGGCAAGGAAGAAACTGAAAGTATTAAAGATTTTTGTGTGTGCTGTACCTCATTTCAATCATCAATCCAAATGAAAACTCAGCCAAGAAATTAAAGAAGCCTGAGATTAAGAAAGGCAGCTAGGAGGGAACTATAAAAGTTCCCCCTCAAATGCACTGAAGACCAAGAGGAAGGTCATCTGTAAGGTGGAATACAGAATTATTATGTACAGATATGAAAACTCAACAGTAAAGGATACTGAAGGAAACAAATGAACAAAAAGATTCATCTGATGTTGGAAGAGAGCTCTGCAGATACCACAGACTACCAAAAAGAAAAACATGATGGCTTTAGATCAAATCTGGAGCTTAGACTAATGGAAGCTATTACTGTATACTTTGAGCCTATCATGAGAATACAAGGCTCATTGCAAAGCAAACAATAATCCTGGGCTAAACTGAAGGCAACAGGAAAAGAGAAGGACCAAGTCAGGGATGTATCTACTTAATAATGGTCTTCAGATCGCTGAGCAAGGAGATTGAGGGCAGGACTTTCTGAGGCCACTAATTAATAGGCTCACCATAGGTCAGAAGCAACTTAATGGCACTAACCGCAACAGCAATATTTATACGACAGCATGAAGTGTTGAGACAAATGTTACTTTTTTTAAAAGGAGTCAAAAAGACTGCCTTGAATGCCTCAGCATAAAGCAATTAATGCCAATTAAGAGCACCAGTTAGAGTCACTGAAGCTTTGGGATTTAAATAAGCATTCGTGCACCATTCAGGAATTGATTTCATGGGTCTGCTCTAGGAGAGACTGGCAGTCAGAATTAAGCAATCAGTCTCTGGCAAGAGGATACACATGGGCAGAGAAGGGGAAATGAGAGGAAATGGGCCGCGTCAGCAACCAACCCAAATAATTCAGTACAACTCTTAAACGTCAAAGATATTTCCAACATGGATCTTCTACACAAGATGGCTACCTAGAACAGAACATGTTATTGACATTTGAACAAGATGGATGGATATCAGAGGTCAGGAAGTTTAGTAGATCTTAGTTTCCCCACCTGTCTCCCCCATCCTTGATCTTCTTTCTCTCATACATTGTTTTGTAAGAGCCTAACCACTGTCCAGGCCCCTATGTTCTAAGAGATAACTGCTGCTGAGAGACAGTGAGAGCAAGTGTGAACAAAAATGTGGCATTCCTAACCCTCTACAGTATATAATGTTGCTCTGTACCATTCTCGGCTTTTCCCAACACCTCTCATTTCTTCTTCCTTCATAATTTTGTGTTCAGATTACATTGGGCAAAAGTTAGGATGTGGTGCATTAGTCTCAGGTGCCTAAAGACAGATTTGCACTTAATTAATAGTGTATTGTTTGTACATGTCTCCCAGAGTATATCTGCATACACACTTGTAAGTAGAAATGGGCACGAAATGCCAAAATGACATTTTGTTTTTGGTGGGAGGTAGTTTTTTTGTATTTTTATTTTTTTCATTTGAAACAAAATGATTTTTTTAAAAAAATTGTTTTTTGTTTTATTTTGCTTTTGCTTTTCTTTTTTCTTTTTCTAGCCTAACGCCGACCAGCTGACCCACGGGCCAGTCGGTGCTTTTTTTTTTTTAGTCTAGTGCTGATCAGCTGGCCAGCTAGTAGGCACTTATTTTTATTATTTATTTTGACAAGCACTAAGATTGGCACCTGTCAAAATAAATAATAAACAAAAACAAAATGGAACGAAATTAATTTCTGTTTCATTTCATTTCATTTTTTTAAAAGGACACTTCATTTTTCATTTCATTCTGTAACGAAACAAAAAATGAAAAATGTAAAACAAAATAAAAAAATTGTTTTGTTCCCATCTCCACTTGTAAGACCAATGTGCCCATTTGTTTATGCAGTTCTTTTTCAAAGCCAAACCTACCATGACTGAAATGAATGAGCATGTATTCACTGACTAATGCCATTCCATATTTTTTCCCTGCAAGAGGAGTGTTTCAATCAATTCATGCAGCATATTGCTAAGTAAGCCCCCTTCCTTCCCTGAAGATGCCGTCTTTCCCAGGGACTGTAAGGTTGTTGTTTAAAACAAAAAACAAAACAAAAAACCCTTCAGTATCATATTGCTTAGAAAGTTCCACAGAGTTCTCCCTTTAAAAAGTTTAGTGCCTACAAAATATAAGTTGTCAACTACTGGAAACTCATTTAAACAGGATGGTGTTAAAGTGAATTAAAGCTCCTTCTAGCACTTCCTCTATTCAAGACTACCCTTCTCTATCTCATCATATACGGTAATTCCTATGCTGCATCCACATCTCCCAGCACATTTTATAAATATTTCCATGTGATAAATCAGGGGTTTACATAATCTAGATAGGTATATCCTGGCAGACCACTGGATATTTTGAAATATAGGGAAAAGTGTTTCTGTTGTTTAACAATAGTAATAACAAAACAACCTCTTGCTCCTTTGGTGTGGCAGTTAAAATTCAGAAAGCATAGGATAACCAGGCACTGAGGTCTTTGTGAAGGGACAATTGAACCCATGTATTTTCATACTGTGTGGGCAAAATTGTGCCTTGAACCTTTGCTCAAAGGTACCTAAGATCTCTCTGCATCAGAGATGGGCACAAAATGAAAAATGACATTCTGTTTCATCATTTTGTTATATAATTTATTGTTTCAGCACGAACCGAACCGAACCACTTTTTTTCAGTTTGGAAACCAAACAGGGGGAGCTTCCTTGGACTCTTCCCTGAAAGCTCCCCAAATCTGGAGCAGTTTGGGGTTCAGTGTTTCGTACGGTAAGGGAAAAGGTGGTGGGCTGCAGCGAGATTGCCGTAAGTTGTCCTTAGAGTTCTGTTTACTATCCTCTGTATCTTAGAATAACTACCTGTGAAATGTGGTGCATCCCTCATCTATTTTCTCTCACCCTCCAGACACATTAATTATATGGCCTTCTGATTATACCTCTCAGGCTTGGTGCCATTTCTATCTTTGGGACAGAAGGCCAACCATCAGTTTAAGATGTCCAAGATCTGAAATCTACTGCCATACACTTCGGTGAAAGCAACTCTTGCCCCCTACTTTGAGCAGCCCAGCCCATTGTCTTCCAAAAATATTCTAATGCTCCTCAAGTGCCCAATGCCCTCGTAGAAGAAGGCCCAAAGAAAATAACTCAAGGCAGGCAGAGGGTGCTGATTCTCAGACAGGAGGTGAGTTGCCATATAGTTGAGTGTTACTCGGTTTTGTTCTCAAAAACAACATGGGGGACCTCACATAACTAAAAAACATAAATAAAAAATCTGGTTCTCGGACTTGCCTTGTGAGAAAGAGAAATCTGTAGGCCTTTGCTAGTAATATCTGAATTTACAGACAAAATGTAATGACGAGCAGCATTTAAGAGAAAGATTAGGAAGCCCAACACACATTTTCAGTTATCTTACCTTCCCTGGAACAAAATGGCTGACTGGAACCAGGGATTTTATATCCCCAATTCTAAATAAATTTCTGCAACACTTAAACTAATGCCCATTTATGGTGATTTTGTATGGTAGTTCTGATGAGCGTGTGTGTATGTTTTTTTAATCTCTCTGTATATTTGCTTATCTCTCAAAAGAAACAAACCATTCCTCTACCAAACAAATACTGTTTGGGATACCAATGGAGTAAGTTCACTCAAGAATTTTAATTTTTATTCCTTATCCTTGGTAATATCAACATGTTTATTCCTTATCCTTTGTAATATCAACATGTTAGAAGAATATGGGAGTAGAATGTAATTTGAAAGCCGACTTGTCACTAAGGCAGCCGAGCAGCTTTTGGGATGTCAAAAACGAAAGGGTGGGATCTCAGAGGACTAAAAGTGCTCACTTAAAAAACAACAAGCAACCTCAAAAATTCAGAGATACAAAAATTGCAAAGACTTAAACATTGAGGTAAGAAATTTTTTAAAATATGGAAACAAGACTGGGTTAGCCTTCTCTCCATACTAATTCCAGGAACTGGGATTGTTCCAAAAAATTGGAGACCAATTTAAAACAATAACTGCCAAGTTGTTTCTTAAAATTCAAAAATCAGTGGTTTTGCCAATATGCCATTTCACCAACACATCTTTAAGACTTACCTTCTAATGTTTAGGCTTGGTCCTTTGATCTGCCTAGGTTACATTCTTTTAATTTGGAAGTCCCTCTTCAAGAAAATATTAAGAAAACTTTAATGTGAGCTTTTTGTTTCTCCTTAAGTCTGGAGTGGCAAAGCCTTTTTTCTTGCCAGACTTTGTGTTTGTGGTGTCGGACTTTGTGTTTGTGGTGTGGATGCGGTTTTCTGTTTTACCGTTTCTCTGTTGTTGCCTATTAGATTTTTAGTGGTGTGTGTGTGTGTGTGTGTGTGTGTGTGTGTGTGTGTGTGTGTGTTTGGATAGGTTGTTCTGTTATAATTTGTTGTAAACCACCCAGAGTTCCCACGGGAAAATCCAGTGGTCAATAAGCGCAGGTTAAATAAATAAATAAATAAATAAATAAATAAATAAATAAAGTGGTTTTTAACACCTGACCGAGAACTAAAGCACATGGTAAAAGAGTTGGATACAGGTGAACAGATTATATAATAAAACTAAGGGCAAGGAGAGTGTGGAGCCTCTATTAGACCACTAAAGCAAAACAAAATGAAATGGGGGGGGGGGTCACAAAGCCCAAGAAAAGAAACTTTTGTTTCACTGTAAGGAAGCAAGAGTGGGGAATGCTGAGTGGCTGGAAGCCTTTTGCTTGGCAAGTCTGGGACAATTTAGTCCTCATTGCCAGAGAGGTCATTTTGCTCTTGGCTGTACTTGACTGCTCTCATTTTGAAACCGGCAAAAACATCTAGCTCTGAGTTATGGATCTCTTCAGTTTTTACTCCACCATCCACATCTATGTGGTGAATAGCCTGATGGAGACCTGTATAGGTCAAAAAGCTAGCATGTGTTTGTGATTATTTCTTGCTCTGGTAGAGCTATCACTCTCACTCCTTGCCTTTGAATTGTGTAAAAGGACCACACAGCACTGTTTCCCTTTTGTTGTTCTACTCAGTTCTTTCCCAAACACAATCATGATAAATGTAATGTACAGCAGCTAAAATGGTTATGTTTACATTTGATCACAGTCATTACTACAGCTGACACAGTGGCAACCTTCTACTTAAAGAACTACAGTGTTAACTCCCTTCCTTTAAAATTCAAACCTAGTCCTTTATTGAGCCTTTTCCACAAAAAGCAGGGGTGGTGGAGACCTGGAATAGGCTTGATCCATATGGAGTGTATGGCTTACATGATGATTAGATGGGCTGGATGCTCCTGACCCACCCACCCCATCTTCCATTGTGGATTACAATTACTCAGATACTCGTGTTTGATTTAGGCATGGCAATAGTTGATGCTTTTCACCAAGCCTTACTTCTGTAGGGAAATGAGGTGAGGAAAAGGAGTTTTTGCAGTTAATATCACCCCAGATTTCCCTTTGAACAGGAATTAGGCCAGGGTGATTTTATTTCCAGGCCTAATTGCCTCTCATGAAGGATGTGTTTGTGCGTCACATGGCAGCGAGAGAAGAAAGCATGCGAATGTGTATGTATAAGCGAAAGAGTTGTTGTGTTATGTATGAAAATGGATTAGTACAGTATGTCATTTGTGGATGTTGATGTGCCTCAGGAAGAAAATGAGAGAGGCCCACTTATAGCAAGGCACAAATAGTGTTTCAAAATTATCTGCCCTATTTGTGGAAAAATATACTGAGGGGAAATTTTCACTTCAGGAGACAGAAAGATTCCCCAACAGTTTCTCAGAGAGAAATTCTGGGAGGTTCTGCCACTGCACCTGGAAACATCAGCAGCCATGTTGGCAGACAAGGGGCTATTTTGCTTCCTGCATAAGGTCCCCTGACCTGTGTCATTTTGGGGCATTGTGGTGGCAACGGTGGGGAGGCAACCACAAAATGAAAAAAGGGAAAATGGTGGAAACGTTCTCATTCTCGTTCTCGTTCTCGTTCTCATTCTCTCTCTCTCTCTCTCTCTCTCTCTCTCTCTCTCTCTCTCTCTCTCTCTCTCTGTCCCCCTCCCTCCACCCATCTCATAAGGAGACACAAAGACAAATATCCTGAAGGTCACTTCAGAGAGTTTCTCCACAGCTTTTCATTCTTTGAAATTCTCATCATAATTAATTAAGCTCTTTGCCCAAAACCTCAGGAATGCCATGGTCAGTATACAAACTGCCACTGTCCATGGCATCTCTGACATTTTAGATGCTATTTGCACTCCTCTACTTATTGAGATGTTCGAAGAAGTAGGTCCAACATATGGAACTACCACTACAAGGTGGAACCACTTACTGCCTGAAAGAACATCAGAAGGAGCTTTAAGGGTTGATTCTAACACCAATCAAATTAATCCCCTTGGCATTTCTAACCACTCAGATATCTAGGCCTGCCAAGAGAGCAATTCTGCAGCAAGGCTAACTAGATATTGAGGGGAGCAATATAAGTTGATGTAGGTCAAACAGCAAATACCCATGCACAGGTCTTATGCAAAGTTTAGAGTTACCAGTATTTTATGTACATATGTTATTGCTGACACTTCTGGTGTCTACTGCGTTTTTTCCCCTGCAGGAATATAGATGGAGGAATCTAATTCTCCATCATCATTTCTGATACTCTTCTAATCCATTGGTTTGCCACCAATGTATTAGTCTAAGACACACACACACACACACACACACACACACACACAAAGCTGTAATCCCATCAAGGCCAGGTAAGTAGACTTCTAACCAATCCAACAATTCTACCATCTATAGTATCTCCCTCTTATCTGAATTGACTTTCAGTTAATTGGTCCTTATCCAGTCCATTATTAGCTTTAGGCAGTGTTCAAGGACCTGCACAGCATCACTTGCAGAAGTTGCAGATGAAGAAAAGGAGAGGTAGAGCTGTGTGTCACCTAGTACTGATGACAATGAACTCCAAACCACTGTATGACTTCCCCCAGAGGCCTTATACCGGGATTGAAAAGCATTTGGGAAATGGACTATCCCTGAGGGATCACATAATAAAGGTTTCAAGGGGTATCCACTGCTAGGATGAGGTGAATCATATATGATTAGGTCTTAAGGAAGAGCTGGAATGACCAAGAATGGTCCCCTCAAGTCCCCAAATCAATAGCCGCCTGAGAAGTTTACCATATCAAGTGTAACAAAGGCTACAGAAAGATTCAGGAAGACCAGCAGGGTTTTACTCTCCCTGTCTGTCTCCATCCAGAGAACATCTTGCAGGGTGACCAATGCCATTTCAGTCCCATGTGTGGCCTGAACCCATTTCCTCCAAGAATGCTTGCAGCTGGTCAGCCACCATCCTCTCAGTCAAATTGCCCATGAATGAGATGTTGGCAATGGACTTATAGGTACAGTAGATGCCCACAAAATCATAAACTTGTGAAGCTGGATGGCCTGCAAGGCCATTGAGTCCAACCCCCTGTTCCATGCAGGAAGAGAAATCAAAGGGTATCTGTCAGGTGGTTGTCCACATTTCTCTTGAATGCCACCAGTGTTGGAGCACTCACCACCTCTTGAGGTCATTGGTTCCATTGCTGTACTGTTCTAACAGTTAGGAGGTTTTTCCTGATATTCAGCAGAAAGCTGGGTTCTCTTAACTTCAGCCCATTGTTGCACATCCTATGAGACTTGATCCTGCCTCTACTCTGCATTAAGATCATCTGCTCTTGAATCTGCTCATCTGTTCTGTTTTTGTTTTGTTTTTTGGTGGGAGGGAATGAGCCTTCTAATGCTTTCCTTTAAACAGACAGGTGCGTTAAGGATGTATGTAGGCCATCCCACAGTCATGTCCTTTGCTGATTTTAAGACCCACAGTGGAGGCAGCTTTGCAGTGTGAGAGTGACAAGCATAACAGTCACACATATCTGCGGGACATACTAGCTGAAACACAGTTGCATTTTGGTCTTGTTTTATTGAAAATATAAATCCTCTAAAACAAGTCTGTGGTGATCTGGCCATTCTCTCACGGGGTGTAGTTTGACATGGGAGGACAGAAGAAAGCAAGGAGGGACGCTGACTATAAGGTTGGGTTGACCAAATGTTAATCAAATGACTGCTCATTAGATTGGACTGAGATCCAATACACCAGGCAAGGAGCATCAAACTGCTTGTATTGCTCTTCCACGGTGCCAAGCAAGCACTGAATGCTATGAGAAGGGCCTATCCGGTCCTAATCACATTCCCTGCCCATGACTCAGTAGCCACCATGGAGCTTGTTTCCAAAAGCCAGCTCTTATGGAATTGGAGTCTTTATCACTAACTGAGCTGGCCAGAATTTCTGGGAGTTGCAGTCCAGGAACGTCTGGGGACCCACAGGTTGAGAGCCACTGCTCTACAGTGACTAATACTGACAAGTATATATTCCCTAATTCTGAAAATGTATCCCTTTCTACTCCCAATGGACATTTCTTTACTGTGGCATCTCCAAGGATATCCTGGGGTGGGGGTGGGGGAGAACCCCCTGTGGTTTCCTTCAAGCAGGTGTAAAGTTAGTGAACCCATCCTATTTGCATCAGAGTTGCATGGAAGGAAATAGTCCAGTAAACAAAGGATCTGTTTCCCACCATGGAAGAACACAATGATGAGTGACAGATTAGCCACCCCAACCCAACACTGTCGCGTGGCCTCAGAGTTGCGATGGGAAGGAGCCAATATGGCCTGAGGCGTCCACACACCACTGAAACACAGTCAACACCGCTGAAGGCATCTGCATGAATATTCATGGCACACGTTTTGCAGGAATCTGCCACTGCTGGAGGATCACGCGCGTAGCTTGAACTTTTGCTCGGGGAGACAGATCCCGCCATCGGATTTGTTTGTTTTAGTGGCAATACGGGTGCAAATGTCCAAGTGAGCCATGAAGAACCAACAGCCTCTTAATGTAAATGTATTCCACTTCAGGTGGTACAAGGCTACCGTACAAGAAGCAATTAAACGATCTGGTACAGAAGAGAGGGAATTGAATGGCCAGCCGCCCTTATGATTTGGAGTGCGGGGCTATACTAATAATAGATGGAGTCTGACATGTTTTCCTTGTGTTTCGGCTCGGCCTGCTGTGTCATTAATGCAGCTTGTGCCTGAGCACTCAGAGTTAGCATTCCCATTGTGGCCTATTCAACATCTCAAACCTTGCATGTGACCACATGTAAATGTGTATTTCCTTTTAATGGCCCTGTAATCTAGGACTTTTAAATTCCCCCTTGCCAGAAGGCATACAATGAGCCACAGCCACACAAAGTAACTCAGTGTTCAGATCAGATTCCTTGCTTTTTCTGACCAGGTTCAAATTCTTACCCAGTGCCCCCCCCCCCCCGCGCAATGTCTTCAATGTATGCAATACATTGAAGATAAGATCTTTGTATCCAATTAACCTGGCAGGGCTTGTGAACAAGCCTCATTAAGAAAACAGTCAAACACATTTACAGTATATTTAAGTACCTTATTTACTGGGAATTAAGATATATTTCAGAAAAAGAAGAGATTCATACACTTCCCATTCACTAGTGCAGAATGTGCTTCTAACAGATAAGTCCAGGATTCCATTATTCAAATTCTCTATTTATTTATTTATTTATTTATTTTGCAACTTACCAAACAGAGTTGTAATGCTTTAAAGCATTACAAGAGTTCCCCCTGATTTTGCTACAATTGTAATGTAACGTATGTGTATCCTAGTTACTGCAGATGCAAAAAAAAGGATTAATTAAAAGTAAGACATTATTTGTAACAAAATACTGTACATGTCTTCTAAAATAAGACAAACTGGATCAAACAGTGCTTACTCCCAGCTATGCACAGAATTTTAATGCACTCAACATCTGCTTGGTTGTCTTCTCAGTGAATTATCTGTTGGCCTCTATTAAATCAGGGGTAGATAATATGTTGCCTTCCAGATATTATTGCACTGTGACTCCCAGTAACCTTAGCGAGGATGGCTAATAGTGAGGGATGATGGGAGGTGAAATCCAACAAGAGTCCCTGTGTTGAAAACTGCACCCAATCCTGCATAACGTTTCAAATTAAAAAGAAATAAATAAAAAGTCTGATGGAAATTAGCACACCTGGTCTCTCGGAAGCGTGGTCCTCCTGCAGAGGCTTGGGAAATATGGTCTCAGGGGCCACCAGAAGACTGCCCTCAAAACAGGAAGAACCACAAGCAATTTGATAGGTGAATCTGGATCTAAACCAGTGGTTCTCAACCTGTGGGTCCCCAGATGTTCCTGGACTGAGACTCCCAGAAGTCTTCATCACTAGCCATGATTTCTGGGAGTTGCAGTCCAGGAACATCTGGGGACCCACAGGTTGAGAACCACTGGTCCCTAAACAGTCTTTCCCACCACGTTCTGAGGGGAATAGGAAGAACAAGAAGGGAGAACATCCTTGTTCACCTTACAAGCATAGATGTTTTGACCTTTACAATCAGTATTGTCCCCAGATGTATTCTGTACCTGGGTCAGGTAGGTACTGCTTTGACCTGATTGCCTAATCACATGCTGGTACCCAGCAATATCATTTCCTTATATAAAACAATTCTGTAGTGTTAATCAAATTGATCCATATCCCCTCCCTCTTCCAGTGAAATGTCAGGAGATCTCTGTATTCATGTCTAACATTTTTGGATGAAGCCTTAATGGCCATACTCTAAATCCCTCCGATCGGAGACCTTAAAAAGTAGTGCCTGAGGAAGTGGCTTGATCTAACAAGTGTCAGAACTATTATGTTCTCTGCTATGATAGAATCTGTTTTCTTACATTTATAGAACAGGAGATGTCAGGAACATTATTTTAACAACTTCCAGTTCTTGGAAGTCATAGGCCAAACAAGGAACTTTTCCAGCCGTGGAGGAAGGTAGGGAGATATTAGACAGACCAAAGCAACTTATTTTGTGTTTTCCCTTTTCTCATGTTAGTTGCAAAACCTTCTGCAATTAGCGCACACTGCAGACATATGCATAGGACAGAGAACATTTCTGTGACATCAAGTCTCAGCATGGGAGCAAAATATTTAATGTTTAATGCCCAGCCTCGGTTTAGGAAACATGGGCCAGTTTCCTTAACCCTGGATTAGTCAACAGTGGGCTCAGGAGTCTCAAGTTTCACAAAATATTTTTCCCACATTTGTCCAACCACCGTTGGAAGGGTGGTGCTGACAACATAAATGTGCCCTACGGTGCAAGTCCTTGATCTGTTTCCCATTGGGGAATCTTTGAGCCCGTCCATTACATATGCAGATGGCTGTAATCACGAGATCTCACTGGGACTCAGTAATTATTCCCCAGACTTTGCCACTAGCAATAAAAATCCCATTTGTCACAGCTTGTTTGCAGCAGTGCTGCTCACTTCCACTGGGGTGGCATTAATGGGAGGGGGGCAGCCTCAATGAAAATGCTTGTCGTTTATGAGTTGACATCAAAACACAAAACAGAACAACACGCAGTAAAGAAGAAGGATCCCTCAGTAATCCTATCAGTTTTAATCCCAGTCTGTTCAGCCAGACAAATGTGTCTGCTGGAAGTAACTTTTTAGGCAGGAAACAATCTGAAGGGTGGGTGAGCCTGGGTTTCCCATTGGGGGGGGGGGCTCTATCTATGAAGTTCCCATGCAAACAGAATGCCAGAGGGGAAGGCCTTCTCCGACAATAAATCAAAGCCTTCTGATGGCAAAGTAGCATCCCGTGCTGGAACCCAGGGAGCTACTGTCTGTCCCCCCCCACACACACACACACCCTTTGAGGGCAGCAAGCCTCAACCCTATAGGATGCTTTCTGAACTAATCTTCCATGAAAGGCCTAGCGGAGCTGCGACTATAAACTTTCCAGGCACTTTGGGTTACCATCCTGCTGGGGCGGGAGCACTTCTCGATATTCGTGACATCTGCAGCACACAGAAAGAATAGGAACAGAGCAGAGAGGGAGGGAGGGAGGGAGGGAGGAACTCCTGGGAACCTCCTCCTATGCACAAGGTGGATTAGACTTCATTCCTCAAAGGGGGTTTTAGAGGTTCTTTACAGCACCAAAAGATTTTAAACACATTTCAGTCCTGTCCTTCTGCAGGCTTTCTGACACACATCCACAGCTTTGGTGCTAGCTTTGATGCTAACAAGATTTTCTTCAAAATCAAATAAGATCAA
>JAHTLZ010000074.1:18392567-18413552 GCA_023846285.1 Phrynocephalus versicolor | reverse complement strand
TCTTTCTTTCTTTCTTTCTTTCTTTCTTTCTTTCTTTCTTTCTTTCTAGAGAAAAATAGGCTCTGCTTCATCAACAGTCTAGTCTAGAGATGGGCACGAACTGAAAAAGTGGTGATTCGTTTTGGTTTGGTTCATTTTAGGGTTTGGTTCGCTTTTAATGAATTTTGTTTCAAATATTTGTTTTGTTGGTTCATTTTGTTTGTTATTCGTTTTTCCCCGCTTTGCATGATTTAATCCATTTGACAGTGCAGGGGCTGGAAAAAACATTCAAAAATAATAAAAAACCACAGACATTGACAACAATTGCACAAACTGGACTGGTACACGATAGAAGATCATCAACTCCTAAGAATTCTTACACTGGGCCTCGCAGACCACAGAGGTGTTCAAAGGATAAGGAGGAAGAGATCTCTGGTCTAGGCCTGGGAATGGGTTCAAAAGCCTCTCAAAGACTTCTTGCAAGAAAAAAAACACATCTCACCTCAGAAATCAGCACAGGTGTGAGATGTATGGCCCATGACAGAGAAATGAAGTGCGTATAATACCATGTATACATGAGAATACTGAAAGAATAGACATAAACATGTTTTGGTGAGGAGGTAAAAATGTGTTAATAAATTCATATACTAAGAAAACACATAATTTAAAATGTGCAGAAAATGTCACTTTCAAATAGAGCACATAAAATCTTGCAATCCCAAAATCATTTATGGGTTTATAGCACACTGCAGACCTAGTGTGCCTTATTTATTAGTGTGGCCTAAACATGCAAATTGTGTTACAACTTGCTATGGAACTCTCCCTCTCCCCTCTCAACAGAAAACTTCCTTTTCATGTTCCCTGCAGATACTGAGGTCTTATTGTATTCAAATGTCTACAGTAAATATGCTTAATCCCTTGGAAGATGCAAAATACACGTCTTGGAAGGTGCAAAATACATGTTTTCATAGGGAAATGTATTAATTTATCTTCTATTCTTTTTCTGCACAGCTGGTCCTTTACTTTTAGAAGCTCTTATGTCTTTCTGGTGTATCTTTATTCCCCCATGATGGCATTTGATTTTGTTGAAACAGTTCTTTTTCTTCAGCCATTCACTCCTCCCACGTGTTGGATGCCACCGGGACCATTGTGGAGTTGGATGTGGTAGCACAAACTGATAACCGGCACAAGTTATAGATTTTGGTTGAGTATCAGGAAATGCGTGTGCCTTTAACGGAACCTTGCTGAAGGCGGCTTACCTCATGGAAAGGCAATAGTTACAGCTAAAAACCAATGAATATAAAAAGGCAGCTCACATAATTAAAATACAGTATTAAAGCTATAAACAATCAAGGTACTGTACAAATATTTAAAAGGAACAAAGAAATATTACTCTCATAAATGTTAAGCGTAAGCAATGCTGCAAATGCCATCAAAGCAGTAATGCATCACACAATCCATCTAAAAATCACACTCCAGTAACCCACCACTGAAGGAAAACTTGCCTGAAGAATCATAGAATCATAGATTTGAAAGAGACCTCAAGGGCCATCCAGTCCAAACCCCTGCCAGCAGGAACCCCCATCACAGTATTTCTGACAGATGGCCATCCAGCTTCTGCTTAAAAACCTCCAAAGAAGGAGACTCAACCACCCTCCGTGGCACCATATTCCACTGCCGGACAGTTCTAACCGTCAGGAAGTTCTTCTTAATGTTTAAATTGAATCTCTTTTCCTGTAGTTTGAAACCATTGCCCCAAGAAAGGCTTTTGCTTTTATTGTGTGACCAACGTTGCCTAGCTTTTATCACTATATGGCTAGAATCTACTGCTTATTTGCATGTACTTAAGATAAAATGCAGAAGTTTCCCACACTGTCCATGGCTAACTCAGTCTAAGATGCTGTGTGCTTGTTGTGTACATGCCAAGCATCTCCCTGGCACTCCATAGAAATGGTATTACTGGTAAAGTGTGGTGACTTCAGTGGCTTCTCTTATTCAGCCAAAGATAACCAAGAAGATTCTGGCCTGTGTGTTTCTTTTTTACTCTTTCTTTGTCTTTATTCACTAAGCACACCTTCACTGGATGCCTTTCAATCCAAAAGAGCACAGTGTAAGATGTTAGCTTGCAAATTTGCATGAGTCCTGGGATTTTCAGAAGAGCAGTTGCATCTTGTCCTGTTCCCTCCAATTTATAGCTTTAGTATTTGTAGTATCAGCAGTAATTGAAGAGACAGCAATTGTAAGCATTACTTTACATGTAAAAAGGCAATCCGTTATTGTAGTGCTAGTTGTAAATGCACCAACAGCAACTGAAAGCATTATTAGTTGTTGTTGTCGGGGAGCAGTATTTTGTTACTTAAAATGTGGATGCTGCTAGAATCATTTTATATTTTAATTTAACCATGTTATCTACAATATTTCTCTTTCTTTTGGTTTTATATCATTTCTCTATTCAGAGTTTACTATCTTTTCTGCATCTTCACTATCAATAAGATGCTGGACAGAGGAGAATGCAGGATTATTTGACAAGTACATTTCCATTTGATGCTAATCCATTTCTGCTGAGTCTTCATTTCATAATATATTTCAATGCACAATTCTTCAAATGGCTTTCAAAAAAAAAGCTGTGTGGCCCTTATAAGGTACAACAGGCAATACATTTTTAGTCCATCAAGCAAACAAATGATCAGTGAGCTTTCATGGGTTAAGTCTACTTCCTCAGGAAGGGAAATTACCATTAAGTTCAGAAACCTTCATAGATAATACCTGTTGCATAATGAGTAGCTGACTGGGCATACAACACAAGAAGGTCTATGGAGGCATCTTAACTTACATTAAATTCACCTCTAAAAGTTACCATATGCTGTTTGTGTAAGTACACATTGGGATCCTTTCTAGAGGAAGGCAACCTATAAATAGTTTGAAGAAATTGGTTAAATAAATGGGATTTCAGCCACTGTGTTTACTTCATCTCTTTATTCGCCAAGCTTATCAAAGCTTCAAACTCTAGGAAAATGACTCAAGAGGCAACCCCCCCCCCCCCGTTGAACTTACTGGGCCTTTCTTCAGAATAGACATGCTTTTGCCTAGTGTTTTGCCCTCTTAATATCCTTTTGGAAGTTTTAAAAATATCTGTTTAAAATATTTTTAAAATGCCCTAGAATGCGCTGCTTGATTTGCCATTCCCAAGCAGGATTTCCATTTGTGAACCCATTTGTTCTCATTCAGGCAAGTTGTAACACAGATTTTTCAATGTGCTCTTTCCTGCTCTTCAAATTAAAGAAGTATATTGTAGGTCAAAGCAAACATACTCTGCTGGGATGTGGAGGTGAAGGGGGAACCCTCCCCCTGCTTTTTCTACTTACACCTGTTACAAGTTCATGCTTCAGTTCAGGTACAGTTGTGTGAGAGAAGAGTCTGCTTTCTGGCTGTTCTAAGAGATGATTAACTAAAACATATTTCTGAGTTAAACATTTATTTTTATTCATGTATCACATTGCCTTTCAAGTTGCACTGCTGCCATGGAAAGGAAGCAAGTCCTGGTTACTTCAGTTTTCCTAGCGATGGACAGGAAGCAAAATTGACTCCTGGAGTTATGACATACTGTTTAAATAAACAGGCAAAACATAAATACATTTAGTATACGACAGGTGGTGCAAAATGTGTGAGTAGAAACAACCAATCTTATTTTAAATGCATGAAATTAAAGGGAGTCCTTGACAAAATGGTTTCTACAGATTAGAATCTCAGCTCTCCTCACACATCCTTTTTGTGAGGATTCTTCTAACAATATAAAATAGATCTCTGTGCAACGTCAGAATGCTAGAAACTGCTGTCTCTAATTTTTAACTTGATATTAAACTTATGGCAATAAAAATATAAACCTAATACACAAGATTGGTCCAATGCAGTAAGGAGTGTTTATACCTCTACACTGGAGAAACCAAACAACCCCTAAACAGGAGGGTGGCCCAGAACAGGAGCAGAAAGAGCTCAGGACCAGAATCAGCGGTGTACCTTCATTCGAAAGACAAAGGCGCTTATTCAAAGACAAAGATGTACATGTATTAGACAGAGAAGATAGCTGGTTCAAGAGAAGTGTGAGAGAAGACATTAATGTGTAGAGAATATCCCTTTCTCAACAGGGGTGGAGGAGATAGGCACAATCTGTCTCCTATTTAGTATGATGCCCTTTCATCTATCCCCAGAAAAATCAAGACAACTTCACAAATCCCCCAGTGAGGCCACTGCTAACAACAACCCATGCTTAATGGGTGTGGAAAGGGCTGCAGAGGTGTGACCTTCACACACCCCTTGCCATTGACCATCTGATGAGCGTATCTGGACCAGGGTGAAGTGAAAGTAGTGTGGTGTATAAATTGGATGTCTCCCACCAACATTACTCTGAAGAAGCTATTTGGATGAGTGGCAAAATGTTTCAGCCTGTCAAGAAAAGAAGTCCAGCTGCTTCCGGATAACCTCATCTGGGCTGATACTTCACGTCCCTCTTGCTGCTGTTCGCGGTCCCGCTGGTGACCGCTACGCTTCAACAGAACCTCACGTCCTTGTGGGGTCGATGCAAGTTCGCCCCAACCACGCCCCCTGAACTGAGCTGGAACCGGGGTTAGAGATTCCCATCCTGGAGCTTGGGAATCTGCTCAATCCGCTTCTCGTTCCGCCCCGAGGGGACATGTGGTTTCTCTTACCCCGCATCGAAAACCATGACACCAGAAGCCATCTAGTGTCAGAAGGAGTAAAGCGGTCGACGGGGCTTTGTCTACGAGCAATGCAATGAAATGAATGCCCAAGAAAAAAAACATTCCAAATGCTTGCGTGCCGCGAATCCATGACTGAGAGCTACCGATTAGAGATGGGCACGACTCAGAAAAATTGTTCGTTTTCGTTTTCGTTTTCGTCTAGGGGTCCGTTTCGGCTCGTTTCCGTTTCCGTGAGCTAATTTTCAAAATTTTTCGTTTTCGTTTCGTTGCGTAACGAAAACGACAAACGAAAACGAAAACGAAAAATTTTTCGTTTCTTCCCATTTAGTTCCATTAAGTGCTTTTCCAGTAATGAAAAACGAAAATTGGCTCGAAATTAGTCGTTTCGTTTCCGTTTCCGTTCCAGTTTTGAGCCGTTTTTCGTTTTTCGTTTCGTTACGTAACGGAAATGAAAAACGAAAACGGAAACGAAAATTCCGCTAAGTCGTGCCCATCTCTACTACCGATTAATCGAAAAACGGAAAAACGGGAAAGTATAACGCTGAAGACTATATGGAAAACCACTCAAAAAGTACCAGCACAGCATGCATCGAGGACATGCAGTTAAAGTACTGCCAGTTCCATTCAGCATGCCCGTGAGTACAAAGAAACAAGGGCAGAACCGGCATTAAGTCACGTGACTAAAACCTATTTCAACTCGGAAGCAAGTTCAGCTCAGCATGAGGGAGGATGTGAAGTAACCGTCCTGGATGACCAAGAATCTTCACAGAGATGATAGACTACAATCCAACAACTGAAGTAGGAGTGATGGCATATCATTTAAGAGGAAATCTGGAGTCAGTCAGACAGCTAAAACAATACATAGCCTGAGAGTTTTTGCTGAGTTGCTCTGAAAGAGGGACTTGCCCCCCCCCAAAAAAATGATAAAGATAATTCTCCTGTGGTTATAATTGGAATGGGGAGAGTTCTGTTTTCCTCACTCAAGTGCCATTATTTGTATTAAAATTAAATATCCAGCACAGACATGATTGTTGGTTCAGACAAAATATCTTTTTGATTTCAACTATTTTTGTCCTGTAGTAGCTGAAAACCAATAGTATATTGTCTTTCTTTCTGCTCCACAGCTACTTGTATTTTCATAGGAAATATTTCCATCATTTACTTTTTTTAACATTAATGTAAAGCTTTCCCTCATCCAAATGTGCACTCTGTAATGCATACACTTAAATTCTTATTTTAAAATCAAATTAACTGGTGAGAGAAAGGAGATGCACCAATAATGATCCTCACTAATGATGTACTAAATAGACTTGTGGTGTCTAATGTTCTGGATGGAGATATTATGGCAAAGTAAAACATTTAACCTGTGAGGCACCTCACCTTGACAGCAAGAGTTGAAAGACACATTGACATATAGGCATCCTATGGAAAGAAAATTCAGAGGCCATTTCTGTTTCTTTCTGAGTCAAGATTCTGGGCAGATTGGTGGTAAAATTTGTAGAGGCGACGGGTGGTGGCTTTGCCTATTTTTCTTTGCTCTCCAGAAAAATCCATAAAATGAGTGTTAATTTCAGGGTTCTCTTTGATCAGGCTTTGAAATAACGTTTCCTTGTTTGCTGATCTCTAGTATGCTCACACAACAGAAAACTTGTCCTCTAGCACCCCCCCCCTCCAAAAAAAACCCCCTCTAATTTGAGTCCTTATCTACTCTGGTCCATTCTGTGGCAGACAGAATTGCAGCATAGAGGCAGATTTTTTAAAAAAATGGCCCGAGTAATTGGATTGTTGCGCGACATTGTATTTCTGACAACAAGTGATATCACCCTCCCTTCTGCCACCGCATCTTTGTTCCTGCTCTGAATTCATTTTGCAAGGCGCTCGGAGGGAACCCGTGCCCATTAGGGAGAGAGAAACAGAGATGGCAGAGGCCAAGACAGACAACTGATGAGGACAGAGAAGCCACTCCGCCCTTCCAAGAAGTTAATTACAGGGAACAAAAGCAGCAGACTATGACTTGTTGATCATTACCATAATCACATTACTGCACTCTTCCCTCGTTCCCAGCTGCAGTGGGTCTTTTCTTTCTTTTGTCCAACACTTGTGCATCTCATTAATTGTTTGTGTCACCCCCAAACGCACCAGGGTAGCCTTAGTCCTGGGGGGAGGGGCAAGTAGAGGGGAGATGGTGGCCTTCCTGTTGGGGAAACCTTGCACAATTTGTGTTGGGATCTGATTGACATTTTGACCAAGTCAAATTTTTTCTGTTCCATTTTCTTCTGGATCTGGAGGAAATAAATATATAGGAATACCTCGCTTTTACAGCTGGCAGTCATAGTTTTCGCCCTTTTTTCCCTGCCAAGAAACAAGAGAGATTTATATGGAGAAAGGGAAACACCCATAAAATTGTCAGACCCTTTTATGGCGGAGACTTTCTAGGTTACAATAATAATCTATGTAACCTTTGCTTTCACAAGAGCAATGTTCCAAGGCATGCTTTCCCTTCAACAATACCAGTGTGACGCTGTTAGATCTCTGTTGGCTGCTGTGAGGCTACTCTGGATCCACCTCACATCAAGAACCTCCCTTTTTATAAAGCTGTGAGGAAGGTTTAAGTGTTCCAGTTCTCCAACATTCTATACATGAAGAAGATAGGAAAGGGTTTCAGAAGATGGATGTACCTGAGGAGAAAAATAACTCAACCCAGTTTTCAATTCATGTTAAAAATAATGGGATGGGTTCGGGCTAGATTAGATGAAATAAGGTCCTACTAGCATTGCAGTGCAGATGCTACCTATCTACTCAGAAGTGAATGCAGTTTGTCTACTTGATAAGTTTGATTCCGATAACATCCTGATTTTGGTCAAATCGCACCCACTGCTTCTGATTAAGAATCCTTCAGTGCTCCTGGGCAAGGAATTCTGCCTACCTCTACCTGAAGGGAGAGGGGAAATTTTATGAATGTAGTTCTTTCATCCGCAAGACAAAGATGAAGAGTCAAAGCACTATCTCCAGAGCAGTTCCTGGGTTAATTACCAGGAAAGGGTACAAAATGAGGGACACTCATCAAATTCTTCTTCTTTACATCATTTGACAGTGTCACCTCGAACTTGGACAGTCCACCATTATTGGTTTTGGACTACCAAAAACCTTACATCCGGCAAGCCACTGTATGTGAAAGGTAGGGGATTGTGAGGTTTCAATAAATCCCTCCCCCCCGCCGCCAAAAAATAGTCCTGCTACCACCCGATTTTATTCCTGACAGCTTCCTCATGGTTCATGTACCACGTTAATCACCTCACAGTCTGAAATGTTTAAGTAGAACAGGTGATACCTTTAGGCTCCTAGAAAAATAACAAAAAGTTGCTAATATTTTGAGGGCAAAAACCTTCTTCTTCAGAGCTGTACCAACAGGTTGAAACATGGCAAAAGGTGGAGTTGCCAGGAGTTATTTCTTAGATGTAAAGTCCTGGGCAAGATGGAAAATATGTCAGGTAGTTTGTTGGTACAGCTCTGACGAAGAGGATTTCCCCCCTCAAAATATTACCAATGTTTTTGTTATTTTTCCAGTAGCCTAAAGGTATCACCTGTTCTACATTTGTATTTGTTGTTTGTGATGGCTATATAGCTCCTCAACTTATTTTGCTTCAAATGAAATGTTTAAACCACCCTTTTGAAAAAGCCCATCATCTCCTGCAAACCCTAAAATGGTAGAATCAGCCACAACTTATTCAGCTAGGTTGGATAAATGTAAAACATCAGACTTGCTGTCTCTTAACTCATCCTGCTTGGTCTTTTACTATTCTTCTTTCAACTTTTGCTCATGTCCCACTCTGTTTTACAGCTTTGACTCTGCAAATAAATGTGGGCTGTTTTGTACATACTAGAGAAATTCCTCTTCCTTTCTGCATTAAAAAGGGTGGGGGAGCTCCCTTCAAGTGACTCATTTGCCATCACTGCCAAAGGACCTCTGACTGCTGGCAGAGTGAAATAATGGCATAGCAAAATACCTGAAAAGAAATGAATTTAAAAGGCTAAAATCACCTTCTTCTCTCACTTTTTAGGTGACACAGAATCCAAGGACTTTTCTACAGAGAGGACTGGACCAAGAATTATCCATGCTAAAGTATAACAAAAACCATCTGTATACAATATTGTGTTTATCATTGTCAAAAACTGTTCAAATCTAAACACTTCTAAGTTTACATGGGTTGGAATGTAGTAAGTTGAAGATCGCAATTTAGTCTCTTAGCTACAAGTTCTAGGGGTGCAATGTAGGGAAGCTGCCTCAGATGGAAAGTCATGAGTATCATGAAACGGAGGAAATTTGTTAATCGTTTTTTGTTATCACTGTACTGGCCAGTATCCTATTGTTTATATAAGCTGGCCTAAGTGCAGTAAGCATAAACTACAGCAGTGAATTGCTGCCAGTTAAAGAGTCACTGCTTGTATTCCTCATTTTATGTCAGTCACATGACTTAGTGAAAGATAGGGAATATAAGCAGTGACTATATAACTAATGGCTAGAGATGGGCACGAACCGAAAAAATGGTGATTCGTTTTGGTTCGGTTCGTTTTAGGGTTTGGTTTGGTTTGGTACGTTTTTAATGATTTTTTAAAAAAATATTTATTTTGTTGGTTCGTTTTGAATCATTATTCTTTTTTTCCGGCTTTGCACAATTTAATCCATTTGACAGCACACGGGTGGGAAAAACATTCAAAAAATAAATAAAACACAGATGTTCACAATAACTGCACAAACTGGACTAGCAGCATCCTCATCCTCATCTCATCCTTAATCATCATTCATCACATCATCCTTACCGGGCGGCGGCGGCAGCAGCAGGGCAATCCTGGCCCCTGTGGCAGGGGCTTTTTGAAACGAACCAATTTTTTGTTTTGTTTTGTTCTAAATCCACTCTGAGGTTCGTTATTCGTTCCATTCCATAATAAAATGAATAACGAATAATGAAATGAACTAAAAGTTTGTTTCATGCCCATTTCTACTAGTGGCAATTTAGCACTAAAGTTTATACACCATTACACTTTTACCAGCATATACTCTATGAGCAATAAGATTTTGGTTATGGATATTTTTACAGTCATAGATCAGGAAAAGGTGCTTGTGAGATTTTCTTCTAAGCCAGTAGTTCCCAACGTTTTTTTTTGTTTTTTTTTTTAAGTTGCAGGCTGCGCTGTCGCTACATCAAGCCTAGGGAGGAGATAGGCTGAGGGAGGTTAAAGGCAGGGAGAAATGAAAGCAAAGGACTTCCAAGATGGGGGAGGAAAGTGGTCCCCACGGAGGGAGCAAAACCACCATGAAGAGGGATTCCCCTCAGATACTGGCACAACACTTTCCTTGCACTCCCCACAGCGGGAGGAGGGGGAGTCTTTTTTCCTCTTCCTCACCTTCTCCTGAACATGTTAAAACCCCTTTTGTGCAGGAACATTATTTTAAAAAATAATAATCCAGGTCAACATTTCTCTGAAAGCTGAGACTTCTTTCTCTCCCAAAAGGCCCATTTCTCCTATGGACACACACAGAGACACTAACTTTAATAGCCCATATCAATTTAATTACTTAACAAAGGGTACAACACATACAGTGATACCTTGGTTTATGAGCATGATCCATTCTGGAAACATGCTTGTAAACCAAAGCATTTGTATATCAAAGCAAATTTCCCCATAAGAAATAATAGAAACCCAGATGATTTGTTCTGGGGTCCCATAGGCCACATACTATACACACAAAATGCCAAAACTCACAAAAGAAGTTGAGTAGAAGTCCACGTCCACATCATGGTTCAGGTACTTGGCTGCGGAACCTACTCTACTTGGGGCTAACAACTGGGCAATAATAAAGTGCAAATTGTAGCCCAAGACAAGTGATGGTGAGTGCCCAAATTGTGATTCAAGACCCACTTATTTTTTTTTTGCAAAGTGCCAATACAGCAATTTAACCTGTATTCTGTGGTACCACAGGTTACAAATGCTTCAGATGCTATCCTTTAGGAAAGTGAAGATTGAAGAGCAGACTTTTAAATTCACCGCAGCCATAGTTCCCTCACTTTGGCCACAAGGAATTTAAAAACCTGCTTTTCCATTCTCGCTTTTCCAAAGCGTACCACCCCATCTGCCTCTCTGCCCTTGGCAGAGAGGCGGATGGGGTGCTACACCATTGGGAAAGCCATGGGGGAGTGGTGGTGGCTTGTGGGCTCATTTATAGTCCTCAGATTACTCTCCAGCCACGCCTACTCTGGGCAGTTCAAAAGCGCTATGGCTGGAGATTAAACTAGGGGTAGGAAAGAGCCCGCAAACCACTGCCTCCCCTTTGCCCAGCTCTCTGCACAGAGCCAGGTGAAGGGGAGGCAGCAGTTTATGGGCTCTTTCGTAGCCAGTTTATTCTCCAGCCATGTTGCTTTTGAGATGTCCAGAGTGGTGTGGCTGAAGAGTAAACTGGGGCTACGAAGGAACCCACGAACTGAACCGCTGCCTCCCCTTCGCCCAGCTCTCTGCACGGAGCACATTGGCGTGCTCCAAGTGGAGGGGGAAGTGCCATGGCTGTGAGGGGGCAATGTCGTGTGCCCACAGAAAGGACTCCTCGTGTCACCTTTAGCACTTGTGCCATAGATTAGCCAGCACTGCCTGAGGCACACTTGACTAGCTGCGTCATGTCTAGAAATGGCTTGAAAAATAAGAAAGAATGTTGAAAACAAATTAAATAAAATATAAATATAAAGAAATAGAAAACCCTAACCTGCACTCTCATTTGAAAAACTCCATTCCTCTCTCCTCCCTCTGCTTTGGAGGCTGCCTGAGATGGAATGTTCCAGACAATCACCCACAATCCAGCGGGGGCAGGGGAGAGAGAAAGCCACCATTGGCTCACTTGTGAACATGTCTCCTGCTCTAGTGCTGGCATTGCAGGACATTGCTTGTTGATCACGGCAAAATTTAGAAGAAATGTTTGCTTGTCTTGCAGAACACTTTTAAACCAAGGTATTATTGTATAAGGCAATGCCTGTCACACACAGAGAGAGGGGGGTGCATTGTGAGCCCCTTGGGGAGTCCCAACCCCCAGGTTGGGAAACACTGCACTAAACTATGGACCTTGACATGGGTGAGTCGAGATCGGGGACGCCACTTCTTGCTCTGACATAACAGAGAATGCAGAGCAACCGTTCCCATGGAAGTCTGGCCCACCTAAAAGGAATATAAAAAGATCATTAAAATTCCTCCGAAGGCATCAGATCTGCCACTGTTTTAGCATCCCCACTCTATTCATCTTAAGCAAGTTGACCTCCAATGTACAGTAATAGGAAGACATGCCCCCCCCCCTTATAGCGTCTTTCCTTTCCTCACTAGCCTTGTTTGTTGTTTTGTGCATTTCTGCATCAATTAGAGTTCCCTTTGATGTGCATTCCTTTTGGATAGGCAGTTTCCTTTCCAGATAATCAAAAGGAAGGCGGCTTGGTTTGAAAAATAAAGCGTTTGAAGGTTCAGAGGGCAAAGGTGCCTATTTTTAACGAAAATAAGAATGGCCTGCTCTGTCAACTGGACAGGGGGGCACATGAGAAAGACGAAAGGGGACTTCAATAATCTTCTTGATCGTGCTGAAGAGTCCATTAATTTTCAGCTGGGTGTAAATGATGTGGAATGCCTTAGGTTGTGTTTGGATTTTAAATTCAATGAAAAATACTTTGTTCTGTCTAAAATGTCAAGCAAACAGATACTTCATAAGCAGCTGCTTGCACACACCATCGTGATTGGAAGAGTTAGTGTTAGAAGTCCACCCAGGGCCAAATGGTTTTCAGCAACACCCCCCCCCCATCCCAAGTATGTATCTCTCTCTTTGGGTTGCTTCTGGAGAGAATTGTGGCAATACCCCTGAGGTGCCAATTGCTCTTCTCCTCTGCTCTTTACTCCCACAACCCTGTGAGGTAGGTCAGGTTAGGAAAGTGAATGGACAAAGACCACGGGGTGGTTTGCAAGGATCAGTCAGGATTAGGTCCTGGAAGTTCCTGGTCCCAATCCAAAGCAATAGCCTGTGTACTACTCCACGTTGGCTCCTTCAATCCCCCTCCTTTCCTGTTCAATCTGACAGAAATTCCACCCTAGAAGAAATCACCATGTGCCGAAGAGATGATCTATTCTATTGGACTGGGTAATTAAAAAAAAAAGCCTTATCAGAGCCTTTTCACCTTCTCTGTGAGGTAAAACAAAAGCAAAGCAAAGCGATGAATGCTGGGAAAGTAGAATGTCTTCTTTCTGTACAGTATTTATTGCTTTGGAGGCATAACCCTCTATTCTTCAGGATTGCAGAGCAGTGTATACTGTATGTAACCAATATAACAAGATGTTCTCTGCCTGCATGTTTACAGGCATAAATGCATCAATGGTTCTGGCTCCATTCATTTCCTGTTATGGGTTTGGTCGGGTGCCTCCTGTAGCTGTGGCAAAAAACATGCAGGGAAAAGACGGGAGACAGTCAAAAGGAAGCTAAAAACATTACTGTGAGGACAGCAACTATCGCCGTAGCACAGTCCAATTTGAAATGCAAGTAAAAGTCCTTTCCACACCTGCCCACTAGGCAATAACCTCAGCTGGGCAGTGAGTACTGGATAATAGAAAATGGGCAGGAAAGCTACCAGTGGCAATAGTGAATCTCCAGGACCAACCAATCAATGTGTGACTTAGGAAGAGTTGGAGAAAACAAGGTTCCCTCCCTAGTTGGCTCTGAAACTCCCATGACCAGGAACTCATTCCTATGGGCCCATTGGCTCTTGGGGCCAAGCCAGATCCCAGGCAGGTCCGGGTTAGTTGTTTGTTAGGGCTTGGATGGATGTACAAGGTGGAGGAAGTGTTTCTTCATTCGTCTATCATGGGTGAAGGGACTTCTGTGGTTACTGTTTAAAGGTTTTGCTAGGAAAATCTTATCCTGGGACTTTGTTGGTCAGGTCATAAGCACACGGTCTAAAGCTTGCCTTAATTATTGCTGGTTTTGTTATGGGTTTCCAAGAGATTCAATGATAGGAGGGAGTCTGCTTTCAAAATTGGGGAACTACCTGAACTTAAGTTTGGGCTGGGAAGGCAAGCAAGTAACTGGCCTTATTCCACTGGCCCCAGGCAATCCGAAACCCTAAATCCCTTTGCTGGAGCTAACAGCAAGCATTCTCAGCAGAGCTAGGCACTCCTCAGCCCATGGGAATCAATGGACTTAACTGTTCCTATCTCAAACCTCACTACACACACACATGTTTATTTATACTCTGCCTTTCAGAAACTCTTTCTCAGGGTGCCGATGGAAGGATCAGGCAGTAGGGATGACAGGAGGTCTTTGCTGGCTTATCAAGTTTTCATTCATTGGTATGAATCAATGTGTATTTCTTCCAACAGGTTTTAACATTATACTGTACAACATTTTGATTTTGATGCATGAACTTCCATGCATTTAAATTGTTTTATGCTACAACCTTGAAAATAATTAGTGATGGAATTAAAGCAAGCCAATTAATTTCCATTTATTTCATTCTTTATTTATTTATTCTAAAATACTGTATTGTTATGCCAGTCATCAGTTGAAGAAGGCTGCGAAGGCACCCAGAATAAGCATGAACCTACTGAATCAATGTGAACTTGCTCCGTCAATATTTACCTAAGTGCCTTTGATTGAGTAAGTCTACTCTGGGTGGGGCTAACCCTTGGATTTATGCATCCTCAAAGGCTTTCACAGATGGAATCTGATAGCTGTTGTGAGTTTTTTGGGCTGTTTGGCCGTGTTCTGGAAGTTTTGCTTCCTGGCAGGAAGAAAAACCAGAACACAGCCAAACACCTGAAAAACTCACAGCAGCTACATTTGGATTTATGCTGCATCTAAGTTGTTCATATTATCTGGTGTTTGGTTTTTTGTTTGTTTGTTTGTTTGTCTCTTAGTACCCTGTTGATCCATGAAGTAGCCAGATCTCATGCTTCTGTCATTAGCTTTTACAGACTAGAAGCCACTTTTTGCTAAGAAAATCCCCCAATTAGCCAAGTTTCATCTGCATATAAGTGCTCTTCAATCCAAGGGAAGCATGAACAGCTAGAGACCAAGAATTAAGACAATGAAGGAAGATAGAGACTTCTTTTTAAGAATATACATAGATTTATTTATTTATTTATTTATTTATTTATTTATATACCAATCGTCTTTCACAAGAAACTTCGGCAGTTTATAGCAATACAAAGAAAGGAGAAAAAGAAAGGGAAAATACAACAATATATAAAAAGAAATAAAAATAGTCAAATCAAACACAGCTAGGATAATAAACACTGGCAAGACAATCTTACTCTTATAGACCAACCACCGATCTGTCCACTGCATTTTGTACTCACTGCAATTTCCGAATAAGGGTCATGGGAGGTCCCACGTACAGAGTGTTGCAGTAATCTAACCTCGAGATCATGAGTGCTTGCACAGCTGTTTTCAGAGAAGCGTCATCCAGGTACTGGTGAATCTGGACGATCTGCCGAAGACAGGAAAAGACCGACTTAGAAATGGCTGGCACCTGCAGTTCCACGGACATTGCTGAATCCGAGATCACGCCCAGACTCCTCACTCTATCTGCCAGATAGAGGGAAGAACCCTCCAGACTGCGGAGAAGGTCACTATACCCAGCGGAGGATGCTCCGGAGAACAGGACATCGGTCTTGTCCAGATTGAGCCTGAGCCTGTTTGTCCTGGTCCATTCCATGATTCAGAGAATGTTTTTGAACATACGTATAGCACTGGACTAATGCTGGGAACTAGGAAAGAGGCATTTATCTTGGAGCTGTGCATTGTGTGTGAGAGAGCCTACAAACAACTGCAATAACCCAGTTCCTCCTAGCTCATCTCACTGATGTGGATGAGGAGAAGCAATTCAGAATTTAACATTTCATCATAAGATTTTCATCTGAGCCTTTGCTTTTTGCTTGCACTTGATGTGTTTCAATTCTGTTTGACACATTCCCCCTTTGTTTCCTCTAATCATCTCAGCTGCCTTATGCTTCCTTTAGATCAGTCCCCATCAATTCCAGTTTGGGTAAAACATATTATAAACAAAGAAATAAGCATGACAGGAACACCTACAGCAATCAGTTTTTATATACCTGAACCCTAAGCTGTTGATCTTCACTGTGGTTTGTTAAAACAGGTCAGCTCACTGAACCACAGTGTGAAGCTGAATTTGTCTCAAGCAAACCACAATGGAGGTTAACCACAGTTCATACAATTCAGATGAAGCTGCAAACTACCATCCATCACAAACTGTAACCAAAAAAGCTTCCATATTTGTCACAGCCAAACTACCTTTGGACCCATCAACTCAAGAGCTACTAAAGCTGATTCACCCCAAATGGTATAATTGGCCCTTTCAAGCTCTCCCCTGCCTGCTGAAGCATGTTGTTTTAAAAAAAGAAAATTGAGTTTGGAGAGTGTTTTGATGGGGATCAGGAAGAGGGGACATCCTTGAAATGGCAGGTGTGGCCTCTAGAATGTGCTCATCTTTCGATGCAGACTATAGCTTCAGACTGCAGTTTGGGAGCTTCCCTCTGCTTTCCCATAAACATAGATATGTATAGAGATGGGCATGAAACAACCATTTTTCGTTACCGTTCTCCATTATTCATTCTGTTACGTAATGGTACGAATAACGACCGTTGCGATGGGGCAGGCTCGAATCGAACAGAACCAAGAAAATTTTCTTCAGTTCTGTTTGTTCCGTTACTGGTGTCGCGCCGCTCGCATGATGAAAAATGGAGCAGCGGAGGGTGGCGAGAGGGGGCTGGGCTTGACAGAGCCTCTTTGCCCCCTCCTCGCCAGAGCTGACACAAGACTTTGCCGGTCTCACGAGAAGAGGTGGGATCCGAGCCCTTGTGGGCTGGGCTCCGGGAACTCGGTCACGTGGCGAAGTGGTGACATTGCAGCCGGCTCGGAAGTCGGAGCGGAGGGCGTTGTTGGAGCACGGGGGGAGTGCAGCGGCACCCCCCACAGGTTTCCCGGGTCGAGGCCCAGGGGGGTGTGGGGCGACAGTCTGCCAGGGTGGTGGCTCCCAGGGAGAAGGGCCCCAGTTAGGGCAGCGCTGTGCAGGGCTCTGGGGGTAGCGACCTGATGGGGGTGGCAGATGGTGCTGCGGATCAGTCTTTGGGGAGGGGGCCCAAGGGAGGGCGGCGCTCGGTGGTGCTCCAGGGATGGCAGCCTGTTGCGGGTGGTGACCGGAGCAGCACCTGGCTCCGGAAGGACTCCCCATGGCCACAGGATCGCTCTCCTGGCAGGCAATGTTACCGGGTCCGGCAGTGCCCAGCCCGTGGCTGTGGGATGGCTCTCTCAGGAGGCTTGCCCCAGCCCCGGGAGGGCTCCCCGCAGCCATGGGATCGCTTTCCCTCCCTGCATGCCACCGGCTCCAGTGGCGCCCGGCTCTGGGAGGGCTCCCTGTGGCTGCAGCTTGCCGCACCCAAAAAATGAAGAAACGGAAATGAAGCGGGCCCCAGGGGCCCAAAAAATGGAAACAGAACGAAGCGGACCCCAGGGCCTGAATAACGACCACGAGACACCATTTTGGCATTTTGTGCCCATCTCTAGTATACACAGATGCCTATGGATATGACTTAGGTCAAGAAACCCCTGCCTGAATTTCTAGTTTTCTTTGTGGAAGGAGTTTGTTGCTATTGCATAAAGCACCATTTAACAACCTTAAGTCTCTTAGTCAGGGGATCCAATATGATACAAAATGAGTCCAGTTTGACCTTCCTCACCAGCTATATTAGGAAAACTAGGCCACTAAGCAAAAATGTGCAGACTTATATGATTTAAAAAGAAGAAGAAGAAGAACTTGCACAATATCTGTGCCTTCTTTCTTAATCAATGTGAGAAAGATTCCGAAGCTCGGATATTTTCAAACTGGATTAAGCCTCCCACCCCACCGCATCCCCAGCAGCAAATAGGTTTCCAATGGGCTGCGTTGTTGTTGCTGCAACAGCTGCTCTAATTTGAGAATAAAAGAACGACAGCTTTGTAGAGTGGGATCCGCTATTGATCAGTGCAAGGTTAGAGCGACAGGAGGGGAGGGCAACTCTCCTTCTTTTGATGTGTGTCTGTGTGAGTGTGTCTTCTTTTCAGGCTCACATCTTCTAGCAAGAAAAACAAAGGGCAACCCCATCAGGCAAGCTGCTCTCTGCAGGACTGCACTTGTTGAAAATTAATCGCGCGCGCGCGCGCACGCACACGCACACACACACACACACACATATGCAGGGTCTTCTGGCATCCCTTGCAAATGGCCTCATTATGGCCCTGCAAAAGACAGCAGATGGGTCCTCCATAAGTTATGGTGTAGGGCTGAGAGACCCTTGTCTTCCCAATAGTATTTGAGTCCTGTTCCAACCAAAGCTGTGGGACAAATTAGCCTCTTCAGCCCACAGATTCTTTAGCACGTGCTTCAAATATATATATATTTTGTTTTCTTACAGGAAATGGGATGGTAGGAACGAAGTCACAACCATGCTCTCAAGATACAAGGGTCCGTCTACCAGGTTGATGGCACATTTGCATTCCTTTTCCACATTTTAGCCCTAGACACAAGAAAAGGTAGGTAGGTAGCTTCTGTCATTGCCCTTTCAAAGCAAATCTATTTCTTTTCTCCTCCACAATTCATCTGCCAGTTGTGTTCTGCAAGTCCAAAACATTAAAGGAAGAAAACAGGCCAGTAAAAGTGAAGAAGAGAGAAAAGAGTACATAACTCTTCCTGAGTATTTTAGCTATAGTCTCAAGTGGAGCAATTAAGCAATTGAACCTACCCCCACCCTAACCAATAATTTATCTCTATCACATGAAGCTAAGGATGCTGTTAATAACAGATGAACCAAATCAGTATAACTAAAACCAAAACAGAACTCCTAATGAGGTACCATCCTAATTCTTAAGCCATACATTTAAAATGAAAAGTAACAGGCACCTGTACCTTTCTGGATGTTTATGCCATGTCTAAGATTTTAAAACAATCCTTTTTAAAGGGAATAATTTGAAGAGTAATTTGTGTCCAACAGCATTCGTGCATCCAGTTGCATCCCAGCATTTCCACGTTGACTTGTTTGTTGAACAATGTTTTGCACAATCAATTCAAATGTACAATAAAATATAGAGCGCACATACAGCCAAACTAAACCCTAAACACTTCTAATTGGCAGTTTAAAACATATAATATAAAATGTTACAATTGCATCCGTTTTAATGACTGCTCAGACTTACCACTAGACATGGGCACGGAGCGGCGAAATTGTTGTTTCCGTTTTCGGTTATCGTTTCTGTTACGTAACGGAAACGGTAACGATAATTACGCCGCTCCAGCTTGAACCCGACCCAAAAAAAGACAAATTGGGTCGGGTTTTTCATTTCTGTGCCAAGCAGCACAGAAAAAAAGTTTTAAAAAGTAAAAAAAAAAAAAAAAGACTCCCGGCCAAAAAAGCAGGCAAAAATATGCCTGCCTGAGGACACCTACCAGAGGGGTGGTTTCTGGGGTGGGGGTCCCGGGCCTTCCCCCCCTCCTGTCCTGGGCTGCTTGCACCAGGCTGGGGGTGGGGTCATCCTCCTCGTCTGTCTCACATGCCATGCGGTGGGGGGGGATCCAAAATGGCGACAGCAATTTTTCTTTAGAAATCGTGGTAAAAAAACACACCAAATCACCACAGAAACATGTGAAATTTATTTATTTTAAATGTCTGATTTTTATTAGTAGCAGCAGTGGGGTTTTTATAGCAATAAAATGTCGCATTGATTTTATTTTATTTTATTTTATTATTTTTTTATTTTTTTAGACCTGCCCATTTGGGCTGGGCATGGGATGGGACCATTCAATTTTTTTGAACCATTCCACCAATGGCATGGCCAGGTTTTGACTGACACTTCTGGATGTGCCAGAGGGCATAAAAAGCCGAGGCACCTTCCAGAAGTCGCAGTTGGGTCTTGGATGTGTACTAGGGTGGAGGGCTGTGTGGCTGGCTGCTGCTGGCTGATTGGAGGGAGGCTGGAGCCTTTAGATTTAAGTTAGGCAGGCAGGGAGAGAATTGAATTTAGAAAATAATTTCTTTGATTCTCTGCAGCTTTGTCTGCAGAAGGGAATAGCAGTTTATTCTTTTTTTTTCCTCTGGCAGTTTGTGAGGATTTTTTTTCTGATATTGGGTAAAGGGGGAGGTTCGACTGGGAGGAGGTGTGGATTTATTTTAAAAATATATTACATTGGGACGTCAAATCGTGCTAAATCGCAGTGGAAATGACAAACGACAAATGAAACGACGAAACGACAAATTTTTGAAAAATTTCGCGACAAACGGAAACGACCCGAAACGGACCCGTTCCGACAAACGAAAATTCGAAACGTCATTTTTTCTGGTTGTGCCCATGTCTACTTACCACCATCAGCGGCCTAATGCCTCTGCCACGGCCAAATGGCTCTCTCGAAGATTCTGCTGTTCCAGCCCTCAGGGATTCTGGGCCAAAATACCCAGCCTCCTTCTGCTTGCTTGCACCTCCCTTATCAGCAGCTCAGAGGGAGAAAACAGGGCTAAAGTATCCCCACCACCACCACCTTCCTCCTCCTCTTCCTCCACTGTTTCCAAGGGACAGGTGTGGCTGCAAATATCACAGTGCCTCCACCGGGGAGGAGAATGGTCCAAGCAGGGCAGGGCATCAGCTACTTCCGTCTCTATTTTCCTCCTTTTTGGTTCTGCTTCTCCAGTGGCCTCCCCTTTCTGGACTGCTGGCAGCCTCAGCACATCACATCATCTTAGGTTCCTCACTTAACAACCAATTCACTTAATGACCTGGTCATAGGAATGGAACTCTGTCATTAAGTGAGGAATGCCTGTGTTATCCAATTTGCAGTCTACTACCATGTGACAAGAGGACAGCACAGGCTGACATTGGAATCATCATAATCTCAGATCAGCTGGAATGGCCATAATTCCAAAATAGACCTTGAGGACAACAAAGAAAGAAAAAGAAAAGTGTGTTGCTTATACACCACCCCATAGCACTTAAAGCACTCTCTGGGCAGTTGACAATTTAATTCTGCAGGCTACACAATGACCCCCCACCACACGCACACTGCCGGGTACTCAATTTGCCAACTTTGGACGGATGGAAGGCTGAGTGAAGCTCAATCTGGTTCCCTGGGATTGAGCGCAACTTGTGAACAGTTTGGGCTGCAGCACTGCCATTTAACCACTCTGCCACAAAGCAATTTAAATGTTGTAGAAGTGGAACATGGCAGAT
>JAHTLZ010000074.1:18361902-18392557 GCA_023846285.1 Phrynocephalus versicolor | reverse complement strand
TTTTTTCAAGCTGTGGTGACATTTTATCTTTGAGTACCAGAGCACTGTGGTGGTATTTGTCAGTAAAGATAAAATTCTCTGCATGAATATATCTTGCACAGTCATCTTTTTTTTTTAAAAAAAGAAATCTAATTTGGCACTCAATCCAGATCGGGCAAACATTCTACTGCAATTAATCACTGTTAGTTGCCATTCATCTTGATAGAGAGCAGGGCTTATTAGAATTTGTATTCAAACTGAACTTACAAAAAATACACCTCCCAAATATGCTTCAGGGCATGGGGCTGTATTAGAAATCACAGTTTAAAATCCATACACTTTCTCTACTTTCTTCCATGGAACAGCTAAATATAGCCTTTGTCCCACTTGGTGGTGGGGTCCGCTATTCTTGTCTTTACCTTCTATTTAGCACCGCCATGGGCTAGGTCTGGGTCAGCCCAGGACAACTTCATGTCATTGTCCAGGGTGTTTATCCAGTGCTGTTTGGATGTCACCTCATTTGGGATCCACTGACCTCCAGGGTAAGATCCTTTTTAGCCAGAGTTTCAGCACACAAGATGCGTCCATATATATAAAATCGACACCAGATCCTCTCAAGGACGCACTGCAGGAAACTGAATGCCCAACCTCTGGATCTACAACCAGACACCTAAGCCACTTGTACAGAAGTATCTGCAGAAGTACAATTTGTCGCCCGTTCTAACTAGCAGTAATGCTGTTTCAGTTCTTAATGCAAATAGAGATGTACACCTGGCGCTGCCCAAAACAGTGATTAGGATTTCATTCTGGTGGAATTTCTATGGCCAGGCACACACATCCCCTCCTATATTTCTCTACCAGTATAATTCCAAGATTATTGTCTGGATGTGAGTTAGGAGTCTTGCTGCAGACCCAAAGGTTGGGAGTTTGGTTCCTGACTCTATATTCCAAAAGAGCCAGCCTGTGTGGCCTTGGGCAAGCTAGACAGTCCAAGGATGCCCCCAGAAGAAGGGAATAGGACACCACTTCTGAATATCTGCTACCTAGAAAACCCTTGAAAAGGGGTGATTTGCTGTCACACTGATATTATTATTATAGCTCGCTTAACATGTCCTACCCAGGACAAGTCTTTTTGCAAAAATGAACAAACCAAAACCAAAACCTACAAATCTGATATAAATGAAAATATCCTAGAAACCACTGAAGAACATTTCAAATGTAAGAAACAGACTATCTCTTTCTTCAATTTGGCTATGTTTGAACATAGACTATGTTCAGTGACAGCTTTAAAGGCAAAATGTCTGAGCAAGAATTTGTTACATCTTTCTTGCTTTTAAAGTTTTCGAGCCACATACCAGCTTTGACCAAGGATATTGCCATCCAAGGACTTTTCTGTAAATGCTCACTTTAAAAGTCATATTTAGGCTGGTTGTACACCTGGCGTTTCACACTCCTCAACCACTCTTCCCAATTAAGAATCATCTTCTGGTCATCTAATGCTGCCGGGCGGGTCATGTTTTTTGTTGTTGGATACAGATCTCAGATAAAACCTTTGCTGCATTTCTCACTGAAAACTAAAGCAGTTCTCCTTCTGGAAATTATCCTCACTCACATCAACATCCATGGGCTTCTATTGAATTCTCCTGTCAAGTGTTGCCTTTAAAGCCATAAAAGTTGCATGTAGACCAGGCAACCTTGCAAAGACATAACACAGTGATCATATTAAATTATAAGCAAAAAAGTGTAACTAATATCTGTTATGATGCTGAAATTAAGAAAAGGCATGCAACTAAGCCAGCAAAGTAGAAGTATTAAAAGCCTGATTTCAAGTGATTTCAATCATGATACTTGTTACCACTCTGGCCTAGCATAGTGGTGGCGAACCTTCGGCACTCCAGATGTTTTTGGACCACAACTCACAGTTCTTTGTCATTGGCAATACAGGCTTGGAATTCTTGGAGTTGTGACCCAAAACATCTGGAGTGTCAAAGGTTCACCACCACTGCGAAATAGCATGTTATTTACCTATCATCAATAAGAGCTATCAAAATCTAGAGTAGAGATGGGCATGAAATGAACAATGAACCCATATTTGGGCCCTAAATACTACATGCTTTTTAAATTAGTTAATCTATATTTTATTGCAGAAATAAACATATATTCTATACTCTTTTTTTCTGAAACAGAGTACTCTTCCAAATGCTGATCCCTTTCTTAATCTCAATCAGCATGGTCTGGCATACCATTAAATACAATTATTATTTCGTAAACTGGGGAAAAATACTTGGCATCTTCCTAAAATTCCAACAATCATTTGACTGTTAAAAACTTTGCCAGATAGGAAGAATGAAATTGTAGCTAACAAAATTATGCACTACTTTACATTCAGAAAATACTGATACATGAAAAAGACAGTAATTTTCTATTTATGCAGATTTCATGTAGTTTTGTATCTCTTTTGTATCCCTTCTTTTGGATGCTTAGTAGTACAATACACAACACATCCATGATTTGTTTAATGTCATTTAATGCTACAGCTTCCTCAGTTCCCAGTGATATCAGACAGAACTTTATCCTCAGTTATACTCCTCTCAGAGTTGTTTAGGTATAAATACCAATCCCTCCTTCTTATGGTATTTAGGAACCAGGTTTTCAGCAGGATACCTAACCCCCTCTCAGTCATATATGCTCAAGGTGGTTTTGGTAGTCTCCCTCCTGGAAGGAACAGTAGGGATGCGAAATCCCTGTCCAAATTAGTGAGACATACATTTCTGACTATACAGTAGGACCCCAGCATCTGCTGGGGATTGGTTCCAGGCCTTCCCGTGGATAATGAAAACCGCAGATAAGACAGAACACCAAAAATCCTCAAAACTGCTGTTTTATGACAGTAGCTTGCTTTAAGGCTGCTGATTTGTGACAGTAGCTTGCTTTGCAGCTGCTGGATTATGTATTTATTTTTTCCTTTGCCAACTGTGGAATCAGCAGATAACAAATCAGTGGATACGGGGGTCCTACTGTGCATGTTTTCTCTCTCTCACACACACAAAAAAACCCAGGAACTAAAAACAAAATCCTTATCTGTAGAAAGCCCTTATCAAATTTTCCACGAGCAATCCCAACCATTATCTCTTCTTTTTTAAAAACAGACATCAGAGATGCCAGCCCCTGTCCTACCAATGAAACAGCATTGTCCACCCTACCAGAGGCCAAGATGAGCCACCCTCACCCATATCCACGTAAGGCAGGCCATGTGGGCTAAACCAAGTTGCCACTCACTGTGTCTAACGATAGGACTGGCTCTGTATCTGAGGCCTGTTACCCTCCTGCTGATCTTCTTAAGACACCTTCCCTTTACTCCCTCCAGATTCATTGATACAGTACTCTGGGCAGGGATTAATGTTTGGTAGTGTTTTCTAGCTGAAGGAGGGCAGCTGTTGTCCAATAGTTAGCAGCAAACCTCAGCAGCTGGGAAGTGCAGGTGAAACAGTGGCACCGCAAAGCTTGTGGGGAAATGCTTTTCTCCAATGTTTTGCACACAGATAAACACCCCAAAAGATCCAAGGTGTCCTTGCATCTTCATTTTGTGCCCTTCCCCACAAAGAAAGACCCTACACCTGGTACTGCCTGGCTTGCAAAATGTATTTCAAACATGGGACTATAACTCTTAGGAATCCCACCACTTCCTCTGCTCAGCAGGGCCACTAGCTGTATGAGCTGAGGAGTGTGGGAGTTGCAGTCGCCCAAAATAGCTTTTGCAACCTCTACTTTCCATGGGTTCAGATGTCTCTCTAATCATTTCTTTGCATGCACACACGCACACATGCTCGCGCACGCACGCGCGCACACACACACACAGTTTTCATTGGTTAGAGTTTTTGTAGCAGGAGTCTTCAAGACCAGTGGATAACATATGGGGACTGAGGGTGCAAATTCTCAGAAGACGGTGGGCTCTCCATAATAGTTTTAAAACACAACTGGGTTGGCCCTCTGTCAGAAATGCTTGATTTTGTGTGCCAGAGGACCTTTGGACTTGATGATCCTTGATGTCATTTCCATCTCTACACCTCAATGATTTTATGAAATCTACAACCCTAGTAGTGAGTGCCCAGGGTGTCAACAGATCAGTTTTTATCAGGTAGCTTTTCACCATCTTTTCATGGTAACCTTAGGCTCTCAAAGGCTTGGTATTGTCTGCCATCTTGGGGGCAGCTCAGCAGAGTAAAAGTTCACCAATAAAAGGATGGAGGGCAATCAGGTGATGAATTGACTGAAAAAATAGTACATGGTATAGCTTCCATCTATACTGGTAGATGGGATTGTTGAAGTTACCGGTTTTCAAAGTGCATTGGTCCCTTTGATAACTCAGGATTTATTTTAAATTCCCATTCTTATTCTCCTGGCTTGCAGCGCCTCACTTCCCAGCACTGAGGCACACGAAGCCCTGCAGCTGCTTGCTTTGTTTCCAGAACATAATGATCAAGACAAGCTCACAGCTGGATACGGTTTCTATAAAGACCAGTGGAGGTACTCTGATGATCTATGCAACATCTCTAGGACAGGACCTATACACAAACGCATGTGGACCATATCCTATGCTGCTCTATGTCCCATAGGCACTGTGACTGCATTTCATCCCCTGGAAAGCCCACCCTTCCTTCAGTCAATGACATGTGTGAAATGGGATTATGTGCAGATGTCAATACAGTGCAATTACATGGCTGCTAATGCTTGTACTAAGCACAAATTAGCAGGTTCTACAATACCCACCGCTTCAATATTTTCTCAGTATCCTAACTGTGGGCAATGTTCAAGGTGGGGTGGGAAAGCTATGGCCCTCTGTATGATGTTGGACTGCAACTCCCATCAGACCCCATCCTGGACCAGGTAACTGGAACTGACGGGAACTTGAGCCAAATACTGTATATCTGGTTCTCCTGTCCTGTTTTAGACATCCTGAAAAAAGAAAACATCTATTATCAGGCAGTCTAGTCTTCCCCTAGTTTATACCCCTCACTCATATGTGTTGGTCTACAACTCCCATTGCCTGTCAGCCAGCATGGCCCAGCAGGGATAACTGGGGAGTTGTAGTACAATACATCTATAGGATGCAAGTTTTGGTAAAATTGTCCTAGTTTCTCAAGATACTTTCCCCACTACAGTTTTTTTTAAATCTTCTGATATATCAAAGAGAGTCCCGCACTCATAGGGAAAAAAAAGGGGGGGATAAACTTCATAATGACTAGTGTTATGTTTGATATGGCAAGCTTATGAAAGCTTCATGGCAATTCAGTCAGTTCCCTAACTGAGAAACACTGATTATTCCCAATTGTAAAATATCATGGAATTAAGGGGAGGGGTGTATCAGTAAAATACTTGCCATTAAGTTCCCCCACCCCCCGCAGCACGTGTGATATAGCTATGAAGGCAAGTATTGCCATCCCATGCGGGTGATGAAAAGTTTTGCCTGAGTTCAATCACACTTGGTAATTACAGAAATTAGCTTTCAAGTTTAGATCACTCAGCTGTGCAAATGGGCTCTTTGGGTGGAATGCGCTGCTCTGAAATGCATGTCAGTCAACCATGAAGCTGGAATAGGCACTATCATTATATTTGACACCATCACATTCATCCGAGTGAAGGGGGATCCATTTCAGTGTAACAGCAAGATAAAAGTGGCCCCGGGGCACTTATGGAGGCCTCTTTTAACTCAAAAGGAAGCCTTGCTCATCCTGTTCCCCATGAAAGCACACCCTTGACATACAGTAGCTTTAACTCCTCATAAAAGGGATTAGCTCTATGGGTGGCTACCTACCAAGCAGAGGAAAAAGGGAGATGGAACCTCAGCCTGCCTGACAGAAAGATGTTCAACAAGTAATTCCCACTGTGACACTACTGTACACCTGTTGGATTTTGGCCTATGCAAATTGCAAGGGCCTTGCTAGGTGGGAGAAGGAGGTGGCTGCCTTGTCCCTTTGGCTATCTAGTAAAGAACAATGCCTCCAGGATGCTGAGTCACCTAGGTACCATATGGAAAGCTGGAGACATACCTTGTAGAAAAACCACAGCTGAAGCCCATGAGTCACAGACAGCCTTGCAAATGGGGAATTACATACTTCCCCAGCACACACTGGATTTTACAACACCCTGCCTTCACAACAGAGACTTTCTCTCTACAGTAGGCATAGTGAAGTCAGTGGCATTTTAATTGTTCATGGTTAGCATAAGCGCTGTTGGTGTCAGTGGGTCCGCTGTAAGAATTACTGAGTCTGGATCTCACCTAGTGAGCTAACTGCTTTCAGATCCAGAGCCCACAAAATCACCTGTGACCCTACAAGGAGAAAGCTTAGGATGTCTGGGAGTTGAGTCGTGGCAACTGGACTTCTTTTCTTGTGGCATTGAAATGACAAGAAGTCCAGTTGCCACGACTCAACTCCTAGATAACCTCACCTAGATGACTGAGAATCTCCACAGACATAAAGTTTAGGATGAAGATGCAGCTTTGATTTCAGAATAAGCCCGCAAACATACTTTAAATCCTCTTGACCTTCAAGTGAGGATTATCAATTCTACAAAACAAAAAGTTGAGTTGCTCCTTGATTTTTTTTAAAAAAAGGGACAGGTTTACTCTGCTATTAACATTTGTTCAAGAAGAAAATATTTCAGCAGATGGAGCTTGTTAAGCAAGCTTCACCTGATGAAATTCCACTTGTACACAACTGTTCCAATACATCTTCTCTTTTTTATACGGCTGCCCCAACAGGAATAAAACCAAAATTCTCAATGGGAAATGACTGGAAGGCGATGAACCAAACTTTGATGGCTCACAGTGGTGCACCATTCAGTCCATATAAACCATTCAGCAGGATTATTATTTTTTTGCTTATCTTTTTAGTGGAATAGGGAATTCCATGCTGGATCTGGCCCCAGCCTGCTGGGATTTCCCAGATGGTCATAATCCCTTTCACCAGGATAAATTCCCTAGTGTTTCCTCCTTGTTTTCCTCCATTCTTAAAGAATGAAATGCCCCCCCTAAGGTTTTAGTTAGCTTTAAGCTCTTTCTGCTTAAGATCATAATTTTGGTTTGAACTTTCTGCCCTCACACTCAGCCATCATCAGAATGCAGTTAACTGAGAACATTTCTGAAACTGAGGAACTCTTGCCACTCACAAGGCATCAATGGGAGTAGATTTCCTTTTTAAAGGGCCATCTAAGGAGATCAGAAAAGCTCTTCTTTAAACTACTAGTTTTGGGTTGTATTGCTTGGGATTCTGCCCAGGGGAGAGGAAGGGCAGGGTTCCTGGCACATGCTGAGAGTTGCAGTGCAAAAGATGTATAGACAAATGCCTAAACTGAATTTGGGCTTTAAAAAAAGTTCCCTGGCCTTGGTTTTGATCTGAGATAGGGACCCTACTCCCTCCCAAAGCAGTTGAACCACAGGTCCTATCAGCTGTAAACATTGGCCTTGAGATGGGGCTGGGGGGTGTCTTCTAGTTCTCCAGCTGTGGCCTGGATGAATACGGTGATGCCTCCAGAGCTGATGTTTACCTGGTTTACCATATGATTTCATCCAGCTATAACGTGTGGTTGTCTTATGAATCACACATCCTTTCTGTGGCAAGTTTTTATTTGGCTCGGCATATCCATGGAGCTTCTGACCACGCACAGATCAGTCCTGGAATGTGCAGTTTTCCAGCATAAATGAGTAATCAAGTTGGGACAGTAGGTACTCTGGAAAGTCCCAGGAATCCTCGTGCTCAGACATGCTCAGTGGTGTCTCAGGTTCAAGATGCCGTGGGACATGTTATTTCCTGCACATCTGACTCGACTTCCATGTAACTCAAGCATCGGGCAGTGTCATGCCTCTCACAGTCCTATGCATCTGAGATGCTGCCACTCAAGCCTTCCCAGAGATGAAGTACAGCGGTCTCGCGGAGTTATCCTCTGATCAGCCATCAGCAGGTTCATTGGACACTTTGAGAGGAAGGGAACATCGGGTCCACCTTCTGAATGTTGTTACCAGAAATGCAGAAGGGTTTCTCAACTGTTTCAGAAACGACAACACCTGCTCTTGTCCAAAACATGATCTGTAGGAGGTGGGCCAAATTCTCACTCAAACAAATCACTGGATAAAACGGGCTAGACATGTTCTTAGCAGGGATGTATTGGTAGCTAGCTATGGCTATGGTGGTTCCAAGAAACCTTTCAATGCAGAGGTTTCCCTCCCTAAGCAGGGCCATTTTAAGGAGAACTTTTAAGGTTTTGGAATGTATGGGTGAGGAATATAGGCAAAGTATGTAGCTAGCAGTTCTAGTATGTATGGGAATAAACAGATACAGTCCTCAGTTGTAGCTTCAAGTGTAACTCCTCTACTTTGTGCTATAAAAGACCACAAGAATCCGTTAGAGCAGGAGTAGGCCAGGTGAAGCTCTCCAGATCTTGCTCCTCACCTTATGTTGTCTGGGTCACATTGAGATTGTAGCTTCATAGCATATAGAACGCCCCACTTCTGATCTGGGACGGCTGGAAGAGAAACAAGGAGAAGTCTCCTAGACCTTTAACTGTTGTGTGGGTGAGGATTTACAGCAGCTGTAGGCTGCCCAGGACTTTACACCTGCTGCCTTCGCCCCACCTTCCATGCAGCAGTTAAAGGCCCAAGGTGCTAGTCCTCTTGTTAGCATTCCTACAGCTGATTCCTATCTCCAAAACTTTGCCTGGTGTTTAGTATCCTGATCACAGTATTATATGATAAAATCTCAAGAGAGTGGGGTGGGTATTACAGATTAATTAGAACTTGTGTCACAGTTGTGTTTCTTAATGTATTACCAAGCAATACATACTGCCTGAGTGGCTGAAATCCAGTAGTAACTCCCATTAGAGTAGGTCCATTTCAATCTACAGATCTTACAGAAGAGTTGACTCAGCAGATCCCTTCTGTTCAATGAGCCTACTTTAGATGTGACTTACCACTGGATTCCAGCCCTTTGACTACAGCAAGTCTATTCAGGTTTACTGAAAAACAAAACATATATAACTGTAAATATGTCTACACCTAAAACTCACATGCTGTACATAGAAGAGAGAAATAAATGTGATCGTTGGTCATTTACAATGGCTGAGGCTGTAGACTTGTGTCTGCTTAAATTGAAGCATAAACTGAGTCTACTCCTTTGTAAATTCTGTAGATACAAATGTGCCTACTCTAAGGTAGGTCTGCACAGGACAGGACTGGAATTCATTTGCATAGATTCATGTAATGGGTTCCTGAATCTGAAATAATGGCAACTTCCTCTGCCCATCCTAATTTTTAAACTGATAGATATGGTTGCCATTGCTATCATAACTCCACATCTCCTTTAAAAAATAACAAAAACCATTATTGGATGTATTCTCAAACCTATTGTAGCACATCACCTGGAGTTTCTCTGGAACAGATCTGCCAATTGCACTTAAGACTGTGTCTTTTTTCTGAGCTCCAGTGGTTACAGCAAGACTGGAAATTACACCCACAGACACCCTCTACCCCTTGGGAAGACAGCCAGCCAACTTGCTGGTAACATCCTTGGCTTGCTAGGTACCATGCCTGTGGTACCTAGCAAAAGTAACTGCGAACAATTTAAGAGGCATTTAGAAGAAATTTGCATGCCAGAGATTATCTTGACCATGTGCTCCTATGCATGTCTACTCAAAGGTAAAACTCACTACATTCAGTAGTATGTGGGAAATATTATGCTCGAGCTCATGATGTCATTGGTTAAATTCAATTATGAGCCCCAGGAGATCTTGCGAATCAATGGAACTTATGTCAACATTTATGTACTCTCACCACATGCACACACATGTGCACACATAACCTTTACACTGGAGAAGCAGTAAAAATGCCATTTTAATTTAGGTTGATTGGGATGACAGTCAGTCAGATTCCACTCACGTGGATACACACATATCCTCAGTACAAAAGAATCCTCTGATGTGGAAGAACGGGGCACCTGACATATTCTACACACATCTTGGCTGTTTTTACAGGAAGTGTGGACTGTGGAATTTGTGAGGCCTTGGATACTGTTGGACTCCATCTGTTCCAGACCACATGGCAAATATTCAGGAATGATGGAAGCAGCTGTCCAATGAAATATTGGGTGACACTGGTTCCTCACCTGATGGTGCCCTTGCTGTCAACATTATCCATACTATCAGGCATGTCCAAACTTTGGCCCTCCTGATGTTTTGGACAACAACTTCCAGAATTCTAAGCTTAGATTGCCAATGACAAAGGACTCTGGGAATTGTGGTCCAAAACATCTGGAGGGCAAAAGTTTGGACATGCCTAAGAGCATCAGTCCTCAAAAGCCTGTGGTATGTGGCTGGGGAATGTGTGGGCCTCCAGGAGCTGTGGAACTTCAACTCCCCATGTACATTGTCATAAGTGGCAGCAGAGGGGCCTGATGGGAGCTGCAGTTCAGTAGTATCTGTCATGTCATAGCTTCCTCTCACCCATAGCTGTCCATGTGCTAACCATCTAATTGTGAGTTTCATCGACATCGAGCTTTAAAGGGCATGGAATGCTACATCAGATGTCATTCCAGAAAGAGTTACAGAAGCCATGTTTTGTACATTTAGTAGAGACAAACCACACCATCAAGGTAATCTCGTGTCTTGTTTCAGCTTTCTGTCCTCATAATAAGAGTTAGGTTCCATCAGGTTGATTCCAACTTACATTGACTCTTTTCAGGGCTTCCTGGGGACAGAAGTACTTCTTCTGGAAATGCCCTCCTTGCCCAGGGGTACACAAGCTAGCTCTCCTCCCAGGAGGCACAGTGGGGAACTGAACATCTAATTTCTGGCTCCATAGTCAGATGCAATTAAAGGAGCCAAATTAATAATCCTAGTACGGTAGACTTGCTTAGAATTTAATAAGGAAAGGGAAAAAAATCTGTAGGCAATCTAGTTAGTAAAAATCCTTGTTCTCTTTAATTTCAATCCATAGAGCGTTACATTGTGTACATTCACCTGACATCTGATGCTGTCAACCAAGAGGGACAGTTACAAACAGCCTCGCTCAGACAGTGTTGGTGCTCCAGAAGTGAATTAAAGCAACTCAGTTCCCCAGGCAAGCAAAGGCCTACGTGAAGCATTCCTAGCATTGCCAAAGATCAGAACAAACAAGATGAGTGCATAGGTAAAGCATTAGCAGTGATCTAATAGCTGGTAATCGCAATAAAAATGCTAGTCGGATATTATAATCTGTTTGTTGCCTTCCCAAAAGCTTCTGCCTCATCTCTTTTGGAAACAAATGAAAGGCCCAGCCCATGTTTGGCCATATCTTACAGGATTTTTTTATGATTGCCTAGTCTAATGGAATCAGCTATGCTTCTTGAGAGCAACCTGAGCTAAAACAAAGAGAGTTAAAAATAGACATCCATATAAATAGAGCCTGGGCACCTGCATTTGAAAAATAAATTGTGATGAAGCCCTCCCTGAAAGCCACTCATTACTGCTACAGTATTTTGATAGGAACACTTGATGTTATCTCTTGTTATTTCTAATTAATTTTTTGCATTTTTTAAAAAACCATGTTACTAAAAAGAAACACAAGAAAATGGTGGGCTCCTACCATCATCTGTTGTACAGTACACAAAGGACTAGCAAATTAAAATATTTATTTATTTATTTATTTATTTATTTATTTATTTATTTATTTTTGCATTTATACCCCGCTTATCTTCAAACAAACTCTAAGCGGCTTACAAGGGCTATGTTAGCCACACAAGTACAAGGATAGATAAATATTGTTACAACAATAAATTTAAAAACAGTAAAACCTAGTGGCACCTCAACAACTAGTACGTATGATGTCGGAGGAAAAAAAAAACTAAGATTAAGAATCGCCAAAGGCCTCCTGGAAAAGATAGGTTTTTAAAGCCTTCCGGAAGGCCAGCAGGGACTCTGCAGAGCGCACTTCGGTAGGGATGGAATTACAAAGGCTAGGGGCCGCCACCGAGAATGCCCGGGTCCGAGTACTTGTCTTCCGGGCTTCTCGGACGGTGGCGACCCGCAGCACGTGCGCTCGCGCCTGCCGAACGGGATGGGCCGAGGTGGATTGCTGAGCGATACGTTCTGCCAGGTAGTCCGGTCCCAAGCCATGGAGGGTTTTATAAACTAAAACCAGGACCTTGAATCTAATCCGGGCTGCAACGGGCAGCCAGTGCAGGCGGGCCAAGACTGGTGTGATGTGTTCATGACGACGCACACCAGCCACCAGCCTGGCCGCCGCATTCTGTACCCGCTGCAGACGCCGGAGAACAGTCAAGGGCAATATGATGGAACCTGCTTCACACAACTGATGTGAGTGCAGGGCCGACACTACCGTTAGGCAGGAGAAGATGGCTACCACCAGCAGTAGATTAGGCGGGATGGGAAGTTATTAGAACTTATATTTACCAGACAGTCTGTTAGCTAGAATGTAGCCTTCAGGTAGGCTAAAAGCAGCCAGGAAAGAAAATCCAGCTGCCATTTTGTTGGATTCTTGTAAAAGGAATGTAGCAGGCAGCATTTACCACTTTTACCTCAGGTAAATATCCTAAGATGGCCACAGCTAGAAAGTAGTGATGTACAATCTGCATGGATGCCTCACTGCAAACAAAGGGGCAGCACACAATGTCTGCTTGTACTGCATAGCACTCATAAAACATCCCTTAAGGCCATGGATAAATAAACCACTGAGTAAGGTTGCCAGGTCTGAGGGAATTACTGTCCTTCTTGTGGTCTCCAGGCTGGAAGACAGATTTCAAAGTACTAACTAGTGGTGGTGGAGGAGAAAATCTTCTTTTATTGAGTGTGGTCACTTTAGTGCTTGCACCCCCATCTTCACTCTGCAGCTCAGCTGTCACTGGTAAAGGTGTTCCTCCATATGTTGTGCACATATTTGTTTAGGCCGCATATTTGTGCAGCATTCCATGCCCTTTAAGACCTTGTCTTATGCTCTCCCATGCCTGTTAATCTGCAATGAGGAATCTGAACCCAGTCCTTTCCAGGCAAAGGCTGGATGGTTTCTGAAGCATGGTTCCCACCAACGCCAGTCCTTAAACCCACCTTTCAGCCTCAATGATCATAACATTAGCTTATTTCATATGATTACTGTAAAGATTAGGGTTCACTAAGCACTTAAAGGGTACATGAGTTATAACTGCTACTCATATTCACCTCCTTAACTCACCCTATGGACACAAGAGCATGCCTAGGCCTGTGTTGGCCCAATGTAAAATAATTTGGGTTTCCACTGCATGGGATACTTGTTCCTAAATTATGCTCCAGCACGGGGTGGGGTCGATGGCTTTCTCAGAAGACCCGCTGGAGTCAACTTTGACTTGCTTCCTAAGAAGTGCATTTCCGATGGAAGCTTAAGAGGTGAGTGTTCCCCGCTTGCAAACCTTGATTCCCACACGGGGAACTGAGGGTCCTCAGGACCACCACCATCCCTCTGCAGGCACACATTCTGGGACAGCTGAACTTCAAAACCAGGAAAAGGGTGAGCCGCCCAGGCAAGGGGGGCGGGGGAGAGGCAAGATTCGGAAGCAACCACTTGCCTGCCATGATCTCTCTGGCTGCTTGCTCTCTTTTCAGCGCACAAAGTTGAGGCAGGTGATTAAGTGCTTCTTGGCTATTTCCTCCTCGGCTTAAAAAAAGAGAAACAACCCTTGAGAAATCTCCCCACTTGCCAAAAAGGGTTTTCCCTGCCTCTCATCACAAACACGCACATGTCACTCACTTTTGTAAGGGAAGGGAGCTTGGCTGCCACTGAGCTTCACGGCAGCAGGGAAAGTAACCCTTCATACCGACGCACACCCTTTTTTCTCCTCAGGGTGATGATCTGTCTTGAGACAATCATTTCCAGCACACACCTCCTTTTTTTCCCAGCATCATTATCTCCTCTCTCCCTCTCACACACCCTTCCCCCCCAGCCATTTCTAGACCATGCCAATTCTGTGCCTGTTGACTTGGAAATTAATCCCACCACCTTCTGGTCAGCAGCCTTTTTTACTCTCAAGTAAGGAGGCACAGTAGGATGACAGGCTCCTCAGGCTTGCTCTGTTCCTTTCTCACACCAGCTCCTGTGTATTAAATAAAGAAAATTATTCTCCTCCTTCTCTTCCAGTTATTAATAAAGAGGGAGGGGGCTGGAACCAGTTTAGAGAGACCCAGTGTAGTGTAGGGACTAGGAAATAAGAGAGCAGGGTTCAAATACCCACTTCGGCATAGACACTCATTGAAGGATTAAATAGCAATGTTAAAAACCAGCCCCTAAATACCTCAGATATCTCAAAAACCCACTTTTAGGGTCACAACCTGGAATCGACATGACATAATGATAATAGTTTAACCCCCCCCTCTCTTCTATACATTTATTTTATCTATAAGATGTCTCTACGTGTTCAGGTATTTATGAAATGCTTGTTTACCATGCTCAGAGGAATTTCTTTGTTATGAATGGATCGCAGACCAGAACATCCCACCCTCTTTTATTATCACTCTCACACACCCTCCCTCACGAGGTGTGTTTTCTAACACACACAAACGCTACCAAATAAAAATGCCACGATACACAAAGAGGTGTGTGGTGAGGAAACGGTATGTGTGACTGCTTTGTTCCACTTTAGTTGACATCCCTGTTACTTGGTTTTCACTTGGATGGTCCTCAGCCCTAAATGATTGTGAAAAAAAAGAACAATACAGTAGTCTGGGCCAAAGCCAAGGCCTCCCCTGACAGCTCTTTTTAAAAGAGAAGCAGACCTCTGGAAAAGCTACTGCTTGCTAATGTCAAGGCAGGTGGGATATGGAGGGCTCCTTCCTTAATAGCCCAAGCATCATTTTCTGAGGTACTTAAGCTGCCTTTGGATTGCTCTAAAGTGCTTCCAACAGAAAGGATCAGGAATGCACAGGGGTTAATACTTCTGTTTCATGTACATAAGATAAATCCTCCCTCTAGGAAACTAGTTTGTAAGGGGAGGGGAGTGAGAAAAGATTATAGCGTGGATATTCCATGGGTATGCACGCTTACCCTGTGTGGAAATGACAGGTGATGTTTGATCACAACTCTGGGGAGAATGCTCTTGCAGGAGCCCCCTCTGTGGATGATATTGTGCATTATTTCATTTACTTCTTCGTGTGTTGCACTGTTTGCTTATTTGGCTGACAGGAAACGACCTCCCTCCCCCACCAAAAAAAAAACCCCAAAACAAAACAAAAACACCCCACACGCCTCTGCGCCCATTATCCTGGACCACACCAAAAGTATGGATATCGTGTGCGGGGGGGGGCTCCAGCCACACGGGCAGCCTTCACGGGTGGGTGAGCCCGCCCCGGTTTGCCCGTTTCCCGAGTGGGAGCGGGGAGGATCCCTCTGCCTCCGCTTCAGCCGCCGAGAGGGAAAGGATGCTCTCGCCTCCTCCTCCTCGTGTCTGCCGGGGAAAGCCGTTCCCTCCAGGCGGCGGCGTCCACGCCTGTTCCGGGCTCCCGTTGCTTCCCAGACCTCTTTCCTCTTCGGGCAGCAGGGTTCTGTGGAGTCAGCACAGATCGCACGAGTGGATCCAGGTTTCCCTTACTAAAAGCACAGCCAGGGTGTGCATGACGGATCATCACAACTCCCGCCACTGCCCCCCCCCACACACACACACCGCCGTGCCTGCCCTGGGAAAAAGGCTCGTGCGCCACCCGCCCCGGGAGGGCCCTCCCGTTTTGCTGCAGCAGCAGCAGCAGCAGCAGCAAGGAAAGACAACCAAGCGCCCAAGGGGAGCGTCAAGATGTATTGGGGCGAAAGGTCTGCTGCTTTCCCTTGGCCGGAGTAGGCGGCCGGGGTGGGGGGGGAGACACACACCTACCCACTTCGAAACAATGACAACTGAGCCGGACTCCTCTGGACGGGATCTCTCCAGGGCCCGCTTCCTCCTGATCGCCGCCTGATCGATCGCTCCAAAGCCGCCCCACCACCATCACCACCACCACCACCGCCCCGTGTTGCCCGTGGTCGCCGCGGGCCTTTCCTTCGGAGATCCAGTGGCACCCCCCAACACACACACACACTTCCTCCCTTCCGATGCCCGCGCCTTCTCGACGGAGACCAGCCGCTCCCTCTGGCTCGATTGCAATGCAACCCGACCTAAAGATTGCTTGCTGCTCTTTAACAAGAACAAGAACAGCACTAACCATGGAATGCGTTAAAGCGCGCGCCAGCGGCCAGGCACCTCGCCTTGAGCACCCACCTGCTCGGCCTCGCTCACCTTCTGCGGCGATCGCCCCCCCCCGGCGGGGGGGGCGCCGCCCCCCCCAGGGCGACCGGTGCCAGCCGAAACCCCTCCTCCTGTCACCCTTCCAAGGAAAAGCCGAGCCTCTCCAAGGACCCGAGGCGGTGCTGCCGCTTCCTTTCCACCCTCCTCCTTGATGCATATTAATGATAACGCATGCGCCGCCTGCCCTCTCTCTCTCCCCCTTTCTTCCCCCCCCCTTTTTGGCTCCCTCCTCCTCCTCCTCCTCCTTTGGCCATGGGCTAGCTAGATGAAGCAGTCAGTTCCGTGGGGCTCTCAGAACAGGCGATCGGCTCTTCCCTTCTCGGGGCTTTTTCTTTTTTCCCTTCTTTTTTGGGTGTGTGTGTGTGTGCGTGCTTTAATCCCCCCCTCCTTCTCTCCCCTCCCACACTCCTCCTCCTCCTGCTGTTGTTGTTGTTGTTGTTGTCGGGTGTCGCCGTCTATGTGCGAGTGGCGGGGGGCGGTTGGGGAGGGGTCCTCGCCCGGGGGGTCATTGTGTGGCCTTGATCGAGAGGTGGCAAGTGATCTGCAAAGAAAAGAAAGCCCGCCAGGGAAGAGGAGGGGGCAGAAAGGGACCAGAATAATAATCATCGTTCATACGAATAATAATAAGAAAAGCGAGAGAGAGGGGGGGGAGAAAAGAGGGGGAGCGGGAGGCCAAGGAGAATAAAAGGAGGCCGGGCAGCTTTGCATTGAAGATCGGGGCGCGACTGGAAAGTGGTGTTTGTCTTCCACCCCTGCCTGCTTCCATCGGGGGACTATATTAGAGCCCGGGCAGTGGGCTGCGAGGGCAGCAGTGAACAGAAGCGGCGGCCGCAGCGGCAGCAGCAGCAGCAGCAGCAGCAGCTTGGGAGCCTCTCTGAGCAAAGGAAGGGGACTGGGCAGAGAAAGAGGCATGCTTTTATCAAAGAGACCGCAGCTCACGGAGTTCTCCTTAAGTCTTCTTCTCGCTCTGTTATGTTTGCGAATCAAGGTACGTCGCGCCGCTCCGCTTCCCTTTCGAAAGGGCTCGCCGCAGCCGCCGCCGCTGCTGCTTTTCCTTACGATTTTTTCTTGCGTTTGCGCTTCCTTGCGCGCGCCTCCCTTTTCTCCTTCCTGCAGAAACAAATCGCGGAACTTTCAATTTTTGCTCGTTTTTTTAACGCTCGGGGAATCCCGGGAGCGTGGCGCTGAGCTAACAGCAACTGCTTTTTTAAAAACCCCATTTAAGATTTTCTTTTCCAAGTTGTTTCTACAGCAAGGCAGAATTGCTTCGGATTTAATATCTGCAGAAACGCCCACCTCCTCCTTGCGAATTTATTTCTTCAATAACAAACTTCTAGGATGGCTGCGTTTCACTTTTTCCTACAGGAGTTTTATTCTTGTTTCTTTTGTTTCGTTTTGAGGACGGGTGGGTAAATTGGTTTCAGGGGCTGCTAGTTTGCAGGGTTGCATCTTCATTAAGGACGGGTGTGGGTCTGAGCGGTGCCGTTTCGGTATTCTATTTTCTCTTAAAACGGCCGTCCTCTAACTGCATTTCCCTTCAAGACCTCAACATGCCTTGTCGGGACGCTGGGGAATAATTTCTTTATTGGGGAGGGGTTTGAAGATGCTTGCTTTCACTTCTTTCTCTTCCTTTACCTGTTGAAGTAAGAAGCATTAAAAAGGTTCCCTGTCATACTTTGTGTCGATTTGTTACTGACCCCCTCCCTTTACAAGCCCTATCCTAATATTATGTCCCCTTCTCTCTCTCTCTCTCTCTCTTCTGGGGGGTTTTGTCCAATTTTTGAACAGGTTACTCTAACGTCAGGCCAGTTCGAGTTTGAGATCCTATCCATGCAAAATGTAAATGGGGAGTTGCAAAATGGGAATTGTTGTGATGGGACCCGCAACTCGGCTGATAGAAAATGCACCCGAGATGAGTGTGATACTTATTTCAAAGTTTGCCTGAAGGAGTATCAGTCCCGGGTTTCCGCTGGGGGCCCGTGCAGTTTTGGATCCGGATCTACCTCAGTCATCGGTGGGAATACCTTTAACTTGAAATACAGCCGGAATAACGAAAAGAACCGGATTGTTCTACCTTTCAGCTTCTCCTGGCCGGTGAGTGACTCAATTAAGGCATCTTGCTGTGCTTATGCTCGCATGTGTGTGTGTGTCTGCTTCCCTTTCTTGGATCTGTGGACAAGAGAGCGGACTGTCTTGGAATATTACTGCTGGGATTCTTAACTTCTCTTTTTCTTTCTCGGTCCAGCTCGAAGGAGCAAAGGCTTTAGTCAGAGCAGCAATTGCACTGATTTTCTGCAAGCTGGAAACTTAGGACTTAATAGCAGAGGCTTTGAGCTCAGGCAGTGAGTGCAGCAAGGTAGTGAGACATAAACCGGCAGGGGTTTGTCCATACCTGAGGATGTGTGCACTTTGCCTTTAAAGCTGATGTGAACCCCACTCCCTTGAGCATGGAGAGGTCATAAGTTCATGTTCCATTGTTGTTGTTGTTGTTGTTGTTAAGCACTTTTCTTTCTCCTTCCCAGTTAGTTCTCATGCCCAGGCAGAAACGGGAAGGGAGGGGCAAGCCCCTTGAGAGTTTTTGTGGAATTGTTGCTTGGCAGAAAAAAAGAGGAGGCTTGGGAGGGAAAGAGCCTTCCTGCTCTCTGCCTGGTGGGATCTCAGTGTTTTCTCCAGGCTAATGAGAGCCACTGATGTCGGTGCCAGCTTCTCAGCGAATCTCATTAAAGCCCTCTGGGGGCCACTGGAGAGTCCCTGGGAAAGGCAGTCAGGACTCAGGAGACCAGAGGGGAGGAGGAGGAAAAGGAGGCATAGGGTAATCTTTGCTCTCCACCTTAAGGGTCCCTTTCCACATTGCCAGTGCTTTCCTTGTCTCTTTTTCACTGGTGGGTGTAAGACCTCACTGGAAAAGCAAGGAAAGGGACCTGGGGAGTTGAAGTGGGAGGAGTTTGATTTTCTTGACTAGGGTAGCAGTTTAAGGAATCATGGCTTGGGGGGAAAACAATACCCAGGCTTGGTCCTCCATGTGGCTGACTTTGTGTGTGTTGTGTGTAGGTGGCACACAGTCGTGTCTGTGAAAGCATGTGCTGACAGTCTTTAATGTTGGGTTTGGGGCTGCTGTTTATTTAGACCAGAGAAGGGAGTGGTTGCATTGTATTCTGTACATCTGGAACAATCTGTCTTTGTTTGGAGGTGAAATTGGACCACAACTTTCTATGTTGAGGCCGGGCCTGTGGAACTGATCAGCTACCTCTCGGAAAGGGTGCTGAGCAATTGCCTCTCCTGTTGGACTGAATGGGCATTTTCAGCTACTTTGCATTCCAGCCAGAGTAGAGGCCGGGCCTCTTTATTTTTGCAAGAGAGGGTTTTTTAAATAAACATTCTTGATGCAAGGATGGTACCTCAAAACACAAGACTACATTTTCTCATTGGCTCAAGTTACTGGTGTCCAGACTGCAGAAGATGGAATGGGAGGGATACTCAAGTCCCCGCCTCTCTGTTTACCCCCACCCCACCCCCAGCCATTTAAAGCAGAATCCGCCCAGCACTAGGCATGTACTGCCTCCTATCTGCCTCAGGAGCAAATATCCCTCCCTCTTTCTCTGCTCATTGCCCCCCCCCACATGCCCCATTTTTTAAAAGGGTGAAAGCAAGTGCATGTATTCCAGGAGATAGCATTACAAAGTACAGTAGAGGATTTCACAAAAGTCTTCTCTGTTTGGTGCTCTGTAAGCCTTGTGCTTGGGTTTTGTTGGGGGGCAGGGGAAGAGACAAAATTGTTATCAAATATGCTATCAAAGGGATAGAAATGTTTTGTAAAAAGGGGGGAAAGTGTGGTATTTGAAGTGCTGCCAAAAGCTGCCATGCTTCTGTTAAGGCTTTACAGTCCTCCCCTCCCCCTCTTTCCTTCAGGTTTTTTTTTTCTCCTTTGAGGCACTGGTTCATCTGGGACGACTGGCCTGGTATATCATTCTTTCTTGTGCACCTTGAATCTGATAATACCTGCATAATCCCAACAGTGATTTGTTGCTTCTGTGGCAGTGAAAGCTGTTACCTCGAAATTACTTGGGTATCACTGCAAACCCACACGTACGCACGCCTTTCACTGGGCAGTGCTGTCCATGTTTACTTGGAGGTTGAGTTCCGTGGTGAGCGACTCCCAAGATTGCAACTTTAATTTCTGTGAATTTGTGAGAGTTATCAGTGTTAGTCTGTGCAAGAATTCCAGTCAAAAATCAAAACCCAAAAGGCAAAAACGCATGCCACCTTAAAGACTACTTATTATATTTTAGTGTACACCTCCACTTCTTCAGACATATTTTTGTGTAATGTTTTTGTGGTAAGCCTTATTGAAGATACTCCGGTTTAGGAGTGAGCATGCAGGGGAAATGGACTGCACCTGTCTCTTTTATTTTATAGCTCCCCACCTATGCTCCTTGCCCCTTGCCTCACCACCCTCTCGCCAGCCTTCTGCCCTTTATTTATCTTTCGGATTTCTTTACTGCTTAACATAACAAAGTGGAGTATGCTGTATAACACAATCCATACAATAAATATACAAGTCCAATCTAAAATATACAAGTCCAATCCAAAAGGAATGAAGAACTGGAGTCATACTTTTGAGGAAGGCCTGTCTGAACAAATAAAACTTAAGCAAGCATATAAAAAAATCGGCATGGTTAAAAGGCTTGCTAGTGGATGTGTTTGTTAGTGGGCAGGGAGTTCAGCCAGGCTGTTGTTAGGCCTAAACACACTCTCCTTGGTGACTATGGAAGGCGCGTAAAGGGAAGCATCAGGCAGTACTAATAAGTCTCCCCCGTGATCACAGTGGGGCGTACAAGATAAGGGGTGTGTCCTTAGCGTTAGACATGTGTTAATTCTGTGGCAAGCTTCCTGATATGCCAGGTAAATTCATGGGACAAGCTTCTTAATGTACCAGGTGCATTTAAGCCTCTACTGCATGTTGATTCACTCCGGGTTTCTCTTGAGTAGCTCTTCTTTTTCACCTAAAGTTTCACACTCAACAACAGGCTGAGTGAACAGAAACGATGCAGTGGGGTAGTTTTCAGAAGTTGGCTCCGTGCTCTTTCAATGGTTCAAACAGATTCAAAGGAGGACAATATTTCAGTCACATTTCATTGTGCTCCAGTACAGTGTTGATCTTGTCCGCCTCACACCTCCAAGATGACCTGGCTGAGCACAACTGCTTTCATGATAGACTGGAAGGTAGCAACTCTTCTGTAGCTGCTAACTTTTGTGTTTTGAGTGAGAACTTCTCTTTAAAGAGCCTAGGGCATGACTGGCCAAATCCTCTGAGGTGTATCTCATTTTCATTAGGCATAATCTGTATGCATCCATTTATACAGTATGTGTAATATAAATGACCCAGAACTCACTGATGCACGGTTGTCATTGAGGTTTTGGTCAAGTCTCCACTGCTACCACATTTGCTTCTAGAATAATTAGATTTTTCATTTTGAGGAGATGTATCTTGGACTTGTTTCCTTGGTTGTTTTGCTGGAAGCTAGGAATCCCTTAACACGTTTGTGGAAAGGAGCATTTTATTCCTATTTGTGCCCACTTGCCCTTTCTCCATCTGGGCATAGTCTGAACTATCATTGCTCTGCTTTCTGTAGAATTAAAACATCTATGTTCCAGAATGTGGTCTCTTTCCTCCTTCTCCCCCCTTTAAAAAAAAACCTGGCAAGCAACGCATAATAAACTATCCAGTTTCTCAAGTTAAATCGAGTAGTTATGCTTCCGAGTGGGGAAGAAGTGGGATTCAGAACTTGGAGTTATGCTGCTAAAACTTCCCATTGCCTGGCCTGGTTTTTGATGTAACTCCTCTGAGGAATGGTTGTGGAGATGAAGGGTTGTAAATTTTCTTTTAAGAGATTGGAGGTTTGAATAGGTTGCTAGGAGACAGGGCAGCGAACCAGTGTGAAAGAAAGAAAGGAGTCATCCAGAAGACTGCACCTGCAGCAACGGCTGAAATGATACAGAAAAATGCCATTGCATATTGTTTGGAAAGTGTGAAGAACGCGTTGTCCAATGAGTGCTCTCTACACCACTGTACAATCCTGTACAGAGGCTTACTCCATATATGGAAGTTCATTGCTTGATCTGTAGTGTCCCCCCCCACACACACACACTTCCTTATTTAAAGCCCACTGTCATGCTGCATGCTGTGCATATATAGGATTCTAAGGTGTGTTTTGATACTCTGCCTTATATCATGGAAACCAAGCTCCATGATGCATTAAATGGTGCTTTGCGTTAAATGTCTACCTCTTGTACAGAGGTCTTTCCTAGCGAGTATAGCTTAGGTCTGAGGTGTTTCTCAGTGCTATAAAATAGCTGTTGTTTTCCTGAAAAAGTTAACAGTAGGGAGTCTAGGGACCCTTGCGGTTTGCCATTAAAGAGGTTAAATGTGTGGGCCTGTCAGTTACCTAATGAGGTGCTAAAATGCCTCAGCTGCTTCCCTGCAAATAGTTAAAATACAAGTTTTGAAATTCCTCTGTTTGTTTACACCCTTGGGCTGGAAAAGCCTTAGAAGCTGCCAGCTACTTAACTAATCATATTCCTTTTCCAGAAGATTCTCCAAAGAGATGTGTTGCTAAGACTCACTTTGTTCTAAGATCGGCTGTTGAGGAAAACCCACATCTTGCTGAGTTATGCTAGGCTTTTATTTGGTGACTGCCCTTCCCAGAGCCTTTTGTCTGCTCTACCAAAGGGTCTTTGACCCAAGGAAGCAGGAGAAGGCTATCAGATTATCATTGAGACGGTGAAAGGTCTCCCATTCAGACTTTCGCAAGACTGGTCACCTAGTTTAAGATAAACCTGCTGAAAGTGAAATTTGTGGCCCGAAATCTGAAACTTAATGGGTCCCCGGGGGAAAGCTGCATTCAGTAAAAAGGAATCAAGAACATTGTGAGAAGGGTTGTGCAATGTGACCATACTAATGGTATTTTTAATGAGAGAGAAACTACCAAGGAGCAGATAATTGTTTGCACTAAGTGTTTGAAAAGTAATCAGCCCTCCCAGTGAAGGAGTGATTCAACTGATCGGGTGAAGCTAGTTAGTAATCCAAAGTGCATATACTGTACTTTGTATGTGGCTGTGGTATTTTCATACCTACTGCTGTTAGCAGGAATTGAAGTGCAGTGGTACCTTGTATAAAGGAATTAATTCATTCCAAATGAAATTATGTTAAGCAAATTTTCCTTTATACAAATTTCCCATAGGAATGCATTGAAAACGGAGTAATCCCTTATCACGACCATTATTATATTGTACGGATTCACTCCATAGACATTTCTGTTAAGCAAATTTCCCCTATCTCTGGAATGTTTTATGTTGTACAGATTTTATGTTATACAAATCCTTTGTTATATGAGGCTCCACTGTACAACATACAGATCTTTAAATTGGCTCTCATCTTCCTCAGTCCTGGTGCAATGCAATAAAAAAACCCTTCTCAACTGTCCTGTCCTGCAATTGAGTAATGAAAAACACACCCTTACATATCTGTGTAGGATTGTTCGTGGGCAAACTTTCCGTTTCATTTCTTAATTCTCATGTATTTGGTCTTGGAGAACAGGTGAAAGCTGTGGTTCTAATCTCTGCTCGCTTAATTAGGAAACTCATCTTGCTGAGCACTAAAAGGCAATCAATCTTGGTTCCTATCTATAGTAAAATCCCTGCATTTTGAGATTTGCTGTTCTGCTCCACAATAGATAAAATGTTCATTGCACTGAAATAACAAAGTGCAATAAAGCTTTGCAAATTAAGTGCTTCATGAGATCTTTCTGACAGCAAGAAGGGCATGCATCTTTTTGGAAGTGACAGAATTAATAGGTATTGTGTGATGTGCAGGGAAACATCTCATTTCTGAAATGATTAAAAGGAGCTCAAGTAAATAGGTAATGGGGTCCCCCCTCATGCTAAATGGGTATGGGGGGGGAGGAACCTCTTTTTCATTTTCTTTTCAGGCTTGCTGGGTGCAAACCTGACTTTTTGCTTGGCTGACTACTAGGTATTCTCTCTATTAACCTTGTCACCCTGTTGCAACTGGTGCATTTAATCATCAAAGCAATGCTTTAAACAGGTAGAGAGGCTGAATGCTGAGAATAGCGGGTAATCTTCTTGGTGTGCTGAAGGGTTTAAAAACTGACCATTGACATCCTGGCCTGCTTTCCACGTTTCCTCTGGGTGCTGAGGGGGATGGGAGAAGGCTGTCCTGTAGCCAGATAAGTACTTCAAATTGGTTTGGTTTTAAGGCTGTCCTGAGCATCACCACCACCACCCCACAGCTGTGAGCTCCCTTAGGGGAGGGGTGGGGTAGAAGTCAGATCAAATTGTTGTCCCATGTACTGTATTCTTCTTAAAAAGAAAAAAGCAAAATCTCTTCTCACTTCCCCTTTTCTGTTTAAAGCGCACCAAGTATGGCCGTTAGAATAATTGTCCGGTCACCCAGACAGAGGCAGTGATGGCTAATATTAACCAGTAACAATGGTGTGGCCATCCTGACGGCAGGGAGGATTACTCGACATAATGGGGCCCATCCAAAAATAATGGGAATACAGGGCAAGCAACAGGAAACAGCAGTAGACTCAGCATAGTTTGGCTCCTGTACAAACCATGGCCTTGCTTCACACAATGGTAGCTTCAGCCCATCGTGGATTCACAGGATAGTCATTATTCCAGCAGGCTTGCCAGAATAGCAGTCGGCTTGGCTTCTATAAAGAGGAAGGCATGCACACCCTCCGAATGTGGTAAGTGGCATCCTCTCTCAGACTGCCTGGGGAGGTGAAGGTGAGGCCGTGAGGGAAGGGGGGCGAAGCTGCAATGGTGGCTGGTTTCAGCCTAAGGTGGTTGTAGGAGGGAGGGAGAGGGAAAGACTTCTGCCCCAAATGTAAGGAAGAAGGGCCTAATAAATAAAGATTTCTCTCATCAGAAGTGTCCTTTCAGTTGCTGTGGGACCTTGTGGAAGTGCTACCCACTGCATGCAGCCCTGAAGTTCTGTATCGTTGCTCCTCTGCAGCCTAGTGTGAATTTGAAGGAAATGTGCAGGAATACATTCGTGATGGGTCCGTTTCTCCTCGTGAGCTCAAGAAGCCTGTTTTAACCCGGGTTTTATACTTTGTCCTCCCACTTTTATTCCGGGAAGGGACGGGAGTTTCCAGATGGTCTTCTCCAGGTTTAAGGGAGATAATTTTTCGGCATGGATCCTTTGGTTTTAAAGGTTCGTGGTTGCGGCAGCCGAGTCTAGAACTAGGCCGGCCTTCCCTAGGTCTGGCTCAGGAAGGCCTTGGAATTCCCCATGACAACCAAACCACCTCCAGCTGTCCACCAGCCAGGTGCTCACAGCCGCATGGCTTCTGAGCCTTGTAGTAAAGGAGGGTGAGGAGAAAAGCGTGGCTTTCTCTAAAGGATCAGTGCCTTGGATGGAGCAAGTCCTGGCTCCTTGGTTCGGCGTCCTGGCCCTGGATCAGGCAGGGGCTGATTTCTTTCCACCCAGCCTTGCCAGCTGATTCGGGGAGAACAGCATGGGCTCTGCTTCAACTCCTTAGGGCGCTTCTGCAGGGCTCCTGAGGGCTGGGTGGATTGATTGTGGTTAACCCTTGCTTCCTGTGCCTTGCCAGAGGCATGTTCAAAATTAGCTCCGTCTCCTTGGATTACACTCTGCAAGTAATTAGTTTCTGTACCTAGCACAACTGCTCTCCCTTTGCCTTGCGACAAAGAGCTACACCTCCACACAGAACATCCTTCCTTCAAGGGACCCCTGGAGAAAAGCCTGACAGCTGTCCCCTTTGCTTTATAATACCAAAGGCATTACAATGTTCAGGATTGCAAATCCTCTTATTCTCCCTAAGATGTGCTGTCAGGTTTGTAGGCACCTCTGTGCTTGTCACTTGGAGAGACAGACCTGGAGGCAGAGGAAGAAATGGTGGCCACGCCTGGCGTAGAATAGTTTGCTGTTCAAGCAGCATGGGTTGCCTGTGTGTAACAGACAAGCCCCCCCTCCCCTGTACATGCATATTAGTGTACATGGCTTCCAAAGGCTGGCAATGGCTCTTCTAAAATGAGAATTAAAATCCCTTTGTACCTTGTACAGTGAGCCACTATGGTTGGCAGTTAGAATGTTAAAACAGATGACCTGGGTTCAAATCTCTACTCAAACATGAAGTGCACAGTGATCACCCATTGACCCATTCAGCTGGACATCCCTTATGGTTGGCTTGGGGATAAAGTTTAGAGAGATTGAAGTGTAGACTACAGTGAGCCCAGGGAAGGATGCAGCTGAAAATTATTATTAAATTTATACCCCGCCCATCTTCCCAAGGGGAACTCTGGGCGGCTTACAAAAGCTGAACAATTCAGCATATATCAAAACACAGACATACAGACAATTAGACAATTTAAATTAAAACCATATGGGCACCCTTGTAATAATGTACAACACTCACAAAACAGCTAGCAATAGAGCTAGGAAACAGCAGATGGCGAGAGAAATACATACACACACACACACACACACACACACACACACAGATATATATATAGATAGATAGATAGATAGATAGATAGATAGATAGATAGATAGATAGATAGATAGATATAGATATATATAGATATATATAGATATAGATATATAGATATAGATATATATATATCTCCATAATATGTTCGATGACTGGTGAGATCCCCTGCCATCATGGATTAACTATTTTCCATATCTTGATTGTTGGGTCCCAACCTCCTCTGGCATCCTGTTTGCTTGCTGATAGTTTGAGGAATGAGAAAGTGATTTACGAGGGACACTGTGGAGTGGAAACAGAAAACTCTTACACTCAGAAGAGGGGCCTTCTCACTCTTCTCTGACACTTCAGTAAGCTCGAGTGGTGGAAAAGCTATGCCAGCATTCCTCTGAGGTGCTGGTGTTTAAGGATAATTTTTTAAAACTTTGGCTTGCCAACGCCTGGCCCTAAGTTGTGGGTGAACTTATCTTGCAAATAGCTAGAAAATCAAGCTCCACTGCATCACTCAACAGGAGCCAGACTTGAACCTGGGACCTCCAGATAAAAATCTGAGTCACAAAGTACAGTGAAGCATTATGGCTTTCTTTGGGGTGGGGGAGGTGGGGGGGTGGGGAAAGGAAAACAAGGGTGAGGTGCGTGGGAATGAGAGGCACTGTCAGCGATAGTTGGATTCAACTCCTTGCTTTTCCCAGGCTTCTGGAATGCAGTCAGGGCCACAGAGGTATGCACCAATTATAGAAGTTGGTGGTGGGGGGAGTCTCTCCCTAAGATTACTTGACTTGAAAGGGAGGTTTGGTTTCATATATTTGGGGGTGGAGAGGTGGAGGGAGGGAGTACCCATTTGAGACTGTTTCCTCCAAATGTTGTAAAGCCTTTCAGGTTATAATAACTTCTCATGCCTTTGAAAGATTTCTGAATGAAGTTGTGTATGCTCCCCACCCCCACTACCATCATGCAAAATGGGAAGCAACATCGTTCTGTTTGGCTTTGTCCTGGAGGGAGGGAGGGAGGGCCACCTTTCCAAAATGTGTCTTTGGCCACTTCCCAGACTTCTGCTGAAAATGTCGACTTTTGCATCTTTTGATACAAGCTCTTCACACCTTAGGCCCCAAAGGGGACAGTTTGTAGCTTTCTCCCATCAGCCCTGGCCAGCATAGCAAGGGATGGTGGGGTTGTAGTCCAACAGTAACGGACAGGTACCTTCACCTGCCTTGGGCAAGCCGGTGTTATGAAACTTGAAGTTACATAACCTTGAATTTCAACCCATGCTTAAGAATGTATGGGGCTAAGGTAGTTACCTGAAAGGGGGGTGGTCCTTCCATGGCCACAAAAAGCCAGTGGGCATTTATTTGCCAAGGTGTGTGGGCCAGGAAGGGATTGCACCAGTTGAAAACACAAACACATACCTCTTGCTGCTCTGCCCGTTCCATGCGGTTTGGGTGAAGGAGCCCTTCTAAATGGTTTCCTGCAGCACTGGAACCCTTCTGCCTTATTTCTGCAGCATCTAGATAACCTCCATGCCTTGGCTGCTTCAACCCTTTTACCTTGGGTGTTGTTTGGATGGCTTTGCCATGTTGTGCTGAGCTGTGGGATGCCCCAGGGCCCACACCCCCCCCTATGGCTCCCGTGGCCTTAGCATCCCTTTGGAGGTTCAGAGGAGCTTTTGCATGTTGTTTTCTTGACTTGAGTCTTGCCAAAATTGAAAGGACAAGGCCATCTCAGCTGCATTTTTTGGAGGAAGAGCTGCTGCTGTAGTGGGGGCTTGGCTCCTGTGTGGCATAGCAGTAGGGGAGGAAGTGGTACTGTAGTTGTAGCATTGTGCTACCTTTGCCATCATTTGTTATCATAGATCAGTGGTGGCGAACCTTCGGCACTCTAGATGTTGTGGACCACAACTCCCACAACCCTTTGTCATTGGCAATATAGGCTTGGAATTCTGGGAGTTGTAGTCCAAAACATCTGGAGTATTGAAGGTTTGCCACTCCTCTCATAGATGGTTCCACTCATGTGGAAGAAAATCCATCTTCCCCTGAGGAGTATAATAAATCCTTGCTGGCTTTCATGGATATTCTCCTTTGTTTGTCGTTAGAGATCTAGTTCTCTCTAGGTCTGGGTTGTCCCAGCTCAGCCTGTAGGTGGAGGCTCCTGTGATTGAATGCCTGTCTGTGCATATTGATGTTGCCTCTAGGATTGTCAAAGAGAAGATGCCCTTTGCAACCCAACTCTTTGCAGCCTGGTTTTCTGTTGAGGATCCGACTCGCTTCCATTTGAAACAAGTCTCCCAATACCTAGGATGAATGCCTCAGATACAGCTTTCTTTGTTATTCTCGAAAGCACTGCCGTCTAACTAACAAATATATCAGGTAATTTTTTTAAAACCAATAGTGAGCAACATCAAAAGCACTTGAGGTGGCCAACTCCAAGTCTTCCATAGTACAGTATATACTGAGGGGTACCAAAGACACTGTCGTTGATGTGATGTTGACTGTTCTTCCCCGTGCTCACACTTAGGCAGAGCTGTCCAGTCTAGGTAGCAGTTTAGGATAAGGTTTGTGTTTGTTCATACCCTGTGTAATTAAGGTCTCCCTTCGCCTGTCATGGCAGTGTTAGTATGCAACACATGGGTTGCAAAGCGCTCCCTCCCCTGTCTGTTCCCACACCTGAACGGCAGGCAGAATGGTTCTGTTTAATTTTAATTGTACGGACTCGGAGCCCTGAGTGGCTAGCCTTCTGGTCATGGTTAAGAGCCGCCCCAGTTAATTGGGTGTGACTCTCCCTTTCTCTCTCCATCATAGCTGGCTGTTGACTTGTTGCCTAGGATCTTGGTTTGATGGACTAAGATTCAGGATGTGGAATTCTTGTGTCTGGCTGGCGTATTTATTCAAAGATGTGCAAAGGTCAGGCATGGCATGGGAAAAATTAAGCCTCTGCCACTGTAAGCACACATTCCTTGGCTATCATAATGGTTGATCTATAGAGTGGGAATTGATGCACACCTCTTAACCCTCTAATGTCTCGGATGGTGCAGGGTTTTTATAGCAGGAAAACGATCCTGGGGTGCAAGGAGAGATCTTCCATTCCCGAGCAACGTGGATCAGGACAGGACAGGACAAGTTGAGTGAAATGGAGGTTAGCACCCTGTCTTTTTTAATTGATAAAGGTTTGCTCAGAGAGAACTTTCCGTGGACCCATTTGACACAGCCTAGAACTCTCAACTTGGGCCACAAATCACGGTTGCCAACGGCGCTCAGGAACTGCTGATGGAGGGTGCTGTCACACCATGAGACGAAACAGTGATTAGTTAAAACAACCGAGAGGAAAGTGGTTTGTCTTGAGCTAAGGGTGCATTGTTTGCTTAAACGAACAAATGGAGACTTGTGAGGGCAGTTCTCTGTGCTTTTGGAACATGGTGGCACAGGGATGTCGCTGGAACGGTAGCTCCTGGATCAACTGCTCCGCTTCTCCTTTTTCCCTTGGGGTGGGGCATTCCTGCAAGAAAAGGGGTGCTGAGGGAACAGGGGCTGTTGCTGTGCCTCGAAACAAAAGATCGCCTTCCGAAATGATTGCGCAAGCCTGCAGTGAAAACATCCTCTGATCTGGAGGTAGCCGGAATGGCCCTAATTGGCTCTTTGTTTTTTTGTCTGGTATGCTTCTAGCTTGCTCCAACATGTCATGGCTCTCTTACAGTGACAGAGGCTGAGTGTTGCTGCAATTAATCTAAGGCGGAAGGGTGCCTTGACAGGTAGAGCTGCCTGCAAGTGAAGCCAGAATGCATATTTACGTTCCAGCGCTGGCATCCTTTCCCTGTGTGTGTGTGTGTGTGTGTGTGTGTGTGTGTGTGTGTGTGTGTGT
>JAHTLZ010000074.1:18350372-18361892 GCA_023846285.1 Phrynocephalus versicolor | reverse complement strand
TGTGTGTGTGTGTGTGTGTGTGTGTGTGTGTGTGTGTGTGTGTGTGTCTAGGGGTATGATTAGAAACTGAAAGTCCTTGATATTTTTGTATTATGTGCAAGTCTTGCTGTGTTTCAGGGGGGAAGACTGCCATGTGTTGGAAATGAGATACAAATGCAACAATAATAATAAAAAGGGGAGGGTGGCCACTCATTGCAAGGTGGGGGTGCAAGTCTCTACTTGCCCAACTTTGCTTCCTTTTCGGAGGATTTCCCCACAGTTATCAGTGAACGAGATGGAATCCTAGTCTGCTTTCAATATGAAACATATTTAGGCTGTGGTCCAACACTGTGTCTGTTTATTAAAAAAAAGGAAGGAAGAAAAAGAATGGAGACTCTTTTCTCATTCCGCGGCGGCATGCTGAGCTAAGTCGTGAGAAATGAGTTTGCTTTTGACTTGTAAAAAAAAAGCCAGCCTTATGCCTACACCTTGCAGTTGTTTACTTTTCTTTCATGAAAGCTGTTGGTTTCTGGTAATACTTAATTCACTTCTGCTATCCTTCCAAACAGATTGATAACTAGTGTTAACAGTGTCACTAGGCGTAAGCCAAATGTATACCTTATGAGTCACAACTTTCTTTTCACAACTTTCTCTTTTGGTGCCCAAGTTAAGAGTCTTAAGTGTAATTTCACTCCTCCCACATCCCACAGAGAGACAGTGCCTTAACACTTACACCAGGGGTGTCCAAACTTTGGCTCCCCAAGTGTTTTGGACCACAACTCCCAGAATTCCAAGCCTGTATTGTCAATGACAAAGGACTGTGGGAGTTGTGGTCCAAAACAGCTGGAGAGCCAAAGTTTGGACACCACTGACTTGCACCTTTTCAAGTGTCAGATTTGATACCCTTTTTCATGTGCAGCCTTGGGCAGTTGCATGACAGAGCGACTGGGCCTGTTCTCTTGCTTGTATGCCAAGGATCCTATCCCTCATGGTTCTTCTGAACATTCTCAACTTTCCAAATTACCGAGTCTTAACTTCTGCATGACTTCTGGGGAATCTTGACATGCTCAAAAGACAGTCTGTTTTTCTGGAAGGATATGGGAGGGAGAGGAGGCTGGTTGAGAAAACATGCCAGATACATTGTACACAGAGACCATTACCTCTTGGCATACTATCCTACCACAGGGTACAATGCTGTGTGGTAACTAGCCTTGTCATAAACTAAACCATTTAGCTACATGCTCAGGGTATAACACAAACTGGAAAGTATGGTCCTTCTTCAGCAGAACGGCAGAGTAGAAAAAAATTATGTCCTTAATTATGGTGGATAGTGGACATCCGGGTACTTCACACTAGTCTTGCCAAGCGGAAGTATCCTGGACGATACACGGATCCTTTCTGGTGCATTGGTATTGTTTTGGAGAATACAGTGAGAGAGGTGGGCACGTATTGTAAAGGCAAGACTGATACACAGTTCTTCCGCCATCCACCTGTTCATCTCAAGGTTAGTGAGAAGGTGGTTGAACTGGAATAGCTGGCACCGTTCCAGTTAGAATCCATTTGAGTTGGGCATGGCAGTCATTAGTGGAGTTTAAGGTATCTTGTTGGCCATCTCAATGAGTTTGTAAGTATGGAGAGTGACCACCGGCTCTTTCGTTTATTCCTTCTTACTCCAAGCTGGCTTGACGGGTTAGTGGTGATGGGGCGGGGGGGGGAGAGAGAGAGAGAATTCCATGCTCTCTTTTTCCTTTTCAAGGTGCCATTATGCATTTTTCTCCCCTCCCTCCCTCCTTCCCCTTCTAAATTCATCAGTTCTTTTCCTTTTGTTACCTGATACTTGTGGGAGCTGCGATGGCTTTGAGCAGACAAAGTGTTCAAAGGGGTGCTGAAAAGCTGAGACTCTGGAGATTATGGCTCTGAACCTTGGCAGGGCCATCCTAGCAACCTTGCTCGGCTTTCTGAATGGGAATTGTGTTGGTACTTGTGTCAAATGTTAATTTTAAGGGGGGGGGATAAAGGGGGCAAAAACACCATACATATAACACGTTTCTTCTCTTGGGCAGGTTTCTCCTTGTACAGGAGGCCTTGCTTACAAAACAAAGCTATATAACGCCTTGCTATGTCTGGCATCAAACGGTGGAGGTTGAACATCCTGTTAAGTATGTAAGATGCATTAGTGATGACAAAGATAAGAGACCTTTCACCTTAAATCGCTCCAGTCAGACTGGATAAGGTAGCTTAGTCAGGCTGGATAAAGTAGCCTAAGCAGCTGCAAGAGGATCACCTTTGTCTCGGCTATAATCAATTGCCTATTTATGTTTTAAAACAGCACATAATCTTAAGGGAAATGTGTAGAGTTGTGTTTTTGTAGAAAAGAAATCTTCATTTTAAAAGTGAGGCCGCAACTCGAGTCAACTGAGTTGTCTTATTTAAAAATAAATAAAGAAATACTAATGGCTCTCTCCTTGTTTGTTTCTTGCAGAGGTCCTACACATTGCTTGTGGAGGCCTGGGATTACAGCAATGACAGTGCTAGTAAGTATGTTCTTCTTTTTCCATTCCATTCCTCCTCCCTCCCCCCCTTTTTTGCATTGGAATCATTTAAAGGCAAGCAAGCTTTTATCTTTCCATAAAATTCCTGGATTTGAGCACCACTCCCAGGAGCCCTCGATGGAAAAGGGGAAGGCTGTCGAAAAATTCTGCCTTCCCTGCATAAAAGAGGTGCTCCTAGGAAAAACAGAGGCGCTGGAGAAGAATCCAGGGAAATAGAAGATCTGCATGTGGTCAGGTCGCGCAAGAAAAGAGGAGCTTTGTGAGAGTTCTGGAGTCCGGGGAATAAAAGTAAATTTTCCAAGAAATCTGAGGAAAAGGGTGTCGGACTCTCATCCCAGCTTAGAGTCTTAATGTCTGAAGGTCATATTGGGCACCAAGAAGGAGGCTTTATCACCTTCCCTGCTTTCCATATGGATCCTGGACATGTAGAGGGAAGCGTAGGGTTGGTTGTTGCGTGACGCAGTGACGTGATGTTTAGATGAAGGATATTTTTCAAACAAGAGGACTGGGGGAGGGGGCTGGGGGTGTAGTCCAAAAACAATTAACTTTTTCAGGCTGAAGCTTTCCTGTGGAGACCTGTAGGCACAGCCAGCTCCTTTTTGGCTGCTGAGGGATATTAGGTGATATGGCTGGGTTAGGCTTGCAAGTTCTGGTGGCTCGCCCACTAAAGGAAAAGGTGGTGCCCTGCTATAGCTGAGCAAGGAAGGGAGGCATGGGAGTCCGGAGGGGCGTGAAAACCTGAGTGATGCTCCAAGGAAAGGAGGAAGGAGAGATGGCCAGGCAAAAGAACAGATTTGGTTTTTGATTTTCTGGGTGTAGAACTTTGCATTCATCCCTCTTCAATTATGTAGTTCAATGTGGCTGCTCTTCTTTGTCCTAAACTTCCTGCCAGTCCATCTCAGTTGCACTGTTTGGTCTTTGCTCGGTGACATTTAAAATGCTGGTTTGCATCATTGTCTCCTTCTGCTTTCATGCCCTGCATTCTCACATCAGCTTTCTTGGAAGGTATATTGAATTTCCGCTCCCATCTGGTAGGTACCAAGTTGGGGAAAGCTGCTGGGTCTGAATTACCCAATGTACAGTTGGGCCAAGTATGGGCAAACAGCGTATTCAAGCTCTGTCAGCATCTACTTCCAAGCTGGCTCCTGTTGCTATAGGAGTCATGAAGGACATGTGAGTTCAGTGGATGGCATGGGAGAAGACAGGGAGCAGAAACAACACTATGTTGGGAGGTTTTGCTATGTGGTTTTGAGAAATGACTGTTGAATGGAAAGTAATGCATAGAATACTTTCTTCAATAGGCAGACACCAGCTGTGTCCAGACCTAGTTGGATTGCACATTTCAGCTCTCCTCATTGTTGGTTATGTTGGCTAGGGCCTAATGGGAAGGTCAGCCTAGCAACATCTGGACTCAGCCTTCTGCCACTGAGGTGCTAGCTACCCCTGATTTTTTTTAGTAGAGAATCCAGTTTGTAGGGAAACGAGGCCCTTGTTCCTGCTGTTGGTAATTCTATGACATGTTTCAAGCCTTATATGAGTTTTAAGACTCAGCTTGAATGGGAAAGCAAGTGGCTTTTAAACAGTTTTATACCTGTACATCCAACTTTAATACTGGAAATGTCAAACAGAATGACTATCATACCTGTTGACATGAAGTTGAGTTGAACCTTCTTGAGATCTTCCCTTTCAATGCTAAACGTTTTTCAGACTGCTGTTTTTGACAAGCTCATAGCGGAAGGTGGATTAAATCCAAGTGGCCTGACCAAACATATGTAAATACTTCTGCTGAACAGAGCAGTTGTCCAAATGCGTATGGGGTGTCTTGTGTATTCCTCGTCAACCTTAGAAAACCTTTGTAGACCCAGTGTTGCTGGTAGCGCTGTATTGTAGTAGCACTGTCCACAAGGCTCCCTTGTGAATTCATGGCACGGGTGAGGGAAGGTGAATCAAAAGTCTTCCACTCAATCTTCCCCAAACTGCTGCTCTCCAGAAGTGCTGAACTACAACTTCCATCATTCTCAGCCAGCATGAGAATGGCAAGGATTGTCATGCATCAATCACATCTGCATGGTGGCAGCAGGGTGGGGAAAAAGATAGCCGGGCACCTGCTTTAAACCGCTTTGCTGCACTTGGACTTTGGTTCCCTTTCTGACACCATGGTCTCCAAAGAAAACACCCTTCTGTGCCTTGATGAATGATTAAAATAAAAGATAAAGGACACAAAGGAGCATCAAGAAGTTGAAGCATGTATGGATTGGAAAGCTCTTTCAGATGTTCCATCTAATTGTGAAGCTTTGGTCTTCCCGTTGTTTTGGTTGAGGATTCTCCTGGAAGAGAAATGGTCTTGGTGACATGTAGCTAAATGGGTACCCTTATATTCACTTGTTAGGAGGAGGATTTCACTTTATGATTCTCTTCAACACTGAGATTTCCACTACAGTCTTGGAGGAAGAAGACTGAGATTACTTGTATGGCTTAAGTACAGTGATGGCTTTAGACTGTTGATGATAAATGGATATAGATGTCTGTATTGGCCTCTGCATGAACAATCTGTGAAGTCGGGCTGGTTTGTGTGTTCTTTTACAGGTATTGTTGCATCGGCTGTGCTGGGAAATAACTCCCTTTAAAAGAAGCTCTTGTTTGCTGGAGGATCCTAGTTCTTTTTATTTGGAGGCCATACTATCTCTCCTTTGAATGGATCTCATCTTTATTTCATGAAACAGAATTTCTAAGGCATCACAATGAATCCTTTATTGGTTCTAACATTCTGGAATTAAAGTTGCCCTCTAACAAGAATGTTAAAATGAGTTTTTGTCGAACAAAACACTTGAACCTAGTTTCTCATGTGGTTTTGACCTGTTCATAATTAAACTTGCAATAGGCTCAGTGCTTATTTTAATTTGATCCCATAGGCTAGGTGCGCAATGAAAACACCCTCTTTCCTTTAGAACATGCCTTGTTTTTGTTTTTGTTTTGGCAAATTATACAGTATCTTAATAGTTTTCTTGGTATTTGTTTGTTTGTTCTGTTTGTTTATTTAGAAGCAACCTGGCATATTTATAGAAACAAGCACCTCTTTTATACTGCTGTCTATGGTGTATTCATGGGGGCAGGTGGGTTAAACTGTATCCATAATTTTGTCTCAACCTCTAAAGTTATACTGGGTGTAAGATTAAATAGTAAATCTCAAATTTTATCAGTTACAGTATGAACAGTTTGCCATATGACTAAGGTTCTTGAGTGTTTATCTCCTCCAGACTGGTGGCCCTTGGGATCGGGGTATAGAGGTCTATGTAGTTTTAACGTCGTGTCTCCATTGTCCAAAGAAATGCTTCTGAGAAAGCCAGTGAGCAGATGTGAAGTCAGCCAGCCTTTCTTCCTAACTTGGAAGCATCATCTTCTGTTGAAGTCTTGGAAGATTGCAAAAGAGATAAAGTTCTTTTACCACAAGATCACCAGTGAGCACATTGCTGTGCTGTCCAGACATGACACCAATGTCTCTTGCTTGCTTGTTCCTTAAGAGTGGAGTTGGGTGGGAAATAGACTGTTAGGAATAATGTACAAGTAGGTGTTTTCTTAGTCTCTTGGCTGAAGTCAGATGAAATAAAACCAAGATTTTAAAGTGTTTTGTTCAGATGAATGAACTATCATACCTTGTAGCAAGTTGAACATCTGCTGAGTTCATAAGAACATGAGGAAGAACCCTGTTAGAACAGAACAATCATTGGTCTAATCCGCTATTATTCACACAGTGGCCAACCAGATGTCTTTGGGAAGTCCCATAGGCAGTACATGAGAGCCCCAGTGCTTTCCCACTCACTTTCTCCAACAACTAATAGTGAGAGCATGCAGTTGATAATATTGGATATATAGCTCTCATAACAAGCAATGTAGTTTTATCTACCATGAGAGGTATAAACTTGCCTTTTCTTCTGGCCTGGTTGTTTGATATAGTTTCTGCTCTTGATAACTTACATAAGAACATAAGAACAGCCTTGCTGGAACAGGCCACAGCCCATTCAGTCCAGCATTCTGTCTCTCACAGATGTCTTCACCTGCTTATGATTCCCTCAAATAACATTGAGAGATATCCTGCCTATCTTTCCAACCCGGAGGTTTTCCTTAGGCATCCATGATGATAGCCATTGATACACTTGTTCTCCATGAACTTGTCTAATCCTTTATTAAAGTTGTCAAGGCTGACAGGCTGTCACCACTTCTTCTGGCAGGGAGTTCCACAGACCAGTGATCCTCTGGGTGAAAAAGTACTTCCTCTTATTTGTTTGAGATCTAGCACCCAAAAGTTTCATGGAGTGCCCCCTAGTTCTAGTGTTTTGTGATAAGGAAAACAGCTTTTCCTTATCTACTCTGTCCACAATATTTATGATTTTATAAACTTCAATCAGGTCACCTATTAGGCGCCGTCGTTCAAGAGTGAAGAGGCTCAGCCTTTGCAGCCTCAGATGGTAAGGAAGGTGTTCCAGTCCCCTAATCATTCTGGTTGCCTTCCTCTGCACTTTTTCTATTTCCATAATATCCTTCTGGAGGTATGGTGGCCAGAATTGTACACAGTACTCCAGATGGGGCCTCATTATACATTTATAAAGAGGCAAAATGACACTTTCTGACTTATTTTCTATACCCTCCCTAATGATCCCTAGCATTGAGTTATTTTGTTGCTGCCTCTGGCTTACAAAGGCCCCAAAGCTTGAATGGCATGACTTGGGCCAGCATGGAATTGTTTGTCTGAGATTATTTATTTATTCATTCATTCATTCATTCATTCATTCATTCATTCATTCATTCATTTATTTACTGCCCATCTTCCACACAGGAAAGTCCGGGCAGTTTACATTTAATACCCCAAAAGACAAAATGGAACATTAACAAAAGGCCAAAGCTAAAACAATACAACAAACCAAGTGAAAAAAGAAAGGAACTAAAAAACTAAAAACAGCAAAGAACTAAAGAAGCTGGCAACAAGTAACAAACTAGGAGACATATCCCGGGACAACAAAACATCACCAACAAACAAGACAAGCCATCAAGATTGATTGCCATATGCCTCTCTAAAAAGCAAGGCTTTAAGTGCTTTTTTGAAGGCGGGCAGGGGCTGTGCAAGGTGTATCTCATTTGGAAGTTTGTTCCGTAGAGCAGGAGCAGCCACAGAGAAGGCCTGATTCTGGGTGACTGATTTCCGAGCCTCCCTGAATGTGGCTGCTTGCAGTGTGAATGTCTGCGACAGTCTGGTGGGACGGGCCACCAATTATTTTAGGGAGTGAAATATTCCTTGTAAAAGAAATGGTGAGCTCCTTTGATATATTCTGCATGTCTCATTAGTCTCTGAAACTGCTGGGCAGTGGTGGGTAGATTTCAAGTATTGCCCCATGATCTCACCACAGGCTGCATTGGCCTGAGCTATGGCCAGTTTTGGAGGGTAGAAATATGGAACAGAAAGTATACCACTCCCTGCCTCAGGATGTGGTGATGGTATCTGGCCTGGATGCCTTTGAAAGGGGATTGGACAGATTCCTGGAGGAAAAGTCCATCTCATGTTACAAACCATGATGGAGATGTGTAACCCCCATGCTTAAAACCGGGATACTTCAAAGGCCAGATGCAGGGGAGTGGTATCAGGAGATAGATATCTAGTCTCGTGTGCTCCCAGACACATCTGGTGGGGCTACTGTGAGATACAGGAAGCTGGACTAGATGGGCCTTTGGCCTGATCCAGCATGGTTGTTCCTATGTTCTTATGACACTTCCAGGGTTTGTTTGTTTGTTTTAATTTTGTTTGTTTGAGATGGTGGAGCCTTCAAGAGATTATGCCAGCACCTCCAAAATGGGGGCTTCCAGGAGCAAGGAAAGCAGTGCAAACACCCTTTCCCCTTGCATTTTAAAACTTGGATGGCCTGAGGACCCTAACAAAATGCCTGTGGGACCTGACAAGCACTCACGAGCCACAGAAGGCCCATCCCTCCTGCAAGGAGAGGAATTCACATTTGGATATTGTGCTGATTTGTCTTTAATTTGAGCGAATTTTTGCAAATTATTGGAAGGGTTACTTTTGCAGAGGCTGGTGTTTGTTTTTTGTCTAGCCAATTACCTAGGCATTACTTTGGTCATAGTGTGGTTCCCAAGCAAGATGGAACAGGTTGTGTGGCTTTGATCTGGAATACAGAGCTAGACACTGGTGCAATTATTTGGCTTTTGCAGAGAAAGCAGAGTAAGGCCCCTTCTTGTGTCTTATCTGTGTCGTGATTGGCATTGTTGCCATTGTCCCCTCAAAATATAGCTTTCCGTACTGGCAGAGTCAGCCTCTGTCAGCAAGACACCTTGTAATGCAGACCATTTGGGACTGCTCCAGAAATGAAGTTGAGACAGTGTATCCTTAAGATGGAGAAGCTTATGTTGGGAGAGAGGTAGGTGAGGTGGTATCCTCACAGGAAGTGAGAACATGTGACAAGTGTCTCCTCAGAGTTGCAGTCTGGAGAGATTAGTCTCAAGGAGACAGGCGATTATCCAGGTAGATGTGTTTCCTAACCATCCTAAAAAGGTGAAAGTGAGGTGCTACTTGGTTCACATCACAGTGAAATCCAGCAGCTTTGAGATTTAGGTGCTGCAAGTCCATGTAGGCCAGACAGTTATGAGGGCACTCTGGAATATAGTTAGTTTTGTTTTTGTTTTTAAAAAAGTCAAATTTTTGGAACCTGGGCTTCATCAGATCTGAGTGGGCATTGTTTATTTAGTGTTGTATTTCAACTAAAAGTACAAAGCATGACCAGTGTTATATAAATAAGGATAGGGAAAGCCACTGAGCAGGTCTAGAATAGTTGGTTCACATATATATGCTGTGAAAGGAGCACTTGTATAAGTAGCTTGAGCTCCTTCATCTCTCCTTTCAAGGAGATGCTGGAGAGTTTTTGAATGGCTGCCTTAGGGAAATGCCTGGTTCACTGTTACAGAGCACCTCCTGGATATGGACAAATTGTTAAGTTCAAACCCTGCCATCTCAGTTTAAAGGATCTCTGTTAAAAGATTCCAGAGAGGCTAGAAGTGGTTTAACGTTGTCCCTAAGAGGGGACCCTATGTGAGGCCTAGAGGTCCTGTTACCAAACCAAGTATGCAGTTTTGGGCCAGATACACCAACATTCCAGACAACATTATGCTAGGTCAGTGGTGGTGAACCTTTGGCACACCAGATGTTTTGGACCACAACTCCCATATTCCTTTGTCATTGGCAATCTAGGCTCGGAATTCTGGGAGTTGTGGACCAAAACATCTGGAGTGCTGAAGGGTCGCCACCACTGTGCTAGGTGGATCAATGATCTAGAAGTTCCCAACCTTGGGTCACCCAGGTGTTCTTGGACTGCAGTTCCCAGAAGCCTGCAGCACCACTGCGCTGACTGGGATTTCTGGGAAATGCAGTCCAAGAACACCTGGGTCACTAAAGGCTGGAAACCACTGACCTAGTAGATGGACCTGAGCACAGAATCCCAGGCAATAATGCAGTGAATTTAAATTGCAACCTGTGATCAAGGCTTACCACAGCTGCTGTGAATTTTGTCTGGCAGAAACAACAGGAGGAGATTTATGAACAAGTTTAACCAAAACTATTTTTGAATATATCTGAATATCTGGGCACCTGATCGTTTCTCTCAAGTTCCATTCATCTGCTGCTTTGATTCAGCTCTTAAGATCATCGTGGGGATGAAAGGAAGCATAAAGATTGTTTTTTTATGTAGGCCGTCAGCTGACTTTCCTTACCCTGTCTGCCGCCATGGGATTGCTACTCATTAGCTGTCCATCTTTGTGGCAAACTAATGGCAGGTTTGCAGAGCGCTGAACTAATTTCCTTTTGGTTAGGGTGTGCTGCCAAGGCAGGAGGGGGAGTGGGAGGGAAGGAGATGCGGAAAATGTATTGACCACATCTGGTCATGAGAGTGTCTGTCTGTTTTTTCCTGTGTGGTAGCTGATAGTCAGCCAGTTATGTCAAGTACATGGGGGCAGTTCACCCATGCAAGCCTCCCTTTCCTATGCCTTATCTATCTCTCCAGAATGGTCTTCGGGTTCAATGTGAATGGATTCGAATCAAGTCTGTTTAAACTGGAGTGAATCCTGAGCCAGCATGGCCACTGGCTGGCTCATTCTCGTAATAGCCTGACTCTATGCAAGACAGCTCCAGAAGTTGTGTCTCATAGAGGAAGAAACCATGTGTTTTTCCCAGTCCAAGGCCAGAAACAGATGTTCAAGGCAGCCCGTTGGAAGAGATAGACCCTTAATTAATGTAATCTCTCTCGTTGTGAGTTTTCTTACTTTGGGCATTCTACAGATGATGTTGCTTTGTTCAGTGGTTGGTCTTCAGGATTTGACCCAGAATTCCTTTGACATCTGATTTCATAAACACAGGATTGCTTCTTCCCCTTTTTGCCCTCTTAAACTTTCAGCTCTAATTAAAAATATATTGCATGTCTGGAAATTGAGCCATGGCAACTGGACTTCCATGACTCAACTTCCAGATAAACTCCCCTAGATGACTGACAATATTCACAGACATATATTGAATGTCCCTTTCTGGCCTCATCATTTTCACTGAAAACGCAGGAGAATTGAAACCACAAGGAAGTCAAGGGGGCAATCTTTTTTTCCTCTCCTTTCAGCTTTTAGAAGTGGCTTGTTTTCAAACCCAGCAAATTGAGTGTTTGTGTCAGGCATCTTAAATTAACTTGTTGCTAGAAATCTTAGACAGGAGAAAAGAGCAACTGGGAGGTGGGCTCGTAGTATGTATCTGCATATTTTTGATTTGAAATGCTGGAACTCAGTCAAACACATATTTTTAAACAATCAAGGCAACTTTTTTAGCTGTGTGTTGCTGTTTTTAATCAGCCCAAGCATCTTGTCTAATAGCTAGTATTTGATGCTTCGCCTTAATTAGTGCCAAGTAGCGTCTTTCTTTCTTTCTTTCTTTCTTTCTTTCTTTCTTTCTTTC
>JAHTLZ010000074.1:18339333-18346833 GCA_023846285.1 Phrynocephalus versicolor | reverse complement strand
AAAAATTTTGAAATTAGCTAATGGAAACGAAACGAAACGGACCCTAGCCGAAAACGAAAACGAAAACAAAAAAAATTTTCTGAGTCGTGCCCATCTCTAGTCGTGTGAAAGCAGCCTAAGCATCTACTTGCAAGCATTGCTTTACTGTGTCCCTGGGTGAAGATGGGGAGGCTGTTTTCTCTTTATATGATTAGACTGCCTTGAGGCTCCAAGAGCCTGTCTGAATGGCTCCCAGGGTAAAAAACAATACCACTGCGTGCATGAGGGTTGGCCTTGTAGGAACAGTCCAATGGGTTTTCACATAGATTTTAAAGAAGAGTGCAGAAAAGCAGGGCGTGTGGGTTATCTTGGGAAGCATAGGCATTGCAGCTAGAACTAGCAGGCTGAGTCAGCGGGTGTGGATCCGAAAAAGTTGCCTTCAAAACTGCGAACAAATGTTGAGGAGGAGTGTTGCAGGCCCCTAAAGGCTTCCGTGTGTTTGAAAGCAGGTCCCCCGCCCTCTAAAGCAGGGATGGGGAACCTTTGGTCCTCCAGATGTTTGGGACCAAAACTCCTACAGTCTTTTATCACTGGCAGCATAGGCTCCGGATTCTGGGAGTTGTGGTCCAAAAACCTCTGGAGGGCTGAAGGCCCCCCCCCCCCCCGCTGCTCTAAAGGGAAGCCTTTCGTAGAGGTCATAGTGTGACTCCCATCTTCCTAGCTTGCTGGAACTGCCGTCACGATGCACTAACGACCTCAGTTTCTTTTCCAGCAGACTGGATCCAAGGGAACCCATTTCAACCATGGATTTTGCAGGATTACAGAAGTAGGCAGAGATTAAAACCTTCCCACGAGGGCAAAGGGCGCAGCGTTGTGTTTTGAAAGCCTCTTTCTTCTCTTAACAAAATTCCCCCCCCCCTTTTTTTTTCTTTTCTTTTCACTTTTCAGCCATCTGTCGCCAAGGGTGCAGCCCCAAACACGGCACTTGCAAAATTCCTGGAGAGTGCAGGTAAACCAAACAGACCTTCCTTTTCGCTAAGCAATCCTAACGGTTTCAAATGAAACAGTGGGACGGGTTGGGGCAGCCTCCTTCCCCCCGCCCTCCTCTTCTTGCTCTCTGTCTTGGTCTCCATTCTCAATGTTAAGTGCATGTTCTTCATACCGCTGTTGCTGAGGCAAAGTGTAAATGCATCAGACGCCTGTGTGAATAACACACACACACACACACACACACACACACACACACACACACACAATGTGACCATCGAGGCAAAGGGACAAGTGTATTTGGGCGCGTTTTGTAACAAACGGTGGCGAAATTCTTTGTGCGACTTTGGTGTGTAATCTGCTGATCAAGGCATTTTCCCCCTAGCAAGTTTAATTACCTTCCTTCTCCTTCTCTCTCTCTCTCCCCCACCCCTTCCACCGCTCTCAGTGTTTCCCATCAATAGGCAAAAGTCAGCCATTCTTTAGAATAGGATTAGTGCAGCCTCTTGGTTTCTCTGCTCTTGGAAGCCAGACTTGGGAGTGATGAGAGGTTAATAGCTGGGATGGAATCTTGTCCGTAGATACCGATAAAGGCAGAGAGGATTGCTCTCGTTCTTTGAAGTTTCTCTTCACATCTCCTGGCAAGCCTACAAGGGGGAAAGAAGCCGTTTGCATGGTGGAGCCAAGTGCTTGAAGAGTTTCCTTTGGAAAGCCAAGAATCTGGGCATATTCCTTCAGTATTTCTCATATCTCTCATCTCTTTCTCTCTCGCTCTCTTTGGTTTGAGAAAGAGACGGGAGCTGTCCAGACAGCTTTTAGCTTTTTCTTTGAGACTGGTGCACTTGTCTGTCTCAAAACAAACATGGGGGGGGGATACATATTCCCTACACTTGGTCTGTTTTTCCCCTACAACAGTAGGATTTCTTCAGGGCTCTGCCATTTATTTGTAGATTAAGCCAGTGTTGATCTTCCAATCGGAATCAAATCAGGAAAATCACAGGCTGGAAGAACGAGAGGCCTTTCATGGTTCAAGGGAGGGCCTCTTCCAAAAATGTGCTGCGTGGAGTTCTTCTTTCAGAGGCGGGGAGGGAGTCACTGGCGCATGGCTTGCCCCATGTCCCTGCAGAGTAGACCCAGAGTTGGGGAACAGCCAGTGGGAGTTTGCAGTGTTAGGCACTTCCTTTCCCAATGGAGCTTCAGGGGCCTGAGCCCTCACCAGCGACCCATACAGCTCGCTTGCCCAGGGTGTGGCATTGGTCTTTTCCCAACACTTGTCCTTGGAGTGCAGGATTGCAAGAGAGGACATGTAGGCAGGTGGGGCAGCATGCCTTTGACATACAAGGAGACCCTCATTTTAGTCCCGGGTACAACGTGTTAACAAATCAAATGAAGTCCCCCCCACGCACACACAGAGGGGGGGACCTGGAACCTGTAGAGGATGGTGGTGCTTGGCCATACGTCTGGTTTGTGCCTGAGCCAAACGACCATGACGGGTCCCCTGGTTCTATATTGCCTGACACTCTAGCCTAGCCCTACCTAACAGCATCTCATAAGTCCACATGACACTCCCAACCTTTAGCAAAACAGCAACATCTGGATGATCTCGATGAGCAGAGGAAGGACAGAGCACTGCCCCCCATCTCCACTTCACTCATTACAACCCCATGGACACCAATCCCTACCAGGTCAGGAGAAGAAAGCCTGCAGGTCATGGCTGACAAGTCCTCTCCTGGAGACTAATTTTTGTGGACCTTGGGATACAATCAGTCCTCTCCCATAGTGATCTGGGTGGAGAAGGGTGAGTAACCACACCTCAGTGAGAAACCTGAACCCTCCTAGCCTGAACAGAAGCAAGGGAGATGTTAACCATCCTTTCAATAATCTATGGATCGGTGGTTGATTGTGCTGCAGTGTAGGCATCAGGGGAGCCTAGATGTCATGTGCCAAGGAGCAGTGTTTCTCCTCGCCTCCCCACCTCATAGCCCATTTGATTGGGGGGGGGGGAGGGATCTGGTCCAGTTTCAGGAGCTACGCAGCAAGAAGCTGAGGTCTGAAGGGTGCATACCCCTGCATTTTAGCACATGGTCCTCATCTGTTGTCTTACCCCCATAAGGTTTTCGAGAGTCGGCCTGTGTTTCTTGGGAGTCCCAGCTTAGGACTGCTGGTCTAGTCAGAGAAGGGCTCTCGCAGCATGCTCTGGTTCCCCTCTGCCTCCGTTACTGTAGGGGCCAGGGTGTAAATGAGAAAATTGCAGCACAAGAGGAGGCAGAGTTCCTCTGATCTGTCCCTTGCAAGCTCTGAAATAGACACCAGAAAGAGAGAGGATTCCATGGGTGACTTGTGTGGCTGATGTGCAGGGGAGTTGTGGAGTGTGTGAAGCGGTGTTTTGGATGAGACCTTATCCCACGCTCTGTTTGCATGCGTGAACTGTTCCATGCTCAGAGGAAAGTAACTTTTGGGGGGAGGATGACAGTGTCTAGAACTGATTCTGGCCAAGGGGCTTTGGGGGGAGGGGTGTTGTTGTTGCTGTTGTTGTTGTCATACAGTCATGTCCGACTCTTCGTGACCCCATGTCCACGGAGTTTTCTTGGCAGAAATACTGGAGTGGTTTGCCAGTTGCTCCTCCAGGACCCTACAGCACTTGGTACTCCCTGGTTGTCTCCCATCCAAGTACTAACCAGGGCCGACCCTGCTTTAGCTTCTGAAATCAGGTGAGATCAGATGTGCTCAGGGCATCTAGACAGCTTGTTGGGGGTGTAGACCCTCCCACCAAAGAAAGTCAACAGTTCCAGACTGTGATTTAGGAGAGCAGGATTCTCTCTCTCTCTCTCTCTCTCTCTCCTTCTTACTTGATCATGAACTGCATTTACCACCACCACCTCCCCACTCCCAGTCTCTCGATAACACATGAATCAGCTGTTAAACATTGGTAGTGTTAAAACCAACCACTCCTTAAAACAGGAGAGAAGAGGGGTGTGCATTGGTGTGACTTTCTCTATCTCTTTATCTCCCCCCCACACACACACACACCAAAAAACCTGCAACCCACATAACAGGGCCCCCTCCCCCCGCTGCTTCACTTAGGCTGGGGACCAAGAGGTTGGCTGGAGCCAGGTCCGCTGAAGATTTGTGCTTCTGTCATCCCGGCTAAAAGTGCCCGACGGGGTTTGCCCACATTCTTTGCTAGCCAGAACAACAGGCTTTGTTTCCAGAGTTCAAGCCTTACTGTGTCTCTCACCTCCCACTCACTGCCCAGACATGCACTAGTGCCCTTATTTACTTAAGGTGCAACTTTCCCACAGTCCTTTTGCTGAGTCCTCCAGCGGCTGAGCTGTCCTTCCTGATACCCCCAGCCTCAATTATCTTTTTGGACTTAGGAGAAACAAGATTGTAATTCTTTTTCCATTAAGTTGGGGGGGGGTTGATGAGTCATAGTCTGCTATGTTCTCAATGCAACAGTTCAAAAAGTAAAGCATCAGCCGAAACAGCTCTAAGACCTGAAACAGTAATGCAGAGAAGTCTCCCTCTCCCTCTTTGTGCATGCATTTCTCTCTCTCTCTCTCTCTCTCTCTCTCTCTCTCTCTGCTTCTCGTTCATTTGGGAAGACAGGTTGGAGCAAAAAGGACCCCCTGATCAAAGAAAAAGACGAGTTCATCCGTCTTTGTTTGTGAGCCAGGCTGCCTTCCTATGAGAAGAAGATGAGGCGAGTGGGTGGTGGTAATGTGGAAAAGACTTAATAAATTTGTCTGCTAAAATTAGCATGGCTGGGGTTGTTGCCCAAATTGTCTGTGGCTGGCTTGGAGGAGTAGTGATCTATCAGGGACCAACATTCAGGACAGGTTTCTGGAGAGTCTCTCAGCAGCCTAAGTCAGGGCGGCCGGGGCGGGCCGGGATGTGCTGCCGTGTCAGCCGGCCGAATCTCTCCACTTGCCGGTGGTTCTGTAAGCACTTGTTTTGGCAACCCCTTAAATGCTTGCCAAGGGTTTCCAGGACTAAGAAAGCAATCTTGTCTTTTAGGCCTTTGGTGGCTTTGACATAAAAAAAAGTGTGTGTGTGTGTGTGTGTGTGTGTGTGTGTTGTGGAAAGGACTTCTGCTTCCTCCATCAGTGGCTCGCTGGGGAAGGGAGGCAACACTTTTGGGTCTTGAAATGTTTGGTTTCTTTTCTGTTTCTATCACAGCAGTCGAGACATCCAGTGGCTCCCCCCACCCCGCAAAAAAAACAAAAAACCATGGGTCTCTCCCCCTCTCCCTCAGAGCTGCTCTTAAAAAATTAATTAGGGGAGTGGTTTTTTTGTCCTTGACCGGTTTTGAGAAGGAGGGCTTAAACCTGCCGGCTTGCTGTGAGCGATTAGTCCCTGGAAAGATCCCTATCGCTTTTTCCCATGACAAGGATTTGCTGGACAGGGGGAGCCCTTTGAAAATCGAAAGCTGGGCTGGCTTGGCTGGGAACTGGGTTTATTTTGATAAGTTAGGGCCCGGCTTAGTGAGTAATTGCTGCTGATCACTTCTTCCCAGGTCATGGTAATGAAATGTGCTTTGGGTTAACCCATGGCTTCATGCGTTCCACCTTTTCTCTTAATGTATACATTCTTGGTATACATTAAACCCCTCCAATTCCTCCTCTTTAAGGCCTTACTTTTTTGTTGCATGCAGAGGTGGGTAATGTCTGGGGCTTTTTCTGTTGGTTTTTTGTTTGCTTGTTTGTTTCTTTTAAAAGATAATACAGTGGACCCTTGTATAACAAAAGGTTTCTATAGCATAAAATTTGTACAACATAAAAATGGGATCGCTCTGTTTTCAATACATTCCTATGGGAAACTTTTATAAAGGAAAATTTGCTTAACATAATTTCATTTGGAACGAATTAATTCCTTTATGCAAGGTACCACTGTAGGTGGTGTTTTGCTCCCTTTGGCATGACACAGCCAGCTGATTTCATGAGCTGGAGTCCTGGCCGTAGAAGGAGCACATAAGCATTGGGGCCGATCTTCAGATAAAACTGCCTTGGCTCTAGAGCTGCTCTCCATGCAAGAGACGATGCCAGTTGAGATGAGTTATAGCCAGTGCAAAGTTCCTTACCCTCTGATGCCCAGGCATCTGAGCAGAATCAAGAGGGAAACATTAGTGTAGTTTTAACTATCCCGTGACGGCTGCCACATATTAATATCTCTTCCCTTCCCCCTCTGAAAAAAAAAATGCTTCTTCTTCTTCTAACTCGTAAGGTGTGACAGCCAGTGTGCCGAAAAGAGCAATAAACCAGCATGGTGCTGTGTCAGCGGAGCTGGAGTGAGCTGGTCTTTTAGGTGCTTGGCTTTCCTGCTGATATGTCCCCAGAACCCTTGGACTCCTAAAAGGAACCTTGGAGAATTTCGCTTTCTTCTTGAGGCTTTCTCGACCCCTCTCCCTCCCCTTCTTTTTTTTTAAAGAATCCATTTGTCAGCCCCTCCCCCAAGACAGATCTATAGGGAGTGCATCTCCCCCCACCCACCCACTCAGTCTCCCCCCCCCGCACCCTCCATCTGTGTAAGTGTCAGGAAGTGGCGTGCTATTGTCTCCTGTTGGCCCCGCATGGGGCCTCCCCAACAGTTGTCCTTTTGTGAGTGGGCAGCCTAATTGACAGAATCCTTGGTTAGAGGCTGTTTGTTTACAAGGAACCACCAGCTTGTCCTTGGAAGAATTCTTCTTGCATTGAAAATAAAAGTTAGCAATTTTCCCCCCACCCTTCCCTTTTTGCAGTGCTTCTCCCCCTTTTTTTGAGAGAAAAATAATGGCCTTCTCTTGTTTCTTTTGAAGGTGTCAGTACGGATGGCAAGGCCAGTACTGCGACAAATGCATTCCACACCCAGGCTGTGTCCATGGCACTTGCAATGAACCGTGGCAGTGCCTCTGTGAAACCAACTGGGGTGGCCAGTTCTGCAATAAAGGTAGGCTTGAGCTCACAGGGAGCCACGTGTGAAACTTTAAAGGCTGGCTGGGTGGGTGGGTGGGCGGGGGCTGCGTGCGGGAGATATCCCAGGCAACGATCCTGCTCTCCCATATGCTGGCTTTGTTTCGGCGTCTCGGCAGGGGAGCTGCAGGTGGCCCGTGGCTTTGTTCGCTCGCTTTGCTGGGGGGGGGAGAGTGGGGAGTGTTGGGGAGGCCTGTGAGGCCAACCCCCTGCTTGCTCATTCTTGGTCATGTCTTGTTCTGTTGTAGATCTCAACTATTGTGGGACGCACCCGCCTTGTCTGAATGGGGGCACCTGCAGCAACACGGGGCCAGACAAATATCAGTGCTCTTGCCCAGAGGGTTACTCGGGACAGAATTGTGAGATTGGTAAGGATTTCCGCCGTGGCATGGCTTCCATTGTGGGACAAGCCCTGTGCGTTTTTCAGCCGCATGCCCTAACGCAGTGTTGGCGAACCTATGGCATGGGTGCCAAAGGTGGCACTCGAAGCCCTTTCTGTGGGCACCTGACCTTGCCCCTTCACAGCCACTTGTATTTAAGTTACATTGCTGTATGGGCACTTTGCTAAAAAATGAGTGGGTTTTGA
>JAHTLZ010000074.1:18323380-18333447 GCA_023846285.1 Phrynocephalus versicolor | reverse complement strand
ACCTGGGTCAACCTGAAAATCCTTGACATTGACAAGATCAGCATCGGTCAACTACAAATGGCGCCATTGTTAGGAACACCATATATTCTATGAAGATATCGCCAGTCATCCTGGGCTTTTGGAAAGAGCTCGATCATTGGAGAAGGCCAACTCCAGCTTAACACCCGACAGCTGTGTTGGCCAAAAGAAGGAGAAGGAAGGGAGAAGGAGGAGGAAGAGGAGAAAAGGAAAAGAAGAAGGAGAAAAGGGGGGGAGGAGGAGGAGGAGGAGAAGTTGATGTACTTTGGACAAGGTTGCTTTTGGTTGGTTTGACCCACTTCCATTTGTTAATCTTCCATTGAAGACATAGCAAGGTGGGGCTTCCTTGAAATATAAACTCCTGCATACTTTTTATCAAAACATGCATTCCTGTGATGGTTAAGAAACCAAATTTAAATCTGGGAACTGCTTTGGGAGGATGGAGCACTGGGAAAAGCAGGCAGGTAGCTACGTTCTCAGCTCCCCATCCCCCACCCCCGCCAGCCTCATTAAGTCATTTCAGTTGATTTCCCCAAAGCCTGAGCTCCTTGAGTATTCCCACGGTTAGAGGAGCTGCTGCTTTGGCCCTGAACCATTTGGCACCAGCATGGACACCACTCTTAATGTCTGAGGAAGCAAACTCGATCCACAAATACTTGTCTTCAGAATCTTGCTGTGTTCTTTTTGTCTCTTGGGGTCTTTTTGTTTGTTTATTTGCTTGTTTGTTTTCTGTGATCGTGGTTTTTTGTGTTTTTGTTCTGCTTTTTTTTGGTCTTGAGGTGTAAACAAAACAAGATTCAGTCAGTTTTCTCTGTTCTGAGACAAAATCTCAATCCCTGAAACATCCTATACAAAGCTCTACCCAAGAGTTTTCTTTAAAAACCTATAAGGGATCAGATTTTGTAACTTTCTTTTCTTCTCCCCTCCCCCATTGCCTTGCAGAGGCATACTCTGTGATTAAATTGTGTCCACGGCAACTTTTTCTACCCCCACCCTTGACATGGCATGGCTACCTCTTTTCCTTATCACCTGATAAAATGAACAATTGCCGCCTTCCCATTCACACAATGCTTGTCTGCTTGAATGCTATTGCTTCACCCTCAGTTCAGCGTGGACTCCTACATGCCTGGTGAGGGCAAGGTTGATCGTCTGTCCTGAGGCTTTGGAGTGTTTCTAAAAGAGGTTGTTTTTTTTACCCCTTAGAAAATGAGATTGAAAATATTATCTGCCTCCATGTGTGCAGGTTTGTGTGTATTTGCACACCAGCCCATACACATCTTCTTGCCACGTGTGTTTCTGCTCAGAAAGAGAAGGTGGAGGTCATATGAGTTCAGCTTTTTGTGGACTGGGGCCTTGAAATTCATCAAGATGCATTTTTTTATATAATTGTTTATCGTTGTTATTTTGTGTTCTCTTTATGTTTAATAAAAATTTATAAAAAAAAAAAGATGCATGCCAAACAAAACTTGGCAGTCTTCAGGGTTTCACAAGACTCTTGGTTGTTTTGCTGTGAGAGGCACCACATGGCTGACCCCTAAAAATGTTTAGGAGGAGAGGCATGTTCTTATGAGTGCTGAACCACCCCCACCCCCTGCTTCACCCTTCTCTGCCCATCCAAGGCCACATTGTCCCCAGACAGTACTGGTGTCTTGTGCATCTATACATCAGCTTGGAAGAGGATGAAGGTTTCTCTTGGACTCATCCTCTTTGCCCTCCACCCTTTCCCTTTCCCTTTCAGGACTTGGTGAATGGTTATCGCTGTGTCTGCCCACCTGGCTACTCAGGGGATCACTGTGAGAGAGACATCAATGAATGTGCCAGCAACCCTTGTCTGAACGGGGGCCATTGCCAGGATGAAATCAATGGGTTCCAATGTCTCTGCCCTGCTGGATTCTCAGGAAATATCTGTCAGGTGAGGCTAGGTGGGACTGCAGGTTCTAGAGAAGAACAACTAGCTGTGTGGCTCTTGGGGGCATCTGTACAGAATTCATGCATTAGAAAAGCAGTAGTAGGCGTGGTGGCTTGGGAGAAAACTGTGGCTGGTGAAGAGCTGGTACGTTTGGGGTTTCCCGTCGGAGCTCCCCGCTCTCCTTGATCACCTTTCTGTTTGAGCACAGTTGGTGGGTCTTGCATTGTTTATGTTGTACACAAGCAATCAAGGCGGCTGATAAAAAGGTCAGATTCCATCCATGGGGCTTCCTGCCTGTAGCTGCCGGAGCAGGAATAATAAAGCCTTTGTCTCAGGCTGACTCTCTGTCCTACCTTCCTCTTCCCTCCCTACCTTGCAGTTGGACATAGACTATTGTGAGCCCAACCCGTGCCAGAACGGAGCCCAGTGCTTCAATTATGAGAACGATTACTTCTGTAGCAACTGCCCAGAAGATTATGAAGGAAAGAATTGTTCGCACCTCAAAGATCACTGCCGTTCCACTCCTTGCGAAGGTAGGCTTACAGTGAGACAGACAGCTCACTGCATGCATCATTTTGGAATTGGGTTGGGGGGGGTCATCATGCTGTAGCTGTTGTGTATCTGGACTCTGACACCACCTTTGACAAAACAGCCCCATAATATTCTGCTTGGCAAGCCATTGTTGGTTGGTTGGTGGGTGGGTGGGTGGGTGGATGGATGGATGGATGGATGGATGGATGGATGGATGGAGAGAGAGAGAGAGAGAGAGAAATGGATGGATGGATGATGGATAGATGTGGGATGGATGGAACAAACATCAGGTGGATACACAATTGGTTACCAAATCATATTCAGAGATTGCTCATCAACGTCTCCTTCCCGAACTGGGAGGAGGTAACAAAAGGAGGGCAACAAGATTCAGGCCTGGGCCCAGTGCTTTTCAACATTCAATTTAATGACTTGGATGAGGAGATGCAGGGAGTGCTGATCAAATTTGCAGATGACACAACATTGGGAGGAATGTCCTGCAAGATATTCAGGAATACAGTACTCGGGAAGACAGAAACAAGATTCCAAAAGGTCTTTGATGGGCTTGAGCAGTGAGCCAAAAACAACAGAATGAAATATAACAGGGAGAAATGCCGAGTTCCACCCCATGGGTACCCTTGCCTACCTCTTTTTGGCCATGGCCATAAGTATATTGTGAAAGGAATCTAGGCTGAATCAGGATCGTATAAGTTAAGAGAATGACGCTTACAGTGTGATGCGGGAAGAATTGTTTCCAGTGTATTGCCCCCCCCCCTCCAGGTGGGGCCATATGACCTCAGTTGAGAAGGGCTGATGAGGGCGGGGACCAAGTGCACAGTTACAGATGAGGAATACTTGGCTCAGCAATACAATGTGTGAGAAGGGTCTTGGAATTGTTGTAGACCACAAGCTGAACATGGGCCAACAGTGTGATGTGGTTGCAAAAAAGGCCAATGCTATTTTTGTCTACATTAACAGAAGTACAGTCTCCAACCCCACCCCACCCCTCAAGTACACTAGTCTCCCTCCTTTTGGCGCTGCTTAGGCCTCCTCTTGAGGACTGTGTCTAGTTCTGGATATCAGACTTTAAAATCAGAGGACTGCAGGCCAAGGCCGATGAGGAAAGACTGGAAGAACTGGGCATGCTCCGTCTTGAGGAAAGAAGACTGGGAGCGGGGAGAGGAGGGCCCTGTTCAAATGCTTGAAAAGAGTTGGGGAGTTGTCACAGAGAGGAGAGGGGCAGGACCTGTTCTTAGTCTTGCCAGACTCCAAACGGTGGGTTCAAAATTCAGGAAGCCAGATTTTGGTTGAGTATCAGGAAAATGTCCCAACAGTCCGTTACGTCCATGAAAACGATGTCCTCGAGAGATGGTGAAGGCTCCAGTGCTGGAGGCGTCCAAGAGAAAATTGGACAGCCATCTGTCAGGACGGGTTTGATTTCTATTCCTGCCTCGAGCAGAAGGTTGGACTTGATGGCCTTAAGGGGCCCTTTCTAACTCCCATGATTCTCTGAGGTGGGGGATCATAGAATCATAGAGTTGGAAGAGACCTCAAGGGCCATCTAGTCCAACCTCCTGCCATGCAGGAACCACCATCACAATATTTCCGACAGATGGCCATCCAGCCTCTGCTTAAAAACCTCCGAGGAAGGAGACTCCACCACCCTCCATGGCAGGCATATTCCACTGCCGAATAGCTCTAACTGTCATGAAGTTCTTCCTAATGTTCAAATGGAATCTCTTTCCTGTAGTTTGAAACCATTGCCCCGAGTCCTAGTCTCTGAAAGCCATGGAAGACAAACCTGCTCCCTCTTCAATATGACATCCTTTCAAATATTTAAACATAGCTATCATATCCCCCCCTACACTTTGCCTGCACTTTGCGTGCAGGTGGTCCTGGGCTCAGTGTCGATCATCTCTGCTGCTGCAAATATGGAGCCAGGTAGACGAGTGTTCAGGCTTGGTGAATTCTAGCTCCATAATTCAGAAAGTAACATTGTTTGTTGTCACCCCTGGGTTTGAGTCTTAGGTTTGGGACAAGGAAGCCTTTCTCCATCAGGGCATGCCAGAGGTAATCAAAGCTACAGCTGGGGTTGTGGAATGACCCAAATCTGAAAAGCTCAATCCTGATTTGTAATGATAGCTTGTAGGTAGGGCATTTATGGCATCCCCTTCGCCCAAACCCCCATCTCCAGCTGGAGGTTGTGGATGCTGAGGCTGTTGGGAAGTGCCCGACGGCAGGAGGAAGCCAGGCGTGGGCATCTGGAGTGGCGTGGCTTCTGGAAGAGGGCAGCCAGGGCTCATCCTGCATGTGTGTCTCCTCCTCCTCCTCCTCCTCCTCCTCCTCCTCCTCCTCCTCCTCCTTGCAGTCATCGACAGTTGCACCGTCGCAGTGGCTTCCAACAGCACCCCCGAAGGGGTCCGCTACATCTCTTCCAACGTTTGCGGGCCCCACGGAAAGTGCAAGAGTCAAGCAGGGGGCAAGTTTACTTGCGAATGCAACAAAGGCTTCACCGGCACCTACTGTCATGAAAGTAAGGCTTGGCGTGGTTTCCATGCACACCCCACCCCCACCCCTGATATCCACCCACTTTTCTCCATCTTATATCAGCCTGAGTTTATAGCATTCTGTGTAAATACTTCGGAAAAGAATAGCCTTCTTGTCCTTGGGAGCCCAAACACGGCAGCCGTGCCCACAAGAACCTTTTGCTGTCTCCTCTTGGACGGCTTTCCTTCCGCCTTAGGTGAATTGGGGCTGGTCTCCCCTTGGCCTTGGGGGAGCCCCTTGCCCCTCGATCCCCAAGCCTGTTATAAAACGGGTAACTTTTACACAGTGTTAGGTAGGGAAGGCCTTGGGGTGTAACCTATAGCAACAGCGTACTGTAGGTTTTACGGCCTGCCTTTTAAAAATGTTTTAAATCTATGGAGGTATTAAAAGAGCAAGCTGTTTTTTATTAGCTTATTAGTCGTCGTCGTCGTCGTCCCTTTTCCTGGGGCTGCTGACTCCATCCCTTGACCTCTTTTAGGGAAAAGCTAAGCATTTCAGCAGAAGGCTTGGGTGTGTGTGTGGCGGGGGGTGTTAAGCATACAGAATGAATCAGTCCTTAGCATCTTTAATTCAAAGAGGGCTGGGAAAAGACCAGGGCAGGACACCAGTTATGTTTTGGGATGGCAGCTCCAATAATTCTCCACCACCACCCAGTCAGCTTGATGATTTTTTTTTGTGGGGGGGGAGATTCTGGAAGTTGTTACCCTCCCCCCCAAAAAAAAAAGTAACTTTCTTCAAAGCCCTGGAACCAACCCATCCTTGCTTAGCCCCCACGAGGGAACCGTTGCCACGTGGAAGCAGCCGTTAGTGGGCTGAACGAGGTCGGATTCCTAGGTCCAATTTCCCCTTCTTTGCAAAGCCTAAGTCAGGAGATGAATGTCTGAGAAGCAACACATCTTAATCTGTTTCCCTGTTTTTCCAACGTTCTTTCATTTTCCAGTATCATTTTTAAATATATATAAAACTATACATATATATCACTGCAGACATCAACGATTGTGAGAGCAACCCATGCAAAAACGGTGGCACCTGCATCGATGGCATCAACTCCTACAAATGCATTTGCAGCGACGGATGGGAGGGCACCTTCTGCGAAGCAAGTAAGCGAGTCCTCTTTCTCTCCAGCTCCAGGAGAAAGATGGGGTGGGCCACTCCCACCCACAAGGAGAAGGCAGAGCCCCTTGTTCTCGAGAGCGCTGGCTCTTGGTTGCTGGGGATGGGGAGGCTTGAGGGCACAGATATCATCCTGCGAAAAGTCAGCGATGGAGCCTTCTCCGTAAAGGACGAGGTTTGCCTCTTTCCCCCCTTTAGCTAGTGTTTTGAGCCTTGGCATGGTCCAGGACAGAGATGGAGAGCTTGCTGGCCTTCCTGTCTGTGGACCAGAAGAAGCTGCTTGAGCCTCATGTCTTTCTGCTGTGCTAGCTAAGATGAGTCGGGCGCTTCCTTCACCCTGCTTTGAAGTGTCACATGGTTGGATCAAATCCAGAATACCTTTTTACTCTGAGCCAGGCATGTCCAAACTTTGGCCCTCCTGATGTTTTGGACCACAACTCCCAGAATTCAAAGCCTGTATTTCCAATGGCAAAGGACTGTGGGAGTTGTGGTCCAAAACATCTGGCGGGCCGAAGTTTGGACATGCCTGCTCTAAGCTCAACTTTTACAAGATGACTCTCCCCTGTTGACTAGTAGTAGGCTAGGTTTAAAGAAAAAGTCTTATGTGACCCCATTCCTGGTAGCTCACTACAGGCAGCAGGAATCTTGGGTAGTGTAGTTTCTTTTCAGGTTCCAGGGTCCTTGTTATGGCCTTCGGAGGGCCCCAGTAAACTACACCTGCCTAAGCAGCAGGAGAAGTGGCACCCTCTTTCTTTCCTGGCGCAGGGCATAAGTGAAAGATGTGAAACAGGTCTTCCGTGAGCAGGAAGGAGTCTTCTCTGGGGGGGACAGAGACCGCCTGCTGCGTCCAGCCCTGTGTTTTCCCAGTTGCCAGCCGGCACTTGCCATACAGGAAGCAGAACCTCTTGGGTTGCCCTGGTCTTTGGGCTGTTTGGCTCCTTGCTCCCTCTTTGATCTGGCTGCTTGTCTCTTTGTGCCAGAATCACCACAGTAGCTAACGGCCACCCAAGAACAAGCGTCTCAGTGGATGCAAATGTCTCCTTCCAAATATATGTTTGGAAGCAGATGGGGAGCTTAAGGCGTGGTGTTGGCTTTCTGATAGGCAGTAGTTTGTTGTGTTGTATGAATGCGAGGAAGGGTTGGAGAGGAGAATCCTAACTACTAAATGTCAAAGTGTTCCTGTCACGGGAGCATCACACAAGAAATGCATTTTGATAAGATGATCTATAGGGAGTTCACTCAGTAGACTTCTTGAACTCAGGGAAGTGACCGTTTATCGTTGTCCTCAACGTCGCTTCTGAACGTTGCCCTCATCAGAGCGCAAAGGAACTTTTTTGCTGTTTAAAAAGAAAAAAGCAGTAGGAGGTTGGAAGAGCGCACCCGTGGCCTCCAGAAAAAAGTGTCGTTATGCAATAAGGCTTCCTTTGCCTTTAGCTAAACGGGTGTATTTGTTCCAAGGAAGCTGGAGTGGTGTTCGTTGGCAAGGAGAATTGAAAATGAATAAACACAATAACGTCAGTGGTGGCATTCAGGTCTTCAGGGGCTTAATCCAGGTCTGGGTGTCGAGGACAGGAAGAGGGAAAGAATGGGCATGTGGAGAAAGCCAACCTCAGAAATCCATTGTTTCTGCAAACAGCTCTTTTTCTTTCTTTTTTTCCTGAGCTCTCCCGTTTCTTCCAGATATAAATGACTGCAGTAAAAACCTTTGCCACAATGGAGGGACATGTCGAGACCTGGTCAACGATTTCTTTTGCGAGTGCAAAAATGGATGGAAAGGGAAAACCTGCCACTCGAGTGAGTATTTTTGCGAGGAGCCCGTCCCCCCCTTGATCCCTGCGCTGTGTTTAGAAGTAGCTCAAAAACGCTCAGCAGTTTTCTGAATACGGAAATGTCTTCTCTCTTCTCCTTGGAATGTTTGTCAGCGTTCAGCAGACTAGATCACAGGGCTGAGCTACAGGCGCAAGGGTAGAAGTTATATCTTGTTTGGCTGTCTTTCTCTCTTGGATTAATGTGTAAAATGTGTAAAATTCTACAAGTGGGCCTGTATCAGAAAAGAATCATAGAGTTGGAAGAGACCTCAAGGGCCATCCAGTCCAACCCCCTGCCATGCAGGAACCCCCATCACAGGACTCTCAACAGATGGCCATCCAGCCTCTGCATAAAAACCTCCAAGGAAGGAGACTCCACCACCCTCCTTTGTGGCAGCATATTCCACTGCTGAATAGCTCTGTCATGAAGTTCTTCCTAATGATCAAATGGAATCTATTTTCCTGTAGTTTGAAACCATTGCCCCGGGTCCTAGTCTCTGAAGCCATGGAAAACAAACCTGTTCCCTCTTCAAGATGACATTCTTTCAAATATTTAAACATAGCTATCATATCCCCTCTCAGTCTTCTTTTAGAGAGGCTAAACATTCCCAGTTCCCTAAGCCGTTCCTCATAAGACATTTCCTCCAGACCCTCAACCATCCTGGTAGCCCTCCTCTGCACCCGCTTGAGGTTGTCAACATCCTTTTTAAATTGAGGCGCACAGAACTGGACACAGTACTCCAGGTGGGGTCTGACCAGAGCAGAATAGAGTGCGCTATCACTTCCCTTGATCTAGACACTATGCTTCTGTTGATGCTGGGCTTGCGGGACGAAGGCAGCAGGGCTGCAGTGGAAGGGAACGTTCAAGCCACGAGACTGCAGTGCCCACCTCAGCCCCTTCGGTCATGCCTGCCAGGTGGGGCGGTGATCATACATGTGGAACAGCTGGGCCATGTTTGCTAGCGTTAGGAGCTTGGAAGTGGGGCCAAACCTCCTGGGAAAAGCAATGGCGCTTTTCTGAAACAACCTGCTTGGAGGACTTGCTGGTCTGAAACCTGGGTTGAAGGCAAACAAAAGGAGGCTCGCCTGTCACCCATCCCAGTTCTGATTGGTCTCATTTCCACCTCCAGGGGACAGCCAGTGTGATGAAGCCACGTGCAACAACGGAGGGACGTGTTACGACGAGGGCGATGCCTTCAAATGCATGTGTCCTGCAGGGTGGGAAGGTGCCACTTGCAACATAGGTGAGTGGCGGCATGAGGTATCTCAGCCCACCCAATTCCCAACCATGCATTTTTGAGAGTTCAGGGGCAAATATTTTCAAACCCACCCACCCTTTTGCCGTTACAGCCAGAAACAGCAGCTGCCTTCCGAACCCCTGCCATAACGGCGGGACCTGCGTCGTGAGCGGAGATTCGTTTACGTGTGTCTGCAAAGAGGGGTGGGAAGGACCGACCTGCACCCAGAGTAAGCTCTTTCTCTTTCTTTCCTACCCAAAAACCAGCAAAGGGGTGGCTGGCGAGAGAAGTGGCACACTGGGTTGCCCTTGGGGACTCGAGATAGAAGCCAGACAGGGAAGAGCTGTTTGATGTGGGGCTGGAGCATCACCGGAGTCACTGGGCTTCAGTGACACTGTAGGGTGGAGCTCTGACCTGCCCATGAGAAAGTTCCAGTGGGGACAAGGGGAGGCAGAGGGCATTTTGTTGACACTCGGTTGGGTTTCCGTTCTTTTGCTAGCAGCGCCGCCCCCACCCCAAATTGTTGAGTCTCTATCGCTTTTCCTTCTGTTGTGAATTCTTTAGGGGACACCTCCTCATTCCTCTCTGATCCTGCATGTAAAGCTTGCAGCAGGCAGAGTTCAAGCTTGCAGAATCCACTTGATCTGTCTTTTAAAAAAAACACCTTAAAATAGATCCACTTTAACTTTTCTAAAAAGTCAAAGATCCTGCAATCTGAACCTATTGCAAAGGGCATATACTTAAAGTTGTTGAAGTCCAGGAATACATTGGGAGTACTAGAACTCTCTCTCTCTCTCTCTCTCTCTCTCTCTCTCTCTCTCTCTCTCTCACACACACACACACACACACACACACACACACACACACACACACACACACACACACACACACACACACACACACACA
>JAHTLZ010000074.1:18302542-18322533 GCA_023846285.1 Phrynocephalus versicolor | reverse complement strand
TGATGATGATGATGATGATGATGATGATGATGATGATGATGATGATGTTGTTGTTTTAGGTTTTATTTTCTGATACCATTGGGCTGGAAGGCGGGGATTGGTAAAGTTAAGAGGCAATGGATCACAGTCTACCGACTCCCTGATTCTTTGGTTGTTCAACCTGAAGGTCTCGCATCCAGCTGCCTCTAAACTTCCCTCCTCTTGCTCTTTCTCCATTTGCCTTTAAGCCCTAAGAAATTATCTAATTGACCCGCTGAGTAGTCTGCAGTTTAACTTTTCTAGACAGCATCTCAGCGTGGTTTTTATGTTCAGAGGCTAAAATGGCATTGATAGCACATTGGCCTGTCTTGCTTACTGTTATATTAACTGAAATCGGAACTCGCTCTTGTTGTTGCTTCAGTTTTATGCATCATGTGGCAGTAAGGAATGGTGAGGATGATGGTGAGGATGATGATGGTAACCTTTGCTTTTCATTTCTTCCCCTTTCTTTTCTCCACCCTCCTACCCCAAACAGCTACAATAACGGACTGTGTGTAGATGGGGACAATTGGTACCGTTGTGAGTGTGCGCCAGGTTTTGCAGGCCCTGACTGCAGGATAAGTACGTGGTTTTCATAAATGCTTCACTCTATTCTTTGGATTCGTGTTACACTGGATGGGAACTGAATGCAATGAATGCAATGTTCAGCTACACCTATATTTTTTACAACCGGCCCTTCTGTGTCACCTCGTTAGGCGCTGGTTTGGCTTACATCAGAGTCATTTCACTTGGAAATCTTGGCCCCAGCCACAGAGAAAATTGGTCATCCTTCAGTCTCTCTGCAGTCAGAAGGATCGGGTTAGTTACAGAAGTGTAGGAAGAGTTCTGCTGAGATTGTCTGATCCAATTCATTCAGTGAACCCTCACAAGACATGAGCTTGGTTGGCCCCCTTGGGCCGGAGCTACTGAGGCATGTCCTCCCTCTGATTCTGGAATCAATGGGTAGTTGATGGACAGAATCCTGTAGGTGTTTCATTCTTGTCGGTGGGAAATCTTGCAAGTCGCAGCAACAGATTGGTTTACAATCAGTGGTGGCGAAACGTCGGCACTCCAGATGTTTGGACTACAACTCCCACAGTCCTTTGTCATTGGCAACCCAGGATCGGAATTCTGGGAGTTGTGGTCCAAAACATCGGGAGTGTCAAAGGTTTGCCACCACTGGCTTATTTTATCTGGTGGATTCTGGCTATTGTGATTAGTACTGGCAGCCTTCTTCTCCGTGAATTTGTCCGTTCTATTTTTAAAGCTGTCTGTGTCAGGGGTCATCCAGCTTTATGTCACGCTGTCACAAATTCCATATCTTGAACCGGGCTCTGTGTCAAGAAGTTCTTTCTCATCCCTCTCTGCTTCGTTGCATGACAACCTTTCACACCCCATTGATTTTAATAAGACTCCTGTTATCAAGAGCTTGAGCTTCTCTCAGGAGTAGCCCACTCAAGGGTGGGGCAGGCTGAGATATTTCATCTCAGTGCCTCTTTCGCTGAGGGCGAACTGTCCTTGTGACAGAGAAAGCAACATATGTGGATAAGTAATTATTTTTGGCTTGAGACCCTCAGGTGATTTGTACATCATTCCCTTATATTATTATTAAATTACAGACAGGATATTTACACTAGTTCTAAAAAGAGAGAGGAGAGCTAGCATCTCACGAGTGAGGTTGAACCCACTAGTAAAATAATCCCTATTTAAACCATGTTCAGCACCTTTTACATCGATTTAAATTTGGGCATTGACATGAGGCACACACATGCGTGCATGCAGGCAAGTGACAGGGGAGTGAGCTTTTCTCCGCCTCTGCCTGAGGTCTATTTATTTTAAAGTGGATGGAAACGATTCTGCATATGTGAGGGCCCTGCCACGTTGTTGTTGATGATGATGATGATGATGAAGAAGAAGAAGAAGAAGAAGAGGAAGAGGAAGAGGAAGAAGAGGAAGAGGAAGAGGAAGAGGAAGAGGAAGAAGAAGAAGAAGAGGAAGAAGAAGAAGAGGAAGAGGAAGAGGAAGAAGAAGAGGAAGAAGAAGAAAGAGGAGGAAGAAGAAGAAGAAGAAGAGGAAGAAGAAGAAGAAGAGGAAGAAGAAGAAGAAGAGGAGGAAGAAGAAGAAGAAGAAGAAGAAGAAGAAGAAGAAGAAGAAGAAGAAAAGAAGAAGAAGAAAGTTCCTGCACCAGACAGCTGATTTCCCAGCCGCCAGTCAGTGGGGCCCAGCATTCCTCCTCTCCTCTTTCAGCCCTCACCACCTTCCTCCTGCCCAACCAAGCTCTTCTTCTCACTTCCCTCCAAGTCCGTCCTGCCTTCTGTTCCCCTTGGCCATTTGCCCCTATGCCACTCCTAACCCCCCCCCGATCCCTTGTCCTCCGCTTTTGTCCACAGTGATGAAGGCGCACATGCCGACCCACATGTCATGTGATCTTACACCAAGTTGAAAAGAAATGATCTCTCCCCTGATTTATTTTCCTCAGTGGGATCGGGCGCTTCACAGAAGGCAGAATGGGTCCTTGCACGTAATAATTAGAGATGTATCAGAAGTCTGTATGTGTTGAAAGGAAGGTCTGTAGCTGAGCGGCAGTAAATATGTTTGGTTTAAAAAAGGTCTCAGGGTGTTTCTCGAGTATCTTGGTCCAAGGTCCCATATAAGAAGCTGTGGAAAAGGTCTGAGCAGAGCTTGGGAACCCATTGGTTTTGCTGTCTAGAGGATTACGGACATTGTAGTCTACCGTAACAAGTAACTGACTTCCAATCTTTGAGTCTGATACATTATAAGGAAGTGTCCTGTGTTCCTAAATGACAAATAACCTTGTGTGTAATGGCTGCTGTCTCAGAACCTGGTTTTCTTTAGTATCTATAGTTTGAGGAAAGTTTTCTGCTTGGGATAAATCTCTAACACATTTAATAATGACATGTGTATGTGTTTCCTCCCATCTTCCTGGTTCCCTCCCCAACTCCAGATATCAATGAATGTCAGTCTTCTCCGTGTGCATTTGGAGCTACGTGCGTAGATGAGATCAATGGATACCGTTGTATCTGCCCAAGTGGTCGCAGTGGTCCCAGGTGCCAAGAAGGTACTCCTAAGAAGTGGGAATGGCATTGCATCACTAGTTATAGCCATGTGTATTGGTTAACCTTGTACGGGCAGCTCAGTATAAAAGGGACTCCCTTGCCTCCCTTTCTAATAGGTCTGAAAGTTGAGTCATGGTAGACATTCTGAAATGTCTTCTCCAGAAAAGAAGTCCAGTTGCCATGACTCAACTTCCAGATAAACTCACCTGGGTGACTGAGAATCTTCAGACATCTTTCTAATAGGTACTAATAGGTCAGAGCTTGGAAATGTGATGGGGGGGGGGCGCTAGACCTCCCACAACCCCCTTCTCAGTACTCATGCTGGCTGGGGAATTTTGGACCTTGTATGATGGGAGCTGTGGTTAAAGAAACCCTATGTGGAGTTGATGGATCATCAGGTGCTGGTAGAAAGCCATAGAGAATGTCACCACCCTCTTCCTCATGTTTTTCACTTGCATGGCTGCTCTGTGACCAGCAAAGGAACTAAAGGCCCATCAGCCATGAGTCTTAGGTTCCCTTTGCCCCATCACTCCATAGAGTGGTGGTGTGTGATCCTCTTCATGTTGTGGACCTGCTCCTCCCAAAGGCCCTAGCTGAGATATTCAGCCTCATGGAACCCTGGGAGCTGTAGTCCTTCAACGTCCACAGGGTCATCTGTTGCTCAGTCCTGACATAAGGTGGCCTCAGATAAAATCTTCTTGACTTGCGCAAACCTCTATAGATGGCTCCCTAACTCCTTTGTCTCTTAGTTTCAGGAAGGCCCTGTGTTGTCAGTGGTCATATTATTCCAGATGGAACAAAATGGGATGATGAATGCAACAGCTGTCAATGCATGAATGGAAAAGTGACTTGTTCTAAGGTAACTTGGCTCACAGCTTTCCTGTCAACTCATTTCTCCCTCCTTTTTATTCAAATATGAGTTGTGAACAAAGAGTTAATGTCTTCTAGGTCTGGTGTGGTCCGAAGCCTTGTCAGATCAATGCAAAAGGTAATGGGGAATGTCCTGCAGGAAACACCTGCCATCCGATTAGAGATGACCACTGCTTTGTCCGTCCCTGTGACAATGTCGGTGAATGTTGGCCTTCCAATCAACAGCCAGTGAAATCAACCTGCAACTCTGAGTCTTATTATCAGGACAATTGTGCTAACATCACTTTCACCTTTAACAAAGAAATGATGAATCCGGTAAGTAAGTCTTACCACTCAAATTGAGTGTTGAGAGAGTGTGGACAGACAAAAGAAAATATTTTTTTTTACCCAGCATGTTGTTAATCTGTGGAACTCCCTGCCACAAGATGTGGTGATGGCATCTGGCCTGGATGCCTTCAAAAGGGGTTGGACAGATTCCTGGAGGAAAAGTCCATCACAGGTTACAAACCATGATGGAGATGTGTAATCTCCAGGCTTAAAACCAGGGTACTTCAATGGCCAGATGTGGGGGAGTGGTATCAGGAGACAGATCTCTAGTCTTGTGCACTCCCAGAGGTATCTGGTGAGGCCACTGTGAGATAACAGGAAGCTGGACTAGATGGGCCGTTGGCCTGATCTAGCATGACTCTTCTTATGTTCTTATGTCCTCTCTGATGTTTCCAAGAAGGAGCTAAGGAGCTCCAGATGAGTGCAAATTAATCTTTATGAAGTAGTCCTAGACTCCCTCAACGAACATGGCCTTGTGTCAGTGGTCCGGAATTGTTCACAAAAGCATGGCTCTCTCCAGGTGTACCTTACCTCTCCTTCAGTTGCCCCGGTAGCACAGGCATGACTATCTCACTAGATCTTTCCACCAATTCTCTGTTGTAGACAGGTTAGGCAGAGAGGCAGGACTCCTCCAAGAAACCTCTTGACCTTTTGGCTCTCCCATATCCAAAGTCTCATCTGAGTGCCTTTGGGTGCCTTCAAACATTTTTGTAATGTCCACCTAAAGACACAGAGGACTGAATACGATTAATGTAATTGCTGACACGTATAATTAGGGAGCTGGGATGAGTTTCAGCTCCCTGTTGAGTATACACCTGTTTTCCTTGGCACTAGGCTGAAGATGAACAAGATTCCCTGCTGAAGGGCAAATTTGGATGTTGCTTCTGCTACAAGGGCAGAGACACGATGTCTTGGGGTGATGGCTGCCAGATACAATTGGCAATGAGAAACTTACAGGTGGTGGTTGTGAGTTTTTCAAGCTGTTTGGCCATGTTCTGGAAAACATGAACAACGTCCAAACAGCCTGAAAAGAACACAGCCAAACAGCCCAAAAAACTCACAACTATCACATCCTGGCCGTGAAAGCCTTCGAGAATACATACAGGTGATTCATATTCTTTCTAAATCTTCCCCTGTCTGAAAGCTCATGGCTTTGTGTGCTTTTCTGTTTCCTGTAGGGTCTTACTACTGAGCATGTTTGCAATGAGCTGAGGAATCTAAGTATTCTGAAGAATGTCTCTGTTCAGTACTCCATCTATATCACCTGCGAGCCATCACATTTAGCAAACAACGAAATTCATGTTGCAATTGTAAGTCTCTCTTCCCGTGTCTTCACGATGGCTTATGAAAGGACGTTTATGACCTCTCAGTAGAACCAAAGGCTTCTCTGTGGTCCTCTGTGCTAGAATGACTTTATACTGTCACTTTTAGCAACTGGAGCAGACACTCCAATTTCTGGGTTTTTCTAAAAAAAAAATACCTCTTTTTTAGAATTGTGATAGAATTTCTTTTATGCAACTTTGGTGTTTCCTTGCTTGTTCGCCTCTTAATGTGTAGTGCAAGGTGACTGCGGGACATGAATGAGTAATATCTTGGCAGGGATGCTGCCATAGATGCAGTAATGTGGTGGTTCCCAAGCTTGGGTCCCCAGATATTTTGGGGCTACAACTCCCAAGAAATCCTGGCCGGTACAGCTAGTGGTGAAAGCTTTCAGGAGTTACTGTCCAAGAACATCTGGGGACCCACAGGTTGAGAACCACTGGTATGGAGGCTCACCCTGTGTCCTGATATTATTTTGCTACAGTAACAGAAAGACATTAAGGCTCAGGGCAGCATAATGGCTAGAGTAATGAATAGGTTGGGAAGCACAGTAATGTGTTCTTCTTAGTCCAAAGATTCTAGAACCCTAAAGTGTAGTAACTGGCAAGTTTTATGTTGGTATTGGATACAGTGGTACTAAAGGAATTAATTCGTTCCAAATGAAATTATGTTAAGCAAATTTTCCTTTGTACAAATTCCCATAGGAATGCATTGAAAACAGAGTAATCCCATTTTCATGTTGTGCGGATTTTCCCCATAGGCGATTATGTTAAGCAAATTTCCCCTATCTCTGGAAGTTTTTATGTTGTATAAATTTTATGTTATATAAGCTGTTTGTTATACAAGGGTCAACTGTATTTCCTTGTTCCATGTTGATCTGATAGACCCTGACAGAGGCCTCTGCCTCCCATGTTTGTTGTTCAGGTCAAGTGCTACATTTTGTTGTGTGTTTTTGCAGAAGATATTTACTGTTCTTGTGGTAGCCGTTAATCCCACTGCAAGCAGGGGTTTATGGTGTGTTCTCAAAGCAGTTGTCTAATTCCTTGGCCATCCTTTTCTCCTAGTCTGCTGAAGATATCCAGGAGGAGGAAAACCCAATAAAAGACATAACCGATAAAATTATTGATCTGGTCAGCAAGCGTGATGGTAATAGTACTGTGATTGCAGCCGTTGCCGAGGTCCGGGTACAAAGGCGACCAATTAAAAGCAAAACAGGTAAATCTTTACAAAAGGAGTGTGACTGTATCTTCCAGCTTTTTTTAAAAAATCTATATATCTTTTAGATTTTTTTAAAAAAATGATTTGATTCATTGCTTGATGTTAGTGCTGCCAGATGTAGGAAGATGCCTGAACTTGAAATGACTATTATGCTTCCAACCTGCTTAGCTTGCTGTGAAGACTTGAAGGCTTTATTGGATTTTGGACTAATTAAAAAAAAGGTTCTAGCAGGAAGTGTAGAGGCAGTATGATGTGGAGCAGCAATACAGTTTGTTCCATCTGCAAGGCCAAGAATAAAAAATCTGGTCCATTTCTCAACTTCGGCAAGTTCTATACCAGGTGAACGAGGGCTGAGCTATCAAGGAGTGGTATGATCTTAGTTTTCTTAGTCAATGGAAGTTCTGAGAAGACCTGTGTTTTTCTCTACCTGCCATTTAAGCTGTGTCAATAACCCCTTAAGTAACAAGATCAACATTAGAAACTGGGTGTGTGGAGCCAACTTCCCTTAGGCTGGGAGAGATCCTTCAAGCCTTTGAGTTCGTACTGTCAATCCCAAACGTGTGATACTGAGGGAAAGGAGTCTGTCTTTGATTTCTGCACCTAGGAACTTTCTGTTATGAAACAATAAATGGAACAATGATAAAAATAATGGCAACATGTCCATTTCAGCTAAGAAAATGCTAGTTGGCCGTGCAGCATAAAAGTGTGATAAAGAAATGCACCTAACTGCATTTTGTTAAATTGCTACTGTACAGGGATTGCTTTGGATGAGTCTCATTCTCAAATGTAGGCACGCACAGAAATGTCAGACATTTCCATACACTGAGTTAGAAGATCCTTGGCCCACCTAACCCAAGGTGAACATTGACTAGCAATGGCAACTTGCCAGGGTCTCAGTCAATTTTTAACCCTTTGCCCATTAGTAGGACCTGGTGGGGATGGGACCTGGGACCTTCTCCATGCAAAGTGAGGGGCTTACCATTCAGCCACAGCTCTCTCCTTGCATTGGATGGCTTTTTTGAGGTGTCCCATTTGCCTTCCAGACTTCCTGGTTCCACTGCTCAGCTCTGTGTTGACAGTGGCTTGGATCTGCTGCCTCGTGACGGCCTTTTATTGGTGCATCCGGAAACGGCGAAAGCAAAGCAGCCACACCCACACGGCGTCGGACGACAACACCACCAACAACGTGCGGGAGCAGCTGAACCAGATCAAGAACCCGATAGAGAAGCATGGCGCCAATGCTGTCCCCATCAAAGACTATGAGAACAAGAACTCAAAAATTGCCAAAATAAGGACACACAACTCTGAAGTGGAGGAAGACGACATGGACAAGCACCAGCAAAAGACCCGGTTTGCCAAACAGGCAACCTACACGCTAGTAGACAGAGACGAAAAGCCACCCAACGGCACGCCCACAAAACACCCAAACTGGACAAACAAACAAGACAACCGGGACTTGGAAAGCGCACAAAGCTTAAATCGAATGGAGTACATTGTATAGCAGACAGCAGGTGCTGCTGGGCAGGGCCTTTCCCTATATCAGTTCAAGGCAACTCAGAGCTTGTAGTTCTTAAAACGGTTGTGTAATATTTTGAGTCTAAGGCTATTATTTGCTTAGAATCCCTGTGTTAATTTAAGTTTTGACAAGCTGGCTTACACTGGCAGTGATAGTTGCTGTGGTTGGCTGGATGACTGAGTGCTGCATTTCACATCTATGCAAAACTAGTCAAAAGTACCCCCCCCCCGTGTCAATTCAGCAGGAGCTGATGCATCCTGGAAAGATTCCATGCGGTGTCACGTAGACTTTTATTTTGCTTCCCCACCACCTCTAGTAGCATCAACACCAACACCCCTTCCCCCACCTCTCTGTCATGATTTATAGTCTTAGGAAAAATACATTTTATTTATTTATTGAATTAGAGTTCTTTTGTATATTGGTTTTATGGCGACGTACAACTAGTTCTGTATTTGAAAGTGCCTTTGCAGCTCAGAACCACAGCAACTATCAAAAAAGTTTATTATTTATTTTTTTATTGTATTTTTTTTGTTTGGGGAGGGAGTGGGGTGGGGGACATTGGGTTTCTTGTCAGCAGTTGCTGGTAAAAAAATGAAGAACTGAGAGCAAAATGTGTCAAAAGTAGAAGTTTGTATAGTTATGTAAATAATTCTTTTTTTAATTAATCACTGTGTATATTTGATTTATTAACTTAATAATCAAGAGCCTTAAATATCATTCCTTTTTTTATTTATATGTATGTGTTTAGAGTTGAAGCTTTTTTCCCATAGCATTGTAAGCTTATGGCTTCTTTACTCTTTTCCCCCCCCTTGTGTGTGAGAAGTTTTTTTTCATCGTTACATGTTGCCTACATGCCAAAATTTAAGGTGTTCTGAAAAAAAGAATCAGCTTTTGTTTTGTTTTAAATTTTATTTTTAACAGTAGGAATGGCTTTCCAAGCCTTTGATGCTGGTTCCATTTTGTACAATGTCAAGTATGGTGTCTTTCTTTCCCTTTGAAAACACCTTCCATAGTATCACTTTAAGACTATTTGTTAAGTACCAGCCGAGGCAGTTTAGAACTAGATTAGATTTTTTTTTTCCTGGCTGCTTTAGACATGAGGTTGTGGGAAGGGAAAGGAAGGCAGGCAGATGATCTGCTTCGGAGCAGTTTAAAAGAATGACAAGGAGCTATAACCTTCTGTAGTTTAAAATGTGAGAGATGTGAGTGGTTGCATGTAATTAAAAATACCGAATTAAGTGTGTGAAGTTGGAAGCACCGAAATCTTGTTTTGTAAACTCTTGATTTTTTTCCCATCCCACCATGAATAGCTAATACTGAACCACTTGTACATTTGATTTTTCTTTGTAATCTACTGTATGTAGAAAGTATTCTTAATAAGCTAGTGGCTGAATACTTGAACAGTAGAATGTCCAGTAAGATCGCTGTGTAGATTTGCCATAGAGTCCACTGCCCGCCTTAAAAAAAAGTGAGGAAATCAAAGTGCTATTACAAAAGTTGGAAGATCAGAACAATTTTTTTTTACAAAAAAAAAGGCTTCAAAAATTGTAATCTCAGTGGGTCAGCCACTGAGATCATGAGGATACCATGTATGGTAATATTAGTGTTACATGAACATGAAAATACATCTCGGATGTGTTATTCCTGGCAATAAATCTTGAAAAATATTTATTAAATTTTTTTTTGTATAAAACAGCGTGAAGATTGAGCTTCATTGAGATACCACCAAAGGCTTTTTTTATTTGTTTGTTTTTTGGCAACAAATAACTAGGATGTCAAAGCAAGATAAAGCAGGAAGGGCTGCGGCCCCACCTCCAGCCAATTATTTTTCTCTGCCTGCAGCTCCTGTCATGAGGTAACGTTCCTTTGGGCCAGTGTTAACGCCTCTGTGAGCCTTGATGGGCTAGGTTTTTCAGTGATGGGCATCCATGATGCTTACCGTGCTCTGAAAATTGAGCTATCTGGAGCTTATAAATCTAGTTGACGGTTCATGTTCATCTAAAGTTCAATGGGAGATTTCAGCGTAGACATACTCAAGGCAAGCAAAGCTGGTGGGTTCAGACTCTATTTCACTATTTTTTTTTTTGGGGGGGGGGCATCTTGGTTGTTTCTATTCAGTAGGCTTGCACCGAAGCGAGAAGCAGGTTGAAGGGCTTACTTCTCTCCTTGTGCTTCTTGGCCAGATTCCCTTTCCCTTGAGGACTAGTTCCATTTTGTCATTCTTCCATCATGGAAATGAAAGTCATAGGATATCCAGGCACTGCCCATGCTGGCTTAGCTCCTACAAGTGGCTGCTGTGTCATGTGCCTTCAGGCTAGGTAGCCTGCCTTTGAACACCAAGCCGGTTCTTCAGCCAGTGCTTATTATTTTTCTGGGAAACACCATATACCTTGGCATTACAAGTGTGCCTGAGCTTGCCCTTCTCAAAGTGGTCTGAATTGGTACCTTCATGGGACATCATGGTTGTTTTTTTGTTATTGTTGTTTTTTTAAGCAAAACACAGAGAATGGAAAAGGGCATAATCCCTTACAGCGTTGTTCATCTACAGCTTGGAATCACGGGACGGTTCTGGGTTGTTGTTTTGTTCTTGCCTAGGGGGGAAAACAATCGATGTTCTTTTCTTTTAATCAAGAAAGCCCTAAAAATGGTCTCAGATGGACGAAAATCCGAACAAGAGCAATGTTGCTGAGATAACTAAACAGTTCTGAATCTTCCTCCAGTGTGGAACACATAATGACAGGCTCAGGTTTCAGGAAAGCAGGTTTTGATTGGAAATCAAGAGAAAACCTCTTAATGGTTGGAGCAGTATAACAATGGAACCAATTGCCCTTTTGATTAACTAGGCAGTTTGGCTTGGACGCAGTAGCCAGTACTGGATACACTCAGAGGCATAATGAAATGTGCCTGGGAGAAGAAAATTAAAATTGTTGCCCCTCGTGAGTTTCTGAGAAGTTATTTGGAAAATAAAAGCGTAAACAATTAAGACAAAACAATAATAACACATTTGCCCTAACCATGAGATCTGCATGCCTAAGGCTTTAAAAACTGAGCCTTACAAAAATATGTACTTCAGTTTATGGAAAAAGTGTGTGTGTGTGTGTGTGTGTGTGTGTGTGTGTGTGTGTGTGTGTGTGTGTGTGTTTTATCCAACCTTTAACAAGCAGCTTCCTGTGGTGCACGGCTTCCGTTCCCACTTGTTCAAAAGGATGCCCTCCCCACAGTTGTCTCTAGTCCCTCTTCCATAACCAGGATTTACTAAGCCCAAGTCCCATTTTCTCTCCCCCCCCCCAAAAAAGTTACTTATTCCATTTAATGAAAATTATTTTGACAGTCAGCTGCCTGCCAAACAATATTAGTAGCACCGTCATCTCACCACTCGAACGACCTCAGACCCTTCCAGCTTAAGGCTTCCTCCGAGTGCCCCCACCCCCCACCCCAAACCACCACCACCACCACCGGTCCACCACTCTTCTCAAGAGCAGAGAGGAAGGAGCAGAATGAAGCTGAGGTTCTCTGTGCTTCCATCCGAGGAAGGATGTTTGTCCTACTGACCCAGAGCTTCTGAGAGAAGGAGCTGCTCTCCGATTAGCACAGGCAGCTTATCCCAGCAGGAAGTGACTGAATAGGGACTACTAGGACATGGATAGGGACTATCGTAATGATAGGGACTAGGGCTTCGGAGCATTAGATGCATTCCCCTTACCCCACCCCATGCACTCCCCAGCTCTTTGTGGCGGAGGTCTCTCTCCACTCAGGGTGGTTTGTTTTTTTAACAAACCACCCAGAGTTCCCTTTGGGGAAAATTGGCCGCTATATACAAATGCAAAAATAAATAAATAAATAAATAAATATTTAAGAGTGTTGGTAGTAATTAAATGTACTCTTCTGGCTGTTCCACATGCTGCTACAAGTCCTTTGCTCCTCTGGTTGGGGAAAGGGAGGGGAGATACACCTGTTGAACTGTTTCTGCCCCATCCTCTTTTGAATTTCCATTGGGACTTCTTTTGTAATCCCTCAGTGGTTGGTAGCTAGCTGAGTGGGGGAGGGAGACACTTTTTAATTATTGATTTGACTTAGGATACCCAGTGTGGTGTGGATAGGGCGAAGGACTAGGACTCGGGAATCCTGGGTATGAATCTCCTGCTCAGCCACAGAGGCTCACCGGGGGTGGGGTGGGGGGGGCGAGTAAAACACTCCTTAAATAGGCTTGTGAAAACCCCACTAGGGTTACCGTAAGCCAGTTCCAACTTGATGGCACAGAGCAACAACATTTATCTGATTTGCACCCCACTTTTTCTTCTAAAACTGGGACTCAGGCTGGCTTGTAACTGGCTCGGTTCTTAACAGATGCAGGTAAACTCACACGTAATGTAGTATTAATGCAGTAAATTAAAAGTGATTTTAAAGGAACTAGCAAAAATCCCTCAGTCTCCACCCTAGTTCCTTAGCAGCCAGTGAATTACGAAATGCCCACTTTAGGGCAGAGATGGGTCCTCTGTGGCCCACCAGGTGATGATGGTGGACTCCTGTTAACCCTCACTTCTGCCTTAGGTTGATGGGAGCTACAGTCCAGCCATATCGGACACCAAGTTGCCTGTCCTTAACCCAAAGAGCACCATGAGGGAACACTAGCAAACTGAGTATGAGATTTAAGTGGCAACATTTGTTAGAGACTCACAAAGCCCTCAACATGACAAAAACCGTGGTGCCATTGAACTGTGCCAGTCTCTTGTAGAATCATCTACCATAATGCCCCTCCCCCTTACCATGGCCCAGCCCACATCCACCCAGCATCAACCGAGTGTCACCATAGTTGGCCAGGCATTATTGATGCTTATCTCACTCACATTGAGGTGTAATGGCTGGTACGGATGGCAGATGAAACTACCCCAATACAGCCATCAAATGAAGAATACCCTCCCGAGAGTGTTTGAGTGTGAGTGGATGTGGATGTATACCTAACATTTGCAAAAAGGGAGTAATGGGTGGTGGAACAGCCGTGGGTTGCAAGCAACCTAAATAATAGCGACACCCCTTCTGTCTTTCTTAGCCATCAGGTCTTACTGGGGCCTCTGTGCAGTGCTGCTACGTTGCTGGCAAAAGACTGGCTTTGAAACATTCAGATAATTTTGAATTGGATGCTCTTTTCCACTGGGCACCTTCACTCAAATTATCTGTCAGATCCTTCTAATGCAGTGGTTCTCAACCTATTGGTCCCCAGATGTTCCTGGACTGCAACTCCCAGAAGCCTCTTCCAGCACAGCAACTGGGAGATGCAGTCCAGGAACATCTGGGGACCCACAGGTTGAGAACCACTGTTCTAATGGATCTTAGAAGTGGGCTAGCTTAGGTACGTAGTGAATTCACTGCCCAGTTGGATACTGGGACCGCTGTCTTAGCCAATGAACAGCAATCTGTGTCAACACAAGCTGGATAATGAAAGCAAGGGTAAGGATGGCAGGGGTGCAAGTGACTGGTCTAACCAGCAGCAGAGAAGCTTCAGCCATCCAGGAGTTTTGGACTGCGACTCCCAGAATTCTGAGCCTATATTGCCGATGATCAAGGGCTGTTGAGTTGTGGCTCAAAATATCTGGAGGGCCAAAGGTTCCCCACCCCTCAGGCAAAGCTGGAACGAAGGTCCGTCAGGGCTCTGAACAGCGAGTCCTGCTAGCTTCCACGTAGGGATGCAGTGAATGTCCTCAGATTTTAATAAGGGCTGCATTTCTTTCTCATATAAACCTTCCTCAGAAAAGGCCTCCAGCTTTTCCTAAGGAAAGGTTTTCGGCATTCAGCACCTTTGCCTTGGCTTTTCTTCTCCTGTTGGATTAGCCAAACCTCAGCCTGATTTTTCCCATCAGATTGTATCTGTTGGAGTCACAAGGCTTGCTCGTTTGATGGCTGGGCTTCCTCGCGCTACAGGTTCAAACAAACCAATTAGAGATAATGAGCCCTCCCAGGAGGACGAGCACAGCTTCCACAGTGTGAACTAGGTGGAGATGTAGTCTCAGCTTGTGTCAAAGATCCCTGCCACCACCCAGGACCATGCAAGGTACCGTGAGCTATTTCCACCAGTTCCTCTGACCCAGGGGTAGACCAGACATGCCCCTCTAGATGTTGCAGGTGTGTAGCTCCCAACGGTGAGAAAAATGCCTCTAGGCGATATTCAGAAAAGCTGGGAGTTAACAGCCAAACAACTGGAGGGCCATATTTGCCAATCTTCTCTTTTAAGCTCACTGCTGGTCGCAAAGCAGGTGTAGATGCCTTGTTGTCCTCCAGATGTCCTTTGGACTGCAGTTCCCTAATTCCTGCACTGATGGGACTAGTTGGGTTAAAAAGCCTAGAGACCCAGTTGGCCACCCCTGTATTCAACACACACACACATATTTTTCCACTAATGAGACTCAGGAATGGGGGGGGGGAGAGGACGGCAGCAGAAGCTCATCTTATCATTCTTCCTAAGACTCCTGAACATTCCCCTCTAAAATAAATCCACTAGACTTTAAACGGACATGAGATTTTTGCCTTCTCTTTCTCTTTCTCTATCCCTCCCCTTAATCTTGCACACATGGGACCTTGGCTTGCTTGCTATGCAGCCTATCATGCACTTATGCACACTCAACAACCCTGATGCACGCGGTAGTGGCCGGGTCACCTGCCTAGGCACCAAAGCGGAGGTTAAGATATTGCAGCCCAGTCATTGTCGGTACATGAAAATAAAGGGTGATGGTGACACCAGGGTGTGTTTCGAGGTGGGGTGGGAGGTATATTGACACTGCCCTAATTAAAGCTACATGTGTGCAGTGTGGAGTTTCTCCAAGGGTCACAGTAAACTGCACGCCTGATAGAAAACAAGTGCATTCCCCCATAAAAGTTGGATTTGCACAGAAGCAACTGCAGGTAAAAGCAGACCCTGGAGTGACAACCCACTCCTCTGGGGCAATGAACCGATCGGTGCTTCCACACAAGCATGGGAAAGAGAGAGAGAGCCCAAGTACCCAGTGTTCTGTCTACCACCTTTTAGTGGGAACCATCAAGAGCCTAGACCTTCTGTTCATTTTCTCTTGGCATACCTCCTGACTCCAGCTTTTAAGCATCTGCATGCTCAGGGAGGGAGAGAGGAAGGCTACTTCAAAGCCTGCAAAGCTAAGCCTGTACAAGAGAATGCAAGCATCTTTACCCAGGTTTCCTCTCTGTTTGCAAAGGGTGCGGACAACCTGCAGAGACTGCTGGGCTCTAATTCCCATCAGCCCCCTCCCATCAGTCAAAGATGAGAGGTACTGTAGCCCAACATTCACAGGGCTGCAAGTCCTCTGTTTTGTCAGGCATGGAAGGTGTGTGTGTGTGTGTGTGTGAGAGAGAGAGAGAGAGAGAGAGAGAGAGAGAGAGAGAGGAACTATGGCACTCAAGAGTTCTTTCAAACACACTCTCCCTTCTTTGCACTAATCCTCCGTGCAGGAGAAGCACCTGGAGTAGCCGAAACCTAGGGCCCATAGGAGGCCAGCTCTCTCAAGGGCTACCAGGGCGTAATTATTTCTTCTGTCCTGTCCTGGGTTCTTTTTTCCTGCCCCACTCTTCATCAGCATGATGGGGCAATGGAAACAGAGAAACTGGGGGGGGGGGGGCAAGGAGGGAAGATTCTCCTGCCGTGATTAAAATGTGCAGCCATAGAAGAAGCCCGAAGCTTGTAAAGCTCTCCTCTCCTTTGAGGTAGGCTTTTGTGAGTCACACGGGAACAGTGTTTCACTGCTGTGTTAACAGGTCAAGGAAATCAGCCACTATCCCCTCCTCTGCAGAATGGCTGAGTGAGGCCTTTGCTACTTCTTCGTGCTGCATTCCCTAATATGAAGTCAAATGAGATGGAGTGGGGGGTGCGGGTTGTTCACTCTTACAAGGCTACCACAGCATGGCGTCATGTCAGGAGGAGTGACAGGATATTCAGCTGCCTCCACAACTGCCAAAGGAACGGATTCAAAACAAACAGGATTCTGAAACACAACACTGCTTATTGTGGTTAGTAGTTTCCACTGCTGGAGAAACAACAGGGCAGGAAAAGAATGGTTCAGATTAAGAAACAAGACACAGAGATGTGTTTATTTGAATGGAAATTGCATATTGTCGTTTCATGGTATACTAGTCTGGAAGACGTCCAAGTTGTCTTTCTCTTTCTCCATTTTTTAAAAATATATATATATTTATGTCAGAGGCAGTCTCCTACAAAGTAATGAGTGTTTGTGCTTTGGATAATGATTCATACAAAGCTGGAAAACATTTGCTTCTCAAGTTACTTCATCAACACTAGTTTTTGTTTTCTGTCAGCTTGACGCTTTGAGAAATCCAGCATGTCCCCTCTTACCTATGGAAGCAAGCAGGCATTCTTGGTACTAAAGCCAAATATCACACAGCTCATTCCCAAGTTCCACTGGGGTTCCCAGTCCACCTAAGAACGTTTGCCCTTAGACGGGGGGAGGTGGACAGAAAATTAGACATGGAAAGAACAAGGACCGCCAGCATTGCAGCGGCTGTAGTAGCCAGAACAACATCTGTTGTCGTTGTTTTAAGCAGCAGCAGCAGCAGTAGTAACAACAAAACTGTGCCACTGATGTGCTGATAAACCAGATTTAACTAAAACTGAAAGGCTGAACTCTAGTTCCCACTAGTTCCAGTCAGAAAAGCTAGGGGGCCTGTAAGCCCAAATGGGGAAAACTGGATATGGGGTCACAAAGAATCGGTCACGACTGTAACGACACAACACAACACACACACACCATGAAATGACTCAAAATGGACAGCCCCTGTTGTGTAAAAGTAAAAGGCGGGTGCACAAAAAAACCTAACAAGGAAAAAGGCAGCCCCTCAAAGGAACCCCCAAAATGACACAAAGGCATGCTCACCATTCACATCCCTCCTATGCTCTTTCCAATAAACCTGTTTAAACCCAGACCATTTTCTCTTCTTAGGAATCCTCTCTGAGCTTGAGTAAATCGGAGCCAGACGCATGTCATTCTTTGTGGGTTCCTGTTTTCTTTTCCTGTCATTTTTGCTAAGGCTTTTTCAATAAACACAATACCAGTGAACACACAGAGAGTCACCATTAGTCCAAGATGCTCCCGGCACTTTGGGGAGGAGGAGGGGCTGGGCAGGAGGTGGCCTTGATGGCAACAGATTTGAGGCCAATTTATTTCTGAGGCAGAGGAGGCAAGTTGTTCTTTCCGTACATTGCGTAAGGCTTTCAGTCTCCGGAACAGAACAGACTGAAAGAAGACTGCTGGATTCCCATCACAGCTTCCTTGCCAAGCCAGAAACCACTGAGTGGTTGATGGTGCAGAAAAGATGGAGGGCCAAGCATGTGCTCAATTTTGACCAATCCTATGTTGCCCTTCCATGAGCCGTGAGTTCATTTACCTTTGGACTTCATAGCAGATATTAACTTTACTCAATTTCCCTGTGCAATGCACATTGTGGGGCATCACGGTGGGGGTGTTGGAGCATTCTGGGATATGCTGAGCCACAAATCTCAGCACTAGGGATGGGATTCTTGGATTAGCACTAATGGAGCCCCACCCCACCCCCCAAAGAGGTTCTTACTTACTACCTTCAGTGATTTCTGATAGAGAGCCTCTGAAATCGGATTCCAACAGTTTCAGTACAAAGAGGATTGTGCTCCCTGTTCTCGGCCCTCCTTCTCTTTTTGTCTTGCTGCCAGCTTGCCACCATTCTGCCAGCCCAGCTTCCGGCTTCCTTCCCTGCCCCTGCTTTCCTGCTGCCACTGTGCCCCTCCTGGCCTTGGTTGCATCGCCACCATCATTGAAGGTGAGACCCTGCTTTATGAGAGGGGAAAGTGTAGGTTGGGGTGGTGGTGATGGGGCTGAGAACAGAAAAATATATAAGCACGTGAGCACCAGATACAGCTCATCTCTAGCGGAGAGTACTATGTGTGATTCTGAGAAGATGATTGCCGGCATCCTCCGGAGAGTTTGTGGTGACTTTAATTGGCTGTGGCTCTACCCACGGGCTGCCCTTCCTTCTACCCCCCACCCTCAAGAACAGAGGTTTCACATCAGCCCCACCCAGGCTTGTACATTTGTTAGGTCAAAAGTCTACAGCTTCCTCCCACCCACTTCACTCCCTTCCCCTGCCCATGTTCAGCTTCTATGTGTTTGCCAAAGACATAAAGCAGGACAAAGCAGAACGCGGGCAGTTAGGATCGCCCTTTCTCCTACTCACTTCCCACTGAAAGCTCCCAATGAGGCTTTTTCCGGTTCAGACCACCAACCTGCAGGAAGGACGTGCTGCCTCCCTGAAAGAGGATCCAGATTCCCTCCTCTGCCTTAGTACACTGACTGGGTTCCCTCTGAGACCATGTGAGTAACTGTCTCAAAACAACCTCTGAATGTTCCCCAATTTTGCAACATGCTCAGTTGTGTAAATGTGTTAAAACCCATCTACTTACTGGGCCTCACATGCCTTCTTTGACATGAAAAAAGGGAAGGAAAGGCATTTGGAGAAAGTCTAAAATAATAAGAGTGTAGATGACATTAAGAATGTGGACCGCAGGCAGTATTATCTGAATAGTTCCAAACTATGGGACGGGACACATGACAGCACAAAAGGAACCCCAGAACTCAAATTCTAGCACCTGTTTAAGCTGACATCACATGTCTGTGAAGATTCTCTGTCATCCAGATGAGGTTATCGGGAAGTTGAATCATGGCAACTGGACTTCTTTTTCTTGTGAGACTCAAAGGTCAGCATAATAAGGGGCAGACAAGATTGTGCCTGAGTCCCCCACCTCTGTTGAGAGATGGGTTTTCAATATATGCATTCAAGGGAATGCATTGAGGGATGTGCAGAGTTCCTACACTGGATAAATCAAAAAAAGCCTTTAAACAGGAGGATGACCCAACATAGGAGGGACAACAGCTCAAGACCAGAATCAGCAGTACACCTCCACTTGAAGGACAAAGGACACTCATTCAAAGACGAGGTTTGGGAGAGGGGTCAGGGAAGCCATTCATGCATGTACTGAAAATCCCTCACTCAACAGGGGTGGGGAATTTAGGCACAATCTATCCCCAGACAAATGAGAAGCACTTCATGCCTCCACCAGGAAGGCCACAGCTAATGACCCATACCTAATGGTGTTGGGAAGGATTGAATAAGTGGGACTTTCACACACCCCAGGCCATTATGGATCAGGCCACTGTCCACCTAATGGGCCTATACCAGTGATGGCGAACTTTTTAGAGACTAAGTGCTCAAACTGTGATTCAAAACCCACTAATTTTTCTCAGAGTGCCCATACAGCAATTTAACTTGAATACAGGTGGCTGTGAAGGGGCAATGTCGGGTGCCCACAAAAAAGGGCTCCAAGTGCCACCTTTGTCACCCATGCTATATGTTCACCAACATTGGCCTATACAAACCAGGGTGATATGAAATCAAGATGAACTATAAATTGAAGGCATCACCACTAACTTTCCTGAGACTGATGAAGCTGCTTGGACAAGTAGCAGAACATTTTGATCCCACAAGAAAAGAAATCCAGTTGCTATGACTCAACTTCCAGAAGGTGATGTGTCCTTCTACATTGTTACTACTCATACATACATACATACATACATACATACATACATACATACATACAT
>JAHTLZ010000074.1:18261415-18281469 GCA_023846285.1 Phrynocephalus versicolor | reverse complement strand
TGTGTGTGTGTGTGTGTGTGTGTGTGTGTGTGTGTGTGTGTGTGTGTATGTATGTATGTATGTATGTATGTATGTATGTATGTATGCGGAATGCCTATGTTAGCATCTTTCAATGGGACAAGTTTTCTTGTGCAGAATGGGAGTTTTAGCTTTAAACACCAATAACAGCTTAAGTTTTACAGAACTATGAACGAGAGACGTACTCCAGGGTCAAATCTGGGAGGCTAACATGCAGATGGTAAAAAGCAGTAAAAAAGAACTGAAGCAGCAGCACCTTAAGGTGCAGGATAATTGGTTACAGTAAAGGAATTGTGTGCGCCTATAACAAGCATGAGATAGATCATGTGGCAGTTAATGGGACTGTTACCTAAAATGTTTGAACTTGGACATGGTGTCGAATACTGGTATATGGACAAAACATTCATATAGGAAGCCAGGCAATGGATTACAGAATGGGACCAACTAATTGTTATATTTAGATCATGCAAAACATGAATTACTCTATAATATTACAAAATTCTGGGAATGTAGGATTCAAACTCCACCACCACCACCACCACCAGCAATTGCTGGGCAGAGAATGAATCTTCCAAAGTGACCAAGAATGAACAAGGATTTATTGCTGGACACCAAGGATGGGATCCTCCATGTTATGTATTTCCAACTGCTCTATAAGGATGAGAAAGTTGTACAACAAGGAAGAAAGCTAAAAGGAAACAGATCAATTCCTCCAGAACATGGTGTTGGAGGAACGTTTCACAGATGACATGGACAGCCAGAAAGGCAAATAAGCAGATACTAGATCAAATCAAGCCTGAACTCTCATTAGAAGCCTTAAGTTTGCAAGATCTGATCAGGGCTGTTAATGACAGGTTGTGCTGAAGGTCACTCATTCATACAGCAGCCATAGGCAGATTCAATAGTTGATTTATTTGCTTTGACCGCAAAGGAATACAGTAGCCAGAATCCTGTTGGCATAACTCAGTACAGTACACTTGATTAAGTCATCGACTATGGTCTTTTGTTTTTAAATTACATTTTTCTCACTTCCTGCCCACTTGGTTCTGAGGTTCCATAAGGATTCTTTTCAATCTGGGGGTCTGGGGTCCTCAGGACAGTGGTAATAGGGGAGGCTTTGATATCTCTACCTTGCCACTGTTTTTTCATCAGGTTTTTTAATCTATACCTCCTTAGGGCTTCCCAACATCAAAAGGGATCCTTACAAAGCCTCAGAACCCCAGTTGGTGGGAGAGGAAACTTTTAATTAAAAAAATCAAAGGCCATGGCTGATGCCGTCATCAGATTTTGCACAGGCATAGAGCGTAACAGCATAATATAACACATACAATCTGTCACAGATATGATGCCATCAGCATCTAACCAGGTCATTTTCAAACTTGTCTGTCTGTTCCTATGCATGTTCTGCCGTGGCCACCTTGATGAAGAATCCTGCAGACCTCATAAGTTACCCTCTTCAGAATATTCTAGTGCTCCAAAAAGGGCATTTTACACTCCAGTTTTACTCCAGAAAAGGAATCAGTGGCAGCTATAGAAAAAGAGTTATGCCTACAAATGCTGCATTCATATGTTTTTTGAAAATATTTTATTTTATTTAAATTAAAAGATAAGTAAACATAGAAAAAGAAAAGAAAAAGAAAAAAGAAAAAAGAAAAAGAAAGTTATATAAAAATAAAAAATACAAAACAGATTTGAAATATAATATATCTTGTTTGGTGAGTTTCTGTCATGGACATTCTATTATCTATTCATCCTTCGCCCCCTTTTTACTACAAGGCTTTTATCTTCCACCAATTATAAAACAGGTCCCAGCTCATGCATTTGTATGCTTTGAGGTATTTGCAATGCACACTTGAGATTACGGTTTCAAGGTTAATATGTTAATTGTGGCATGGATTACTTCTGATTGCAAGATGATGTCACATGAGTACAACTTGTGGATTCAGAGGGAATATCAGCAGATAAAGGACCAACTGTTCATTAACAATACAAAAGAAGGCAAAGGTCAGGACTTTTTTTTTTAATATCAGAGTCCAGGCAACAGTCTTTTCTCAATAAAATATAGACGAACCCGCTGCCATGTTGAATGCATTCTTTCTTTCTTTCATTTGTCTTAATTTCCACTTAATAGAGAAGCTATATGGAAACAAATATGGAGATATGATGGGTAGGAAGCAATGAAGATCAAACTCTGCTGTTACTGCTGTTACACAGAGACACTCCTTGTTCCCTGAGCTCCTTGCCCTCTGAAGATGCCAGCCACAGAATCTGGGGAAACGTCAGGAAGAAAAACTTCCAGAACACGGCCAAACAAACCGAAAAACTCGCAACGGCTTCTGCTGTTGTTTATTTAAAGATCTATCAATATAAACTTCATTGTTCCACCACAGGCAAGGCACAAAGAGGGTTCCTCAGTCCTCATGAACACTGTCCTGTTACTACGGCCAGGACCCTTGCTGTGGAGAACCGGTGGCCAGGAAAAAGTTGCTTAACTCTGCTTCTCCTTCCCACTTCCAGCAGCAGTAATTTTCTGCACTGACCCTCAAGCCCGTAACAGGTCTAGATTTCAGGGCTGAAGTCTTGGAAGCTGATGGGGAAAGTCATTAAGCCACTTTCTCGTTGACTGTCCCTTGCAAAGGCTGCCTATGTTGCCACTAATCAGCAAACATCCACGAGCTGAAACGATATCGGGTTCAAAACTTAAAAGTTCAACGCAAATACTCTTTTTTATCTTTGGAATGACACTGCCACCTCACTGTGCCACTTTACATGAAAACCAGAAGCTATCTTCTACACCCATGCACTAGAGTGGTACAGTGGTACCTTGTATAACGTAATTAATTCATTCCAAATCAAATTACGTTATACAAATTTTCCGTTGTACAAATTGTAATTTCCCATAGGAATGCATTGAAACTGGATTTAATCCGTTCCAATGCGGCGCTAGTTTTTTTTGGGCGAGGGGGGCGGGCGGGCAGTGGACCCCCGTGCAGGTGCCAGGTAAGGGTGCCCCTCCCCGGCTCACCCCCCCTCCGTGTCTGCCGCCCCTCCTCTCCCCTCTCTCCTTCCCTCTTTGCCCGGGCGGCTGCAGGTGGTCGGGTGGAGGTGGCCGTGGGGGTGGGGGGAGGGGGTGCGCTGTGCCGCTTGGCCTGGGGCAGGGGGCTTGTGCGCAGGACCGCGCCGGGAATTCCCCCTCCCCTGCTCACCTCTTGCCGGAGCCCCGGAGGTGCCCGGCAGGCAGGAGGGTGCACCGGTGGCCCGTCCCACCGGAAGGAACACCAGCATCCGCGGCGGCGGCCTGTTGCCCCTCCCCTCCCCTCCCCTCTTTCCCCAACCGCCCCGCGTCCTCTTCCTGGGCGGACGCAGGTGGTGGGTGGAGGTGGCCGCGGGGGTGGGTGGAGGGGGTGCGCTGCGCCACTTGGCCCGGGGCAGGGGGCTTGGGCGCAGGACCGCGCCGGGAATTCCCCCCCGCCCGCTCACCTCTTGTCGGAGGAGGGCAATGCGAGGCAAGGCGTGAGGAGGAAGAGGGGGGAGGGCAGTGTGGTCCTCCGCCTCTTTCCAGCAGACAAAGGCGCCAAGCGGAGCGCAGGCTGAATCCGGAGCCGGAGCCGAGCGTCAAGAAGGGCCACCCGGAGCTGCTGATCCGAAGCGGTTCGAGCGCCGTTGGGTCTTTGGCCCTCGCCTTCCGAGGTCTCCCCGCATCCCCACCCGCCACCCTCGCCCCCCCAGCCTCCTGCCTGTCTCTCCCCCCCTGCACTCATTCGCCCGTTCTTCATCTTCTTCTTCTTCCTCGTCCTCCTCCTCCTCCTCCTTGCCGCTCGGTCCCCTCTGTCGCCACAACGACGGCCAACGGTCACTGCAGTCGGAGCCACACCGGCGCTTCTTCGGCGGCACCGAGGACCGCCTCTCGTGCTTCGCGCAAAGCGTCTCCGGGGCCGAGAAGTGGAGCGTCCACCTGGCCATGCACCCCTCCCCTCCCCTCTTTCCCCGACCGCCCCATGTCCTCTTCCCGGGCGGCCGCAGGTGGTGGGTGGAGGTGGCCGCGGGGGGGGGGGGGGGTGCGCTGCGCCGCTTGGTCTGGGGCAGGGGGCTTGGGCGCAGGACCGTGCCGGGAATCCCCCCTCCCCTCTTGCTGGAGCCCCGGAGGCGCCCGGCAGGCAGGAGGGCGCACCGGCGGCCCGCCCCACCGGAAGGAACACCAGCATCCGCGGCAGCGGCAAGTGGAGGACCCTCGCGCAGGTGCCAGGTAAGGGCACCCCTCCCCGACTCGCCCCCCTGCGTGCCTGCCGCCCCTCCCCTCCCCTCTCCTCTTTCTCCGGCCGCCCCCATCCTCTTCCCAGGTGGCCGCAGGTGGTGGGCGGAGGTGGCTGCGGGGGGGGGAGGGGGCGGATTTTTTCCCCGTTGTACGGATTTTTTGCTAAACAAACCCTCCGTTATACGAGGTACCACTGTACCTTGTATATAGGAATTAATTCATTCCAAATGAAATTATGTTAAGCAAATTTTCCTTTATACAAATTCCCATAGGAATGCATTGAAAACGGAATAATCCCATTTTTATGTTGTACGGATTCTCCCCATAGGTGATTATGTTAAGCAAATTTCCCCTATCTCCAGAATTTTTTATGTTGTACAAATTTTATGTTATACAAGCTGTTTGTTATACAGGGTCCACTGTATGTCATGCTCAACAGAATGGCTACTCTCTCCTGCCTTCTTTATTTTGGGTGGGGGGTGCAAACATGTTTAATGTATTGAAGGGAGAATACCATATTAGGGTATTCCACACCCTAATATGAAGCTCACATACTGCTACAAGAAATACACACCATTTATTTTCACAAGGCCAGATTCTAAACTAGTGGAAATCTGTAAACAAACAAACAAGCAAACAGCTCACAATTTCTTTGAACTGTTGCCTTCTGGCAGAAGATATAGAACAATTAAAACTCGGACCACACGTCTTCTGAACAGTTTTTATTCCAGAGCTATAATTGCACTTAATAATGAACTCAAGAACCACCAGTAGTGAGCACTTGGACAGGATTACCTAGCCTGTTGTGTAGATGTTTGTGTTTTTAAGGGGGGGGGGGTTGGTGGGTGGGGGAATGTTCAGGGATTTTTATGTGTGTGTGTTGAAGGGTTTTTTATTTTATTTTTTTAATGTGTGTGAGAGTGTTTGGAGATTTGTGTGTGTGCGTGTTGAATCTGGTCTCTGGGTGTCTGAATTTCGTTGTATGTGTATACTGTGTATATACACACAATGACAATAAATAAATTAAAAAAAAAAGCAAACAGCCATTTGAGGATTGATTGTGGTCACTTGAACAATCATTGCTGCTGACTTCAAAGGTCAACAGTACGTATCCTTGATCATACCATTATGTTAGATTGCTTGTTAGATTGCCTATAAATAAAACACCCCGCCCTCCTTGTCCTGTATTAATTGATTATTTTCAGCTCCTACAGCCAAAACCCTTGGGGAGATGAGGGCCACCACATGTGTGTTGGACCCTTGCCCCTCATGGATCATAAAACCTTCCAGAGTAGGTATGGCAGACTGGTTAGGAAGAGTAGTGAATGTGTCCTTACAACAGGGCAGGATTCCGACATGTTTAAAGGAGGCAATAGTAAAACCGCTGATAAAAAAGCCCTCCTTAGACCCAATGATACTGAACAATTACCGACCAGTATCGAATATCCCGTTCTTAGGGAAAGTCCTAGAGTGGGTTGTTGCCTCACAGCTCCAGAGGTTTCTGGATGAGATAAACTACCTGGATCCATTTCAGTCTGGCTTCAGGCCTGGCTATGGGACTGAGACGGCACTGGTTGCATTGGTAGATGACTGACGCAGGGAAATGGATAGGGGATCTGTGTCCCATTTGGTTTTGCTAGACCTCTCAGCTGCTTTTGACACTATAGACCATGGCATCCTCCTGACTCATCTCTATGAAATGGGAATCGGGGGTACTGCATTAAAGTGGCTCCAATCCTTCTGCAGGATAGAACACAGAAAGTGGTGTTAGGTGATTCATGTTCGACACCACAGTTGCTGACCTGTGAAGTTCCCCAGGGTTCTGTTCTGTCTCCTATGTTATTTAACATCTATATGAAACCACTGGGGGAGATTATCAGGTCTTTTGGGGTTAGGTGCCACCAGTATGCCGATGATACCCAGCTCTACCTGGGTACCTGTTTAGCAGCAGTAATAAATTGGATAAGGATGAACAAAATGAACCTAAACCCAGATAAGACAGAGGTGCTCCTGGTCAGTCAAAAGGGAGAACAAGGGATAGGGATGCAACCTGTACCCTCCAATTGAAAAATCAGGTACGCAGCTTGGGGATGCTCTTGGACTCATCCTTGAACTTGGATGCCCAGGTCATGGCTGTGGCCAGAAGCGCATTTGCACAATTAAGTCTAGTACGCAAGTGTGACAAACCCTGCAGACAGGAGTGATGAATATACAACTCATCAGCCAATCCCAGCAGGAGGGCGGGGAATGGTATGATATAAAAAGGGTGGAGCCTAGGCAGTTAGTTCAGTCAGTAGAGTTCAGTAAGAGGAGTTCAGTTAAGTTGAGAGTGAGTGCTGGGAGAGAGCACTGTTCTCTGAGAGTTCTGTCAGGCAGTGAGGGCTATACTGTTTACTAGCTATTTAAGGCAGGGAGGCTTGTGGAGCTGATTAAATCTGTTACAGTATATGTTAAAGGCAACACATACCATCCTCAGATATCGTTATAGTTATTATCTTCTCAATAAACTTCGTCATTATTTTTAGATTATATCTCTGAGTCAGTCCCAATTCAAAGGCGACGAGTTTAAAAGGTGGCAGCATTATTAAGTAAATAAAAGGTGGCAGCAGTACCATTTCCGTCACAATTCAGTGTGAAAAAGGGAGGTGTCATCACAATTTAGTGGCACAGCAGTGAGATGTTGAAATAAACCTGGTTTTGCCTCTGAAAACCCAGTCTCTGGAAAGGGGGATCGTCACAGCAAGTAACACCCCTTGCTTGAGAAACCAGTTCTGGCCACGGTGACACATGCCCTAGTGATGTCATGGCTGTTCTACTGTAATGTGCTCTATGTGAGGCTATCAATGAAAAGTCTCAGGAAACTTCAATGGCACCAAAATGCAGCAGCGACTGCTGACTGGGGTAGGGTACAGAGATCACATTGCACCCCTATTAAAACAGCCCTGGCTGCCAATCAGCTATTGAGCACAATTCAAGGTGCTGACCTTGACGTACAAAGCACTATACGACCTGGGTCCTAGCTACCTCAAAGATCAAATCTCACAGTATGAACCAACTCAGGTGTTAAGATCATCAGATGAGGCCTTCTCTCCATCCCGCCACCCTCACAGGTATGTCTCGTGGGAACCCATGAAAGGGCCTTCTCAACTGCTGCGACCAGACTCTGGAACTCCCTCCCACTAGAAGCCAGGACTGCTTCATCTCTGTTGTCCTTATGGAAACAGGCAAAGACCTTTCTGTTCCGGCAAGCTTTCCCTGAATAATGGACTACCATGTGTATTTTATATGAATCTATAGGTTCACATAGACTTTGTGTTTAAAACTATTTATAACCTTGTAGCTTTAATGTCATGTTGTCTATTAATGCTGTAAGATGTCCCTCAATTCCTTGTTCTCAAATACTTGAACGTGTCTTAATTGTACTTGACTGTATATTATCCCTCATTACTGTAACGACCTTGGGTTCTTTTCCAAGGTGAAAGGTGGGCTAAAAATACTCTAAAATAAAATAAAATAATAAAATAAAAATGTTATTCATGAGGTGAGTCCTGTCTTTATACATCTGCAATTTCAAGCAAATACTTGACATTCTGATACACATTTGAGGACATGCCATTTATAAGAAGTGCTTGTACATTGCAAAATATTAGAAATGCATTACAAATCTCTATTGAGGGCGGTCCTTTCTACCACTTTGTTGGTAAGGTCAAGGTGTAGATGTTTTGACCTTTATACTTATAGTATGTTATTATTTATTTATTTATTTTAGAGTACATTATTTTAGAGTACCGTGAATATATTGGTCTTATAAAATGACACCTAATTTGGTTGTTCTCTACTAGTCTATTGATAAAAATAGTGAAAATATTTCACATATTTTGGTTTCCAAGATGTTTCATGGAAACAGGAAAGTAAAAGAAAGCCTTGCGTCACCTTTAAGACTAATATACTGATCTTAATAACAGCCTTCTACCAAGAGATTATATGGATTTTTATGTTTTATGGGCCTATATTTGTTATACAGTTTTGCTTTCTATATGATTATCACTGAAACAAAATTGTTTTAAATACATTAAGCTTTTTTTTTTTAATCTTTTTCCCTGAAGGTTTTCTCATTTTCCCTCCTCTCTGGAATGGCTTTTTCTGCTCCATACATGGTAAAAGTATAAAATTGTTCTAAAATTGTCAGCTTTACTTTGGTCACATGAAGTGCTACAGTTACTGCATTATATTCTGCTGCTATATGTCAGAAGAAATGGACGTGTCCACAAAACGTTACATTAAAATATGAAAGTTAGTCTTTAAGATGCCACGTGTTTTGTCTTTTGTTTTGTTTTGTTTTACTTTGATTTTTACCTGCAATTCTTGAAAGGACTAACATAGTTACCCTCTCTGCAATATCTTGCATCTCTCTTCTTTGGGAAAAGAAAGCATGTGGGTGATGGCTTTGTTCTCCATTTTTATATCTAATTCTTGTTGGGAGTTTGACAGATTCAGTCTCTGCACCTTGAAACGAGTCTATTGTAATCCCATTTGCTCTTGTGATTTATTTTTTCCAAGTGTTTTGAATGAAGTTTCCACTTCTGTTTTTTCAAATTCTTTTTTGAAAGATTTCAGGTTTTTTTTCATCTGTTCTATATTTCTTTATATATTTTTTAAATCTATAAAACTCCTGGCGGAAATGCTCAGGAGATTAGTTATCTGGCTGGGGAGCCAGAGGTTCAAACACCCACTATGTCCCCTGGGAGTACAGGTAGTTTGTAGTTAGTTAATAATTTATTGATTAGTTCCATGACCATATCAACCAATAAAAACACAAAATATAGGGTACTCTACAATAATAATTCAGAATATACAGAAGTCATGTATGTAGATCTCCTTTACAAGATACTCCAATTTGTTTGCTGTATTGCGTTCATAAAGCTGCTACTTTAATTATAATCTTGGCAACTTTGCAAACAATGTACACATTAGAGCCTGAAAAAAGATAAGATAATCTGTAAATTGGGTCCCCATGGACTGTTCTTTCTAAAAAGAGGGATATATATTCAAGCCTAATGGATACATGTGATTGGCAGTCAAAGAAAATATGGGAAATATTTTCAACAGAAAGAGATCTACAAATACAAGTTCTCTCATAATAAGGCAGGTGGTGAAAGCACCCATATTTGACCATGGAATTCAACAATTCAAATCTGGCTCTAGTAAAGGCCCTTCTTAATGCTTAAGGTAAAGTCTGTGAAATATATTTTTCAGATTGAAAAGTGATTTTATTCTTAGCCAACCAGCTTATGGATTTATTTTTGGACAAAAATGAGGATGTACACATATTGGACAGAGAAGATAGGTGGTTTGAGAGAGCGGTCAGGGAAGCCATTCATGTGAGCATTGAAAACCCCTCCCTCAACAGAGGTGGGGGACTCAGGCATAGCCTGTCTGTTACTTATCAGGGTATGCTTTCAACAATACCTAAACAATACAAAAATACTTCACACCTCCACCACCAAGGCCATGTACCTTAGGTCATTGTTAACCTAATGGCCTATGGAGACTATTGTCCACCTAACGAGCCTATTCAGGCCATTGTTCATCTTATGAGTATTTCAGACCAGGGTGACATGAGGTCAAAGTGAACTATAAAATGGAGGACTCGCAACTAGCTTTCCTCTCATCCTTTGCTGGGATGAGCAGCAAAACATTTCAGTCTCTTAAGAAAAGAATTCCAGTTGCCATGTCTCAACTTCCAGACTTGCCATCAGTGGAGCCCCCCTCCCATTATGTAGTTGCCTTGTTTTACTACCCCATTGTATTTAATATACAGTATATTTTAAACATGCTATAGTCTATAAGAACATAAGAACATAAGAACATAAGAAGAGCCATGCTGGATCAGGCCAAAGGCCCATCTAGTCCAGCTTCCTGTATCTCACAGCGGCCCCACCAGGTGCGTTTGGGAGTGCATGAGACTAGATATCTGTCTCCTGATACCACTCCCCTGCATCTGGCCCTTGAAGTAACCCGGTTTAAAGCCTGGAGACTCCACATCTCCATCATGGTTTGTAACCTGTGATGGACTTTTCCTCCAGGAATCTGTCCAATCCCCTTTTGAAGGCATCCAGGCCAGATGCCATCACCACCTCCTGTGGCAGGGAGTTCCATAGACTTACAACGCGCTGGGTGAAAAAATATTTTCTTTTGTCTGTTCTTACTCTCCCAGCCCTCAATTTGAGTGTATGTCCCCTAGTTCTGGTATTTTGGGAGAGAGAGAAGAGCTTCCCTCTATCCACTTTACTCATACCCTGCATTATTTTGTACGTCTCAATCATATCCCCCCTCAAGCGCCTTTTTTCCAGACTAAAGAGGCCCAAATGTTTTAGCCTTTCTTCATAAGGGAGGTGCTCCAGCCCGGTAATCATTTTAGTCGCTCTCTTCTGCACCTTTTCCAGTTCCACTATGTCTTTCTTGAGATGCGGTGACCAGAATTGTACACAATACTCCAGGTGGGGCCTTACTATTGTTTTGTATAATGGCATTATAATGTTGGCTGTTTTATTTTCAATCCCCTTTTTGATAATCCCTAGCATGGAATTGGCCTTCTTCACGGCTGCCACACATTGGGGAGACACCTTCATGGAGCTGTCCACCAACACACCAAGATCTCTTTCCTGATCCGTCACGGATAACTCAGAGCCCATGAGTTGATAAACGAAGTTTGGGTTTTTTGCCCCAATATGCATTACTTTACATTTGGTTACATTAAAACGCATTTGCCATTTCTCAGCCCACTCCCCAAGTTTGGAGAGATCCTTCTGGAGCTCTTCACAATCTTCTCTGGTATTTACCACACGAAAAAGTTTTGTGTCATCTGCAAACTTGGCCACCTCACTGTTTATCCCTGTCTCCAGGTCATTTATGAACAGATTGAAAAGCACCGGTCCCAGGACAGAGCCCTGGGGCACACCGCTTTTCACTTCTCTCCATTGTTTCCGGGATCTCAACCAGTTCTCAATCCATAAGAGGACCTGCCCTCTTATCCCCTGACTGTGCAATTTTCTCAGCAGCCTTTGGTGAGGGACTGTGTCAAAAGCCTTTTGAAAATCCAGATAGACTATATCAACCGGTTCACCCAAATCCACGTGCCTGTTGACCTTTTCAAAAAATTCTAAGAGGTTTGTCAGACAAGATTTACCCTTACAGAAGCCATGCTGATTTTCTCTCAGCAAGGTTTGTTCTTTTATGTGTTTTAAGATTTTCTCTTGGATGAGGCTTTCCACCATCTTCCCTGGGACAGATGTAAGGCTAACCGGCCTGTAGTTTCCCGGGTCCCCCCTCCTTCCTTTTTTAAAAATTGGTGTGACATCTGCTATCCTCCAGTCCCCCGGCACTGTGGCCGTTTTAAGAGACAAGTTGCATATAACCGTTAAGAGATCTGCAATTTCATTTCTCAGTTCCCTAATAACCCTATGTCCTTTATCAGGTATTTTATCAATTTTTATGAATTATTATAACCTGTTTGCCCCCCTACCACCACTAACTGGGTAGAATTAAAAATAAAAAATGATTTTGTTTCAAAAGACTGTACATGAAAATTTGTCTAAAAACTCTTAGGTCAACTTTAGCAGAATGGTGTGTTATCAGAGGAAAATCGGATTTTAAAGCAATCTATAAAATAATTACCGTAAACACTACTCATATTTCAAATATGTACACTGAATGCATAATTTCTGGCCTGTATTTAAATGTTTCAATTGCTTTTAAGTGTTCATTTTAATTTTGTATTGTAAGCCGCCTAGAGATCTTTGGGGGAGAGAGAGAGAGAGAGAGAGAGAGAGAGAGAGAGAGGGAGGGAGAGGGAGAGAGAGAATGAATAATGTATGAAAGACTATCTCAGTCAGAGATGGACCAAGGACACGCCCCTGTCCAAATGCTGTTTGGGGGAAAAACCCCACTCCTTCACCACTGACTCCTGGCTATGGCTGATAGCAGGGACAGTCTAACAATACAGGGACAGTTATGATTTCTAATCCCTGTGTAGCTAAGTGGTAGGAAGGTGGGTGCAGCGGTGGTTGGTTTCCCAACAAATCTAGTGAGGCAGGGGAGCTTTTATCCTTTCTGACTGGGGTGGGTTACAGAGATCACATTACACCTCTACTAAAGCAACTCCACTGGCTGCCAATCACCTACCAGGCTCAATTCAAGGTGCTGACCTTAACCTACAAATCATCTCTGCTGTCTTTCTGGAAGCAGGCAAAGACCTTACTTTTCGGGCAAGCTTTCCCTGAATGAGGGACTTCCTACTATGTAACTATATATGGATTACCATACATAATTGCATTGCCTGATTTTATAAGAACACGGGTGTTTTCCATGTTACTTTCCAGCCCTCATAATGGATTTTCTTTTCTGTTTTTTGCACGCTCTTTGTAGCTCTACTGTTACTTCTTAATGTTCTAATATGCCTCTTCTAACTGCCTGTTCTGAACTTGAATATGTCTTAAATGTTCTGGATTGTATATTGTCCCTCATTATTGTAAGCCACCTTGGGTCCTTTTCCAAGGAGAAAGGTGGGGTAAAAATATTCAAAATAAATAAATAAATAAATAAATAAATAAATAAATAAATAAATAAATAAATAAATAAATAAAATTCAGGAAATCTCTGCAGCTCACAACGCCCAGAACTACGATGTGCCTTTACGCCATTATGTATGTTTGTAGGTCAGTGTTTTAAATGAGAGTAGGTCAAACTAATGCCAAAAGATGCCCTGAGGGTGTGCTTGTGTGTATGTGTGTGTATGTGTGTACTTCAGGCCACCATATTCTCACGTGTGCTTAGAATTCCTCCTCCAAATGCAAGGAGCTGGGGACAGAGCTCTTCTTAAAAGCAAAAAAGGCAATGGCAATCCCATTGTGTTGCGCAGCCACCCAATCTGGCATCTGCAAAACAGCACCCAAGGGATTCAAACCTCAACCACAGGTTTAGGAGATCATCTATAATGCCTGCTCCTCAGAAAATACGTTGGGGGATGTTTGTTACTACACAGTCTAGCAGCACACACATGCCTCTTTCGACAGGAAAAAATGGGGGGGGGCAGGATTTGAAGCCACTTTATGTGTCTTTTGCAAAAGCACAAGCAAAGAGAGACACGTTTTAACCATGTTCTAAAGAATTTCTTCCTAGTGTTGGCGAAAGAGCCCAGTCGCAGAGGGTTGGTCTTTCCCTTGTTGTGGACATATTTTTATGAGACATATGAAAGCAATTATTCTGGACTCAAATGTTCGTAATATAATATGTATGCATGTATCCAATACATAAAAAGCAGAATTCGATCTTGGGTATAAAATAGGTAGCTGCTGAATAGAGAGTCAAAGCCTTGAACTCTGAAGTCCAATGTTTTACTGGCAACAGCTCTCCCTGGTATCAGGCACGTGTCTTTCCCAGCCCTTCTAACCAATAGGTTTCCCATTACAGATAGTACGAATTCAACCTAGCACTCCTTATTCACACAGGGCATACACTCTGCCAACAGGCTGTGGCTCCTTTTATAGGAAAAGGGTAAAAGTTCTTCACACTTTGGTACCCAAATTTCCCAAGGCCCCTAAGAAAGTTGATCTCTTCTGCAAAAGCAGGTGAGAACATCTTCAGGACAAAAGCAGACATGCAGGAAGGATGTACGGGAAGAACTGGGTCACTAGGCACATGTTCAAAATATTAAGAGGAGAAAAATGCAAGATGTGAATTGTTGGGTGGGGATCGCCCCAGCGTCCACGAAGCCCAGAGAACAAGAGACCAGGGCCAGCATTCTGCTCAATACTGCACACATTTGGAGCACAAACTGCAGCCGCTACTGCTGGAATCTGACGAGGTGCTGTTCACATACAGGACTTCCAAAGTCAACATAAGAGAACATTACCCTACAATCTAGGGCTTTGATTTCCATCTGTTTGACTGATGAATGCAAATAATCACTTGGCCCCAATAGTACCAAAAATCTGCCTAGAAGGCTTTCTTTCTGATCTGATGTTGGGTTTGTTCGGTACGAAGCCAGACACAGCAGCCAGGCAGAATTTGCAGCTATTCTTTCAACTTTTACAACCTGCAGTGCCAAGGTGTTTAATGAAAGCTGTGATCACTGAAGTCCCTTCAGTTTGATTCGGAAGTGGCTCACTACTAAGAACTCCTGGATACCCTCTGGTGTGCGCAGATACCCTCCTTTCATGGTTCATGGTTCAATGGCATCTCAGGAACATCACTGGACAAAACTTGTTCAGAACCACATTTATTTTCTCTTGCACCTGACCAGATCTCCAAGAAATTCTTTTTCTAAGGCATGCAGTAAAAATGAGTTTTGAGCCGTGCAGCCATTAAAACAAACAAAATTAGAACTAGACTATGAGTGATACCTTCATAGGCTGCTGGTAGAGAAATAAAAAGAGTTTGCTGAGCTTTCGAGAACGCAAGTCTTCTTTTTCAAAGCAGTTATAAAAGTCCAAACATGGCAAAGGATGTAATTTGCCAGGAGAGAGATCCAAAAAGTTCATCTGGCAAGATGGAGGCCAGGTGTTCTTCATGGTAGGCAGAGCAGCATGGTCCGGGCTGATTCAAACAAAGAGCTGCATGGTGTGCGCACATACCCCCTGCTTACAACCATCATCTCTATTGGCTCTTTCGAAGCACAAGGCTCCTGGTTGGCCAGAAACGAATTAGAAGCAGAAGATCGGTGGAAAACCACAAAAAGCAAGCTCGGGGGGGGGGAGTTTGGGGGGGGGGGGAAGAATTTTAAAATGTCCCACTAGAATCCTTAAAATAGCATGTCCGGCTCATTTTAACACACACACACACAATTTGCACAATCTGTGTCTGTCTGCACTGCCAGGAACACAAAGAGTAGAGCAAAGAACAACTCACATTATAATGTACGTTTCTTAACCTATTAAGAGTGTGTCGTTGATGTAGGTTAGTAAATTGCTATTTAGTCGTACAGATAATGTGCTCACTATTAACAAACCTACCAAGAAGTGTATTAAAAACACAACAGGGGAAAGGAGACATTCTGAATTAATGCCTCCTTATATTTCTGAATTTTGGACAGGTGACCAACATTTAATTTAGCTGAAATATAGTTGGTCACGCTACCTCAAATTAATTCACATAAATGAAATTCAAAAATAAAAGCATACAATTGTCTTGCCCTGCATCTTCAGGAGCAATCTGCTTTTCAGGAGTGGCCAGCTTTCCGAAAGGCCTCATCCTCTTCCCTGCCTGGGCGTGGAGCTTGTGAACTCAAGAAAAGAATCCTTAACACCAAGTTTTAAACATTTCTGGTCCAAGCACTTATGTAACATTTTCCGTCGAGAGCACATGCCAAGAATCTATGAATGGCAAAGACCTCGATAAAACCACCCACATTTTTAACCACTGCACAGGAAAATATGGTAGTTGTTAAAAGTCTTTTTCATACGTACTGGTGCCACACTTTCACTCACCCAAGGAGGTGAACTGGATTCAAATTTCGTGACACAAATCACAAAGCGCTCTGGAAATACACGCAAGTCTGCAAGAGAAGAAAGCAGAAAGGTATCATCTTTCGACTCACTGCTGGTCCCCTTCCCCCCTTGTGTTGTGACAAGTTCAAGCTTATGTTCTAAACCAACCAACTTAAGCCGTTCATTATATTTTAGCATAACCCACATTTTGCCCCCCGCCACGTATCTGTTCTTTCTTCTTTATTTACTCTGCATCCTTGACACACAAGATCATTCTGCCCTAAGAAAAAAGCTCCTGAAGTTAGGAGCTGGAACTGATGTAACACTAAAGTTTTGCCACATACACCCAAGCATGAGGCAGACTAGCCTATGTTTCCTATTAATGGACATTCCTTAGGCCTATCCGTAAGAAGGTGAATGTGGCAGCTGACGATATTAACAACTATCGACCAGTCGCCAACATTCCCTTCATGAGTAAGGTCTTGGAGAGGGTGGTGGTGGATCAGCTTCAGGCCCTCCTGGATGAAACTGATGCCCTCGATCTGTTCCAGTCTGGGTCCAGGCCGTGGCATGGCACGGAAACAGCACTGGTCACCCTGCAAGATGAACTACTGAGGGAGGCCGATGGGGGCAAGATGTCCTTGTTGGTCCTCCTTGATCTCTCAGCGGCCTTTGATACCGTCGACCACAGAATCCTCCTGGGGAGGCTCTCTGAGTTGGGAGTCAGGGCCCCTGCCTTGGCGTGGTTCACTTCCTTCTTGCAGGACCGTCCCCAGAGAGTGGAGATTGGTGAGATGCAGTCCACCCCATGGACCATCAAGTGTGGGGTTCCACAGGGGTCGATCATCTCACCAATGCTATTTAACATATATATGAGGCCGCTGGGAAGGGTCATCAGGAGTTTTGGAGCTTCGTGTCATCAGTATGCTGATGACACCCAGCTCTATCTCTTCTTTCCATCATCTGCAGTGGATGCTGTTCCGTGCCTTGAGAGCTGCCTGGATGCCGTTCTGGGATGGATGAGGGCAAACAGACTGAGGTTGAACCCGGACAAGACGGAAATCTTGCGGGTAGGGGCTCCTAATGTCAGTGGGTTGGGAAAGTCCCTCTCATTTGGGGGGGGGTTTGACTCTCCCCGCTCAGAATGAGGTGCGCAGTTTGGGTGTTCTTCTGGATCTGGCGCTATCCATGGAATCTCAGGTAGCGTCGATGGTCCGCTCTGCCCACCACCATCTGCGGCAGACTGCTCAACTGTGTCCCTATCTGGACATGGGGGCTCTAACCACGCTGGTCCATGCATTGGTAGTCTCAAGACTGGACTATTGCAATGCTCTCTGCCCTTGAGGCTGATGCGGAGACTCCAGCTGACCCAGAAGATGGCGGCCAGATTGCTGACTGGGACTAGAAAATACGATCATATATCCCCAGCGCTGGCCGCCCTGCACTGACTTCCAGTTTGGTTCTGCATCAACTTCAAGGTTTTAACTATGACATACAAAGCCCTAAACGATTTAGGACCTCACTACTTGTCTGAGCGCCTTCTCCCTTTGAAAACCGCCCATAATACCCGATCCTCCCAGGCTAGGCGTCTGAGGCAACTAACACCACGAGAGGCCCGAAAGGAAAAAACAAGAAATAGGACCTTTTCTGCCATTGTCCCTTGCCTATGGAATAACCTTCCACCAGACATCTGCCTGGTCCCCTCTTTGGCTGCCTTTAAAAAACTATTAAAAACTTGATTATTTAAGCAGGCATTCCCACAAATATAATTCCAACTCAGTGTTCACCCATTAAATCTTCATCTTAACTGATTAGCCTGCCAATAATAATATATTGTTTTATTGTTTTATGTCACTTTAATATTATTTTTATTTTATTTTTGTTTTATTGTGTTACAATGGTTTTATTGCATAAATTGTTTGAATGTATTAATTGTTGTAAACCGCCCAGAGTGACCTTGCTGCCAGATGGGCGGTTTACAACAATTAATACATTCAAACAATTTATGCAATAAATTGTTTGCAAATCCAATAAATAAATAAATAAATAAATAAATAAATAAATAAATTTCATAGAGTGCGGGAAAAACATCCTGCAGCATTGTTTTGTCTGAAAGCTTATATCAGTGGTGGTGAACCTTTGACACTCCAGATGTTCTGGACCACAACTCCCCCAGGCCTTTGGCATTGGCAATCTAGCCTCGGGAGATGGTGTCCAAAACATATGGAGTGCCGCAGGTTTGCCACCACTGCCTTATATCATAACACACAGCGTTGAAACTAGACCAGGCATGTCCAAACTTTGGCTCTCCAGATGTTTTGGACTGCAACTCCCACAGTCCTTTGCCATTGGAAATACAAGCTTGGAATTCTGGGAGTTGTGGTCCAAAACATCAGGAGGGCCAAAGTTTGGACATGCCTGAACTAGACATTAGGGGCCAAACTAGAATCAGAGATGTAAAACTTCTGGAAACTTGGGGTGGGGGGTGGGAAAATCCCTTCCAATGTTTCAGATTTTCTGCAAAGTTTTCCCAAGGCTTCAGAATTTTTTGAATGTTTACATCTCTGGATGTGATGTTTACCATGTCACTGCTAGTCATCATGTACTGTATTTTTCCATGTGTAAGACTATATTTTTTGTTTAAAATGGTTAGACTAAAAATTGAGGGTCATCTTATACATGGAAGTAAGTCGAGGAGAGAACTGCGTGGTTGCGAAACCATAATTTTGGTTGGGAAAGTGGGGGGGGTCATCTTATACATGGGGGCACCTTATAGATGGGAAAATATGGTAAAGCAGCAACAAAGTGGACAATAAACATTAGAATCCTACTCAATCCTTCTCAAATCCAAAAACCTCCAGCGCATGCCTAATAGCAGACACTAGAAAAGGCCAGCCATATCTCTCTTTGGTGATGGTTTCAAATCCTGGAGGCCACTGAGAAAGCATCGTGTTTCTGGGATTGGTGGGCCTAACATCAAACAATAATAAAAGCCTCCTTTTGAAAGAAAGATCTTAGAACTGCTTACGTTGGGGGTATTCCAGAGACCTCCTGGTCCTCTGGTTTAGGAGATCACCACCAGCATTTTGAATCAAGGCTGAAAACTATTTGGTAACTGACAAAGCTGATAGAAAACTGATACTATCGGAATGGACAGCTTGTTTTCAGAGTCCCTACTAGCATATTCTGGACCTACTTGCAGTCTCCTATCTGTCTCCAGGGGTGATTAAAGTCATCTAACTTGGAGGTGACAGTTACATGAATGTCCAGAGCCAGACTGTGGCACAAAAATGTAAAAAACAGTCATTTAAAAAATTAGAGGGAAAGTATTGCTATCAAATGCATGTTACTAAACTACAGATGAACATGATTCCAGAAGATTTTCAACAGAGCACTTAAAAATTCCGAGTGGTTTGTTATTTCTGGCAACTTGAGATTTGATGGCACCTCTTCCTGCAGCAGCTCCGCTTGGGAAAACACGAAACAAGATCGGGTCCAATGACATCACCTAGAAGCTGCATTAGAGCAGGAAACTCAACAAAAGCAGTTTCTTGTACAACGGTCTCCCACCCTTTGACAACCGGGCTGACTCACAGGGCAACTTGACTGTTTCACACTCCAAAGGCTTGATAAAATGCCGAGTCTCATGACTGTAGGAATGTGGTATGGGGCACAGCCAGTTATTCCAACCACAGTTTTTTGGGGACAACACCCCCTAAAAATTAACATATTAGCAACAATTGATTGAACAATGAAACAACAATGGCAAGTCTGTAACATTTCCAGGTATTCTTGACCCTGCGGACTGGATCCTCAAAACAGAAGAAGGTACGGTGCAGAATAAACCGTTGTGAGTGTTGAGATATGCTCTCTGATCTTGGTACTTGGTACTTGGAAGGAAGGAAGGAAGGAAGGAAGGAAGGAAGGAAGGAAGGACGAGCTATACAGTATTTTAATTGTTCTTCATGAGACTTTCACTCCATCCTACCCTTGATAAAGATGCTCATCAATTGATGAGATTTATCTCCTAACTTTCTAGTCAATCATTCTCAAGCTGCGCTACAAAAAGTTTTAATAATACACATGGACAGATACATGTCCAACCCACACAATCAACATCCCCTGTCTGAAGCCAGGGGCAGAGCAGGAATGTAATTAAAAAAATAAAAAATAAAAAATAAAAAAAGCAGAACTTTTCAGTCTGTTGAATGGGACCAGCATTTTTATTTTATTTTATTTTTGCAAGTTTAATAATAATAATAATAATAATAATAATAATAATAATAATAATAATA
>JAHTLZ010000074.1:18218790-18239839 GCA_023846285.1 Phrynocephalus versicolor | reverse complement strand
TTATTATTATTATTATTATTATTATTATTATTATTATTATTATTATTGATGATGATGATGATGATGATGATGATGATGATGATGATGATGATACTCACCTCTCTCTTTCGATCAGAAAGCCATACACTGTGTTCACTTGAGTCTTGTGGCATAAGGTTGAGATCTGCCAGCACTGCATAGTCCCCACACTTAGGATATTTGGGGGAAATGAGGGAAACAGAAAGAAGAGAGAATATGAATGTTTTCATATTCTGCTTTATTAATACATCTATCACAAAAATTTCACAGGGATATAAATTTGTCAGGCTCTAATGTGCCACAATATTTTTCTAACTCCCACACCCATTTTCCCTTTGATTTTGAAAGGATACAATGCAGACTTATAATATCCAACTTAAAAGAAATCACATCATAAGAACCTTAACATTTTAAAGCCAAAACCTAAGTATAACTGGGTGGGAACCTAGTCATGATATTTGTGCAGTTGAGAAAAACAGCATTCTACCAGGTAACTCTAGAAAGGGTGGCAGTCCAAACCAAAAAATTCTAAGTTAAAAACTGAGCTTCAAATCTGCATGTTTGCTCTGTGCCAAATTTGGGGGTGTTTGGGCAAAGAGTTTTTGAGTTGTGGGTTTTTTAAAAAGTAACACTGATTTACCCCATGGAGAACCAAGTGACATGGAGCTCCAGCTGATTTAAAACAGATCCAATATATTGATGAGGAAAAGAAATGCATACCTTGGAAGAAAAACTGATCCCTGGCTCCCATTTTTTTAATTTCACAGAACTTCAGCCATTCATGACTCTAACAGGCTATCTGCAATTAGTGCTTTTCAAGCTAGGAAAATGCTGAGGATTTGTCTCAACATTCTAAACAAGGTTGAACATTTCCTTCTGCCATTCTGAGGTAGACTGTGAAAGAAAGAAGTTAAATACTCCCTGGCCAAATATTTTTTTAACTCCTTTCCATGAAAACATTTAAAAGGATATTTTTAAAACTAAAGAACAATATTCAACAGCTCACTCATTTAAGCTGTAAAATTACCGTGATTTTGTTTGTTTTTTGCTTTATGGCTACGGATTATTTCAAAGCAAGTTTTATCTCTGTGTGAAGATTTTCAGTCATCCAAGTGAATTTATCTGGAAATTGACTCATGGCAACTGGACTTCTTTTCTTGAGAGATTGAAATGTTTTGCTGCCCATCCAAACAGCTTCATCAGTCTGAGGAAAGCTAGTTGTGAGTCTTCCATTTTATAGTTCACTTTGACCTCATGTCATCCTGATCTGAAATAGGCTCATAAGATGAACAATGGCCTGAATAGGCTTGTTAGGTAGACAATAGTCTCAGTCAGCTCATTAGATGGACAATGCCCCACTTTTACAGCCTCCTCAACACCATAAAGCTTGAGTCCTTAGCCATGGCCTTGTTGGTGGAGGTGTGAAGTATTCTTGGTGTGTCTGGGGATTGTTGAAATGGCTGCTTGATAAGTAGCAGAAAGATTGTGCCTGAAGGTCCCCCCACCTCTGTTGAGATAGGGGTTTTCAATGCTTACATAAATGGCTTCCCTGACCCCTCTCTCAAACCACCTATCTTCTCTGTCTAATACTGTATGTGTACATCCTCATCTTTGTCCTTCAAGTTTTATCTGGTTTACTCGTGAGTAAGGAGACAGCAGTAACAACAGCCAAAGACAGCTGCAGTGTGAGTGGAGTGGGTAAATGTTAAGGACACAGTAGCTAGGCAAAGACCCACTTTCCCCCTAACTTTCTCAGTTGATTAATTACTGACTTGCAAAATGTCCTATCATTAACAGCTTTGTACAGTTCTTGCAAACCAAAAGCATCTTATCTTACGTTCTTTTCTCTTCCTGCTGCCTCCCCTCCGTCCTAGTGTTGCAAAAATGGTGGCTTAGTATATAGATTTACCCTTTGATCATATGACTAGAAAAATACTAGGTTAGTTATTATTGGAAAATACTTAGAAGGCACCTGTTAGTAGGCAGAACATAAAACATAATTGGTTTGGATAAAGATTAGCAGTGCATGTAACAGAAATCCTATACAGTGGTACCTTGTATAAAGGAATTAATTCGTTCCAAATGAAATTATGTTAAGCAAATTTTCCTTTATACAAATTCCCATAGGAATGCATTGAAAGCAGAGTAATCCCATTTTTATGTTGTACGGATTTTCCCCATAGGCAATTATGTTAAGCAAATTTCCCCTATCTCTGGAATTTTTTATGTTGTACAAATTTTCTGTTATACAAGCTGTCTGTTATACAAGGTACCACTGTATAAGAATGATTTAAGGTGGCCTTCAATGAGACAAAGTCTTTGGATATTAATCCACTAAGTTCTCCTTATCTTGCAAGATAAATAGCTATTTCCGGACTTAGGTTATTGTGGTGTGCTTGGTGCTTTACCCTCCCTCCTTACAGGTAAAAACCAGACCTGCCAGGAGATAATCAAACATGCTAGATCTTCCTCTTTGTCTACTGGTATGCCTGGAGTAGGAACTGGCAAACCACTCCAGTATTCCTGCCAAGAAAACTCCATGGACATGGGGTCACAAAGAGTCAGTCATGACTATAATGATACAACACATACCTCACTTTTCCCAGCCATATAGTCTATTCTGGCCACTTCTGTATTTCCATTATACGTGCATGGTAGGAAAGGCTCAGGCTAGTCGTTTCTGCTCAAGTGAGAAATCAGGCTTGACTTGATTGAGCACTCACCTTCCTGCTTTTCTAGCTATCTTTACTATCTGTACTACGGATGGGAACAAAACGGAAAAACTCAGTTTTGTTCCGTTCCGTTTCATCCTCCCCGTGTTTAGTTGTGTATAGTAAGTAATGAAATTTTTCAAAAAAAAAGTTACTTATGAATAACAAAATGAAATGGAAACCCCCCAGCAGGGGGCTAAGAGGGTAGCAGTGACACCAGCGCTCCCCTCTCAGCCCCCTGTTGTGGGATTCCCCGTGCCCGCTGCTGCCTCCCAGCTGGGAGGTGGTGGAGAAATCTCCTGGCAGGGGTCTGAGAGGATAGCGCTGATGTCAGCAATCCCCTCTCAGCTCCCCGCTGGGGGATTCCCCACCACCTCCCAGCTGGGAGGCAGCGGCGCCGGAACCTGTTCAGTGGCTTACAAGCAGAATGAAATGGTTCGTTTCAAGTGAAACAAACACAATTTCTTGCATCTTTGGTTCGGTTCGGTTCAGTTCATTTTGTCACGTAACAAACTGGCAAATCAGCATTTTGTTTTTCGTTTGGTGCCCATCCCTAATCTGTAACAACACCACAGAGCTCATTTTAGTTCCTTCCTTCCTTCCTTCCTTCCTTCCTTCCTTCCTTCCTTCCTTCCTTCCTTCCTTCCTTCCTTCCTTCCTTCCTTCCTTCCTTCCAAATCTTCCTTTTACACAATATGGATGATTTTGATCTTGGTTTCCAGTGACATTTTTTGCTTCTTTCTCAGCTTACCTAGCTGAAAGAAAGGAACTGGAAATTGGAGCATAGTTTTCTAGTCTTCATTTGCCAGAGCAGGCATGGCCACATAGGTTTAACCAAGTGGTTAAAGGGTCTGCATGTTTCTCCATTGTATGTATTGTTCCTACTCACACCTCTGCTTCACCATTTCATTAAGTCCAAAACAGCCCTTCAACATATTATGGCACAGAGGGCTTATGACTAGAGATGGGCACGACCAGGAAAAATGACGTTTCGAGTTGTCGTGTGTCGGAGCCGGCCCGTTTCGGCTCATTTCCGTTTGTCGCGAAATTTTTCAAAAATGTGTCGTTTCGTTTGTCGTCTGTCGTTAGTACTGGTTTAGGGGGGTAGGGTAGCGGGCTCCTGGAGGCACCTCTCTGGGGTGGGTGCTTCCTCTGGCCCGCTACGAAGGGAAGGCATTTAGCGGGCTCCTGGAGGCACCTCTCTGGGGTGGATGCCTCCTCTGGCCCGCTACAAAGGGAAAAGGAAGGGTACATGACCGTGTAGCCATTGCGTACCAAGTGGCACTGGCAGAGGCACCTCTCTTTTGGGTGCCTCTACTCTGACTCACTAAGAAGGACAGCATACTGGCGTACAGGTTTTGGAACTTTGGACTGGTGAGCGAGGTGAGAGAGGAATGCCTCTCTGCTGGGCACCCTATGGCTCACTAAGAAGGGAAATGTACTTGTGTGTAGTGCAATGCGAGTACAGATCTGCCTTAGGATTGGAGTTAGGGCAAGGGCTAGGCTTAGGGTTACGGGTAAGGTTAGGGTGAGTTAGTAGGCTGCACCTCTGGGTGCCTCTGACCCACTAAGAAGGACAGTGTACTGGCGTATGGGTTAGGGTTAGGGTTAGGGTTAGTGGGCTTTTTATGCCCGACTGGCACATCCCAGAAGTCTCAGTCAAAACCTGTCCAAGTGGCCATGCGATTGGTGGAATGGCTCCAAAAATTTGCATGGTCCCATCCCATGGCCAGCCCATCACTGCGCATGTGCAGGTGTAAAAAAATAAAAATAAAAATAAAATAAAATAAAATCAATGGGATTGGAGACAGACGTTTATTGCAAGAAAAACCCACTGCTGCTACTGTAAAAATTCAGGCAGTTAAAATACCCGATTTTCGCATGTTTCTGTGTGGGGCTTTGGTGGGTTTTTGGACCACGATTTCAAAAAAAAATTGTGGTCGCCATTTTGGATCCCCCCGCACCGCATGGCATGACGAGACGACGAGGATGCCCCCCACCAGAGCAGCCCAGGACAGGAGAGGGGGGAGGCCGGGGACCCCCCCCCCAGAAACCACCCCTCTGGTAGGTGCCCTCACTCAGGCAGGCATATTTTCGCCTGCTTTTTTGGCCGGGAATCGGGTTTTTTTTTTAAATCTTTTTTTCTGTGCTGCTTGGCATCGCGCGATCGCTGCGATGCCATGAACGACAACAACAAATCAGACCCAATTTTTCTTTTATCGGTTCGAGTTCGAGTTCTGACAGCTTAATTGTCATTACCGTTTCCGTTGCGTAACAGAAACGAGGAACGGAAATGGAAATGAGAATTCGCCAAGTCGTGTCCATGTCTACTTATGACCATATCCAAGCTGTTCTTGCTTCTGTTTACACCCAGTAACCTTGGGACAGATCACACACTCATCTTCTGGAATCTTCTACTGCTGGGTAATTCTATATGAGGGAATTTTCTGATAGAACTTGTGGTAGCATATGTATATTTAAACTTCTTTAAAAAGTTTAAAGAAGTTAAACTTCTTTTTAACTTCTTTAAAAAGCCAGAAAATTCAATTCTTCAAAAAAATAAAAACAAAAAAACCCCCCTCTTTTTGAATGTGAGATATTGTGCTTCCGTACTCACGGTTCAAAGCACCAGGAAATGGCCCACTATTGCTGCAAAATATTGTTCCCGCTTTGCCAGCAGAAAAAAAGGATGCCAAGCTTTACATAGCAAAGGGCAGAGTTAATGTTGGCACCATCAAAGGCAGCAGTCAAGATGGTCTACGGCAGTGGTGGCAAATCTTTGGCACTCCAGATATTTTGGACCACAGCTCTGTATTGTCACTGGTAATACAGGCTTGGAATTCTGGGAGTTGCAGTCCAAAACATCTGGAATGCAGTAGGTTTGCCACCACTGGTCTATGAGATGCCCTCTTCTGCTCAGTCTCATTCACACTTGTTGAAAAGCAGCCCGGATAATTGGATAAATTTAACATCGATGTATGGAGTGAAATGTGTACCATTTAGCAATAAAATATTTCGTCCCTTTGTAATTTTAAGTTAGCTGAATTCTTCTTTAGGTAGACTTCAACTGTCTAACATTTCTCACTACTGAAGCAAAGTACTTGTACAATAATACCTTGTTTTACAAGTACCTTGGTCTAAGAGTGTTTTGCAAGACGAGCAAACATTTCTGATGAATTTTTTTCTTGATTAAGGAGCAATGTCTTGCAATACGAGCACTAGAACAGGTGCATGATCACAAGTGAACCCATGGTGGCTCTCTATCTATCTACCTCTCTACTGGATTGTGCTGGGATTGTCTGGAATGTTCCTTCTCAGGCAAGCCTCCAAAGCAGAGGGAAAGAGCGGACTGGAGGTCTCCCTTGCATCCGCCACAAAGATTTTCAAAGGTGAGTGCAGGCTAGGGGTTTGTTTTTTTGTTATAGTTATATTTTTCTTTAATTTCTTTTCAACATCTTTTTTATTTTTCAAACTATTTCTAATCATGGGACAGACAGTCCAGTGTGTATATGGCTGCAAATTGCATTTTATCATTGCCACATTAAAAGCAAGGAGTAAAATCTAGTTGTTATTCCCAAACAGAGCAGATTCTGCACTCAGGTACCTTAAATCTTGGTGTGGACAATGATTTCAAGCCAACTTCTTTTGTGAGTTTGGCATTTTGTATGTATAGTATGTGATCTATGGGACCTCAGAACGAATCACCTGAGTTTCCATGATTTCTTATGGGGAGATTTGCTTTGATATATGAGTTCTTTGGTTTACAAGCATGTGTCCAGAATGAATTATGCTCTTAAACCAAAGTACTACTGCACTAGTTAAGAGATATGGCTTCCTTTTTCCCAGCACAGAAGAAACACTGGCCTAGAGAAAGATATTAACAAGGCAGCAGCACGGTCAATTCACTTTTTGACCTCTTGATTTTAATGCAGTAGATATGGCTAAGATATGTAGTTGTCACCTGTGTCAACATCAATATATGCAGATATTGTATAACCCTGGGCATTCGGTGGTCTCTCTGTTGTGAAGGTCTATGAGTAACCCTTCCATAGATTAAAGTATGGCTGATTACTTCTACTCTGGCTATTACCCCCCTTCAGCAATGGCTAATGGGGCAATTTGCTAGTCAAAGACAGCTATCACTGAAAATTAACCAAGAGACAAGTGGATGTTATCCTCACCAGAAGGTATTTGATTATGTGAACAAAGGAGCCTATTGTTCATTCCAGTTCAGCAGTATAGCTAACAACCTCCTAACACAGGTGTGGCCAACATCAAGGCTAGCTATATAATTCAGGGTGCTAGAGTCCAAAAAAAAGGTCACCTCTCTAAGTTCTGGGTAGGCTTGTGCCATCACTGATCCATCCTGAGCTTGCGTGGCAAGATGTAAACCACACTTCCACATAGAGATGCCTTTGATGCCCTTAAGCTTTGAGCTCCCTCCGGAAGTCCTCCAGTAAGATCAGAATGTTTCCTCTTTTCTTACACTCAGAGGCAGTGGCTTCATATTTCTGTATGAATCCTGTTCCAGCCACCACTGTCTGACTCTAGATCATGTTTCCATCAGCTTCAGAAAACAATAATGACTGGGCTTGTCCATTAACATGGGCTTCTCCATTAACCATGTTCATTCACATGAGACACTTGGAAGTCAGTATTATTAAAGACCAATAAGCAGGAAAGTGTCTAAATACAATATGTGCTTTAAAATAAGCCTTCAGCATAGAAAGGGAACTGTTTGGTGCAACTGCCTAGGTCAGTGATGGTGAACCTTTTGGAGACCAAGTGCACAAACCCATTTATTTTTTGCTAAGTGTCAATACGACAATTTAACCTGAATACTGTGGTACCCCAGGTTACAAATGCTTTGGGTGGTACTCTTTGGGAAAGCAAGGATGGCTGATGGGATGCCCAGAGCAGTGTGGCTGGAGAGTAAACTGGGGCTACAAAGGAACCCACAAACCACTGACCCCCCCCCCTTCACCCGGCTCTCTGCACGGTACCATTTTGACAGTCTCGAAATGGCTCCGTGCAGAGAGCCAGGCGAAGGGGAGGCAGTGGTTTGTGGGTTCCTTCGTAGCCCCAGTTTACTCTCCAGTCACACTGCTTTTGGGATGCCCAGAGCAGTATGGCTGGAAAGTAAGCTGGGGCTACAAACGAGCCCACAAGCTGCTGTCTCCCCTTTGCCCGGCTCTCTGCATGGAGCACAGTAGCGTGCTCAGAGCAGAGGGGGAAGTGCCGTGGCTGTGAGGGGGCAATGTTGCGTACTCACAGAAAGGGCTCCATGTGCCATTTTTCGCACTCGTGCCACAGATTTGCCAACACTGGCCTAGATCAAAACACCTCCTCTCTCCATCATACTATAGCTCTGCATTTCAGTGGGTTTACAGTGGCTAAGGGAGTAAAAAGGTACATAAAAGTATCTGATGTTAAATTACATATAAGCCACTATTTCATTTCTACAGCTTCAGAGTAAGACCTGGGTGCTGGCCAAAAACAAAAAACAAAATAATCACTTCAGTACTTCACAATCATACCTACAAGAATTTACATTTTGTGTTGATGAGTGAAGGAGACTCTATTGGTTCAAAAGTTCACAGGAGTTGTGCATTTGCAGGGAGAGCTCTGGCAGCCAATGATGACACAAGTGGGAAATCTCCTGAAGACAGGTGTCAAAACACATTCAGCTGATTTCACAATGGCACAGATTGCTGTTTTCATTTGCAGTGTAGGACAATGGAGGTTTATGTAAGCCCTATAAATTTATTTGCCAAAAGAACAGAGAACATTTGTGTGACGAGCCTTTGGTAAATTCTATTTATATACAACCTGTCATATAAAACTTATATTCTCTTCAACACAGGGGTAGGGGGAGAGATGGGCATAAACCATAGGAATAAAAACAACATTAAGCCCACTTCAAATCTTGCATTCCAGCAGTAGTTAACATCTTTCTTTAACCTAATTTCCTTAGACTGCTTTCCCTTCCTGATTTCTGCTCTGTTCTAGAGATGAGCAGAAACCACTGGTTCTGCACAGTTCGCTTATTGGCCGCACAGCTGATCCGTAGTTCAGTGTCCTGTTCCCTCTGCCCCTCCATTTTGGAGGCGGCACGGCATGGAAGCCAGGATGCTGCCTCCAAGTGGGACACCTGCTGGAGGGGACCGGCTGCCGGACTTCAAATCAGCTAGCGACTAGAACCAGCAGTTTGTGTCCATCTCTACTCCATTCTTCGAAGACAGTGGCATTCAGCAGACAAGTGTCTCTTGTATAGCTTGTCTCTAGCTAAAATCTTAACTCAATGTACCCACCTTCTGTTTTAAAATCTTTAATTAAAAATAATCCACTGAAGATACACAAACTCACATGCTTTTCTATGTTATCTATTTAATCAATGTCCAGCGTGTCTAAGTTGAGAGGGCAATCATTTAGGGGAAAGGAATGAGGCATTTAGTTTTGCCAAATGAAACACATATCCTTTAAGGCATGGTAAAGCGAGTTCTTCGTACAACTATCACTCCTGCCACTTTTATTATCCTTTATGTTCTTATTCTTCAGCATTGCCGGCACAGAGCGGCAGATCAAAGCATCAAGCTTAAAAATCAGGAGTCAGGTCCTAACATTCTGAAGACTGGTTTGGAACTTCTGCACGAGGAGTAACAATGCAAAGCAGGATGGAAGGACTAACTTCTGTCCTCCCTGGTGACAATCAGTAGGCAGGTAAACGCAGGTACAGAACACCTAACCACCTGGAAGAACTACACAACGGTATAGATCAATTATGTTGACCCATCAGACCGAAAGCCTTTTGGCATTCCCACCTGTGCACAACACTGTGTAATCCCTCCCTCTCTAGCATTTATATTTAGGATGTAATTGTAAACAAATAGCATTTTGGTAACTCTTGGTACATGGCCATCCACGTTAATGCCAGTTTATTAGTGCAACAGACACTAAAACAGTATTCTTAATATGTTCTCATTATCTAAACACGTGTAGTCCTAATGCCCCATCTCTGCTGTCTTTCTGTAAACAGGGCTTTCCCTTCAGGCAAGCTTTCTCTGAATGATGGACTACATATCATGTCTTTTATATGAATCTACCCTGCATGATCACATAGACTTTGTGTTTATAACCACTTATAACCTTGTGCGATTGAACTGACCCTATGTGTTCAATGTTAGTTTCGATCCCTCATAATTTTTACATGGAATTTTAACTCTCTCTTTAACTGGTCACATTCTCTTGTATCTTTAATGTTGTCTTTTAATGCTGTCAGATGTCCCTCAATTCCCTGTTCTCAAACTTGAATATGTCTTAATTGCACTGGACTGCATATTGTCCCTCATTACTGTATGCCGCCTTGGGTCTCCTTTCCAAGGCGAAAGGTGGGGTAAAAATACTCCAAATAAATAAACTACTAGTAAATGGAATTTTCAAATGTTAGAGAAGGGCCTCATTCATTCATAGCCAAGAGGGACTTGACTGGCAGCCTGCAATGAATCTCAAGGTTTGCAGAACAACAACATACAGTATTTTCATAGAAATGTTTAAGATGAAAAACCCAAGACATCCATTGAAGGCAGAGAATGCTCAATAGGTACAAAAGGGCGCTTTTACATGACCCCTAAGATCCGCTGGCCCCTTAAATTCGGACCAGAGATCTTAGGGGTTTGTCGCTCTTCGTGCGTCTCCACCCCTCTGTACTTCCTGGCTGCTGGCTGCGTGAGGGGAGGGAGGATAAAAAGGGACAAAACAATAAAGCCTTACCTCCCGGTGCTGGTGGAAGCTTCCGGGGGAGCCCCAGTCACTTCCTGGTTCCTCTTAAAGGGGCAGGAGGCAAAAAACAAAAACAAAAAGAAGCGAGGAGAGCCCAGCACATCCGCATCAAATATTTTTCACCTCCCAAGAGCAGGTACAAGAAAAGTGCGCTGGGTCGCGCTTAGGTGGGCGGGGTCGCACTTAATTGTCTGCAAACTCCGGAGCTGGTGGGGAAACATTTTTAAGCTCCGGAGCTGGCAGCCATTTGCGGCGGAGTTTAGGGGTCGTGTATAAACGCCCAAAGTCTGTCTGACTAGAGGGGGACTTGAATGGGGAAAACAAGGAGGGACAGGGAGACACAAGGAGCATCCGGAATGACAGCACGGGGCACTTTGTTCAAGGTTCCATGGTTCAAGCACAATAAGCCAAGCTTATTAGAGAATCTCCTATACAAATGGTAGCATATCTTGAAAATGTCATTGAACATTTGGGGGTGTTGGATACATTCAGTTGTCATGACTTGCTATAGATATTTCTTCCCCTACCCCTTTTAAAATTGTTTTATTATAATAAAAAACCTAGCATATAAAAAACAATTGTCATAACAAACCCCTTCAAGATATTTCTTGAAGTCTTTATCTCTTCATTTTAAAAAAATGAAATGTTTTGATTCAGCAGCCATCTGTTAATTCTTTATTCCCTGGAAGTATCCAGAAAGAAAGCTTTTGATAAATAGATCAAAGCATTCTGTTCTTTCCGGGAGTGATACCTGTAACACAAAGGCTTTCCAAACTCGTTTTCACAATGACTCAGTTGTAGAGGGGCATTCCACTACTGCTGAGATAGTTCTACTACTTGAATACCTTTAGGTTGGCTTAAATAATTCCGCACTGTTCATTCAGCAGGGATGAGTGGCTCAGTCGAAGTACATCTAAGCAAAGTTATTCGAAGAGGACTAACTGGGACACTAGATGCCCTACTAAGCACATCCAATCTCACCTGATTTCGGAAGCTAAGCAGGGTCAGCCCGGGTCAGTACCTGGATGGGCAACCACCAGGGAATACCAGGTGCTGTAGGTGCCTGGAGTAGGAACTGGCAAACCACTCCAGTATTCCTGCCAAGAAAACTCCATGGGCATGGGGTCATGAAGAGTTGGTCACAACTGTAACAACACCACACACACACACAACACACACACACACACACACACACACACACAAAACTGGGACACTGGAGGCCCAGCTTAGTACAGAGAAGGTAACAGCTGCTGTGAAAGGATCTGCCAAATGCCAACTGGGCAGGTGAGGGAGAGAGGTAGGTAGGAATGGCCACATTGTACCTTCGGTGTCCGAGGCTCCAACCACCTTCACCCAAAAGTACGACCACTGCCATTGCCTTTTGCTGTACTGCCGACCATACGTACCTAAGGACACCGTCAAGTGATTCTACAAGCAACAATGGAGTGGGCACCAATCTGAAAAGCCATTTCCCCAAGGATAGCAATGGGCTGCATTCAGGCCAACAAGCACCACTTTTGTCTTTCATTAGATGTTCACCAGCCTAGTATAAAATAGCAGTTAAGGGGGCTCCGGGTACAGGGTCAGCCCAGGAATGTACTTTTAATATCAGAAGTGGAGCTCATGCTCATATCCATTCCCAACTAAAACCTCTAACAATGACCTATTTCTATTTCAAGCTATCTTGATTTCAGCAACCTCAAGTGAACATCAGTAGAAACCAATGGAGGAACCTAAGTTTTTTAGGCAACTAGGATTGGGGACCAGTTGCTGCCAGTAATAATTATATTGTGCAATCAAGTCAGTTCAGCGTTATAGAGACCCTTTTCTGGGTTTTCTAGGTAAAAGTATAGAATCATAGAATCACAGAGGTTGGAAGAGACCTCAAGGGCCATCCAGTCCAACCCCCTGCCATGCAGGAATCCCTATCAAAGTAACCCTGACAGAAAGCCATCCAGCCTCTGCTTAAAAACCTTCAAAGAAGGAGACTCCACCACCCTCTGTGGCAGCATATTCCACTGCCAAACAGCTCTAACCGTCAGGAAGTTCTTCCTAATGTTCAAATGGAATCTCTTTTCCAGTAGTTTGAAACCATTGTTCGAAGTCCTAGTCTCTGAAGCCATGGAAAACAAACCTGTCCCTTCTTTGATATGGTAAAGGTAAAGGTAAAGGTTCCCCCCGCACATGCGTGCTAGTCGTGTCTGACTCTAGGGTCAGTGCTCATCTCTGTATTCAAGCCAAAGAGCCAGTGTTGTGCGAGTCCATGGCCACGTGGCCAGCATGGCTGCAAGGAAACACTGTTTGATATGTCTTTGATATGACATGCTTTCAAATATTTATGATAGCTATCATATCCCCTCTCAACTTTCTTTTTCTAAGGCTAAACATTCCCAGCTCCCTAAGCCACTCCTCATAAGACATTTCTTCCAGACTCTCAGTCATCTTGGTTACCCTCCTCTGGACCCGTTTGAAGTTGTCAACATCCTCTTTAAATTGAGGAGTGCAGAATTGAATTCAGTACTCCAGGTGGGGTCTGACTATCACTACGATCACTTCCCTTTATCTAGACACTATGCTTCTGCTGATGCAACCAAGAATCACATTGGCTTTATTGGCTACCGCATCACACTGCTGACTCATGCTCAATTTGTGACCCACCCAGACTCCCAGATCCCTCTCACATGGACTATTCTCCACCCAGATGTCTCCCATACTATATCTATGCAATTTGTTTTTTCTGTCTAGATACAGGACACTACATTTCTCTCTTTTGAAACCCATTCCATTAGCTTTGGCCCAGCGATCTAATGTTTCAAGGTTGTTTGTGATTTTTATCTTATCCTCCAGGGAATTAGCAACCCTTGGTATCATATGTAAATTTAATCGGTCTACTCTGTATTCTTTCATCCAAGTCATTAAAAAAGATATTCAACAGCACCAGACCCAGAACATAACCCAGTGTGACATCCCGCTGGTCACCTCTCTCCATAATGAGGAGAAACCATTTACGATTACCCTTTGTGTACAGTACAATCAGTCAACCAATTACAAACCCACCTAACAGTAGCATTATCTAGCCCACATTTTACTAACTTCTTTTTAAGTATATCATGGGGTACCTTATCAAAGACCTTGCTGCAGTGTAGTCGAATCTATGACACGGATGCCAATGGTAGCACAGGGATCCCTTTCTGAGGACACACAACATCGCACCCTCTCAGCCATGGCACTTTTCCCTCTGCTCGGAGCATGCCATTGTGCTCTGTGCAGACAGCCGGGCGAAGAGCAGGCAGCAGTTTGTGGGCTCCTCCATAGCCCCAGTTTAGTGTCCAGCCACACCACTCTGGCCTTCCCAAAAGTGGTGTGGCTGGAGAGTAAACTGCAGCTACGAAGGAGCCCACAAACCGCTGCCTCCCCTTCGCCCAGCTCTCTGCACAGAGCTGTTTTGAAACCGCTGAAATGGTTCCGTGAAGAGAGCCAGGCGGAGGCAGCAGTTTGTGGGTTCCTTCGTAGCCCTAATTTACTCTCCCGTCAGGCTGCTTTTTTGGATGCCCAGAGTGGTGTGGCTGGAGAGTAATCAGGGGCTACAAATGAGCCTATAAGCCGCCACCACTCCCCCTGGCTTTCCCAAAGATGTGGCACCCCATCCGCCTCTCTGCCCAGGGCAGAAAGCTGGATGGGGTGCTACTCTTCAGAAAAGCGAGGATCAAAGAGCAGGTTTTTGAATTTCCTGCGGCATCAATGAGGGTGCTGTGGCTGTGGGGAATTCAAAAGCCTGCTCTTCGATCATCATTTTCCCAAAGGGTAGCACCCGAAGCATTTGTACCCGGGGTACCACTGTATTCAGAGCTGCCTAGATGCCCTAAGCACATCCGCTCTCGCCCGATTTCGGAAGCTAAGCAGGGTCGGCCCTGGTTAGTACTGGGATGGGCGACTACCAGGAAATACCGAGTGCTGTAGGCACCTGGAGTAGGAACTGGCAAACCACTCCAGTATTCCTGCCAATAAAACTCCATGGTCATGGAGTCACAAAGAGTCGGTCACAACTGTAATGACACAACACACACAGAGAGAGAGCACTGTATTCAAGTTAAATTGCTGCATTGGCACTTTGCAAAAAATAAAAAATAAAAATTAAGTGGGTTTTTAATCACAGTTTGGGCACTCAGTCTCTAAAAAGTTTGCCATCAGTGTTTTTACTGAAATCAAGATAAGCAGCATCCACAGTGTTCCTGAAATGGCTTCCCATTTCCCTCTTCTCAGGGTGCCCCAGGACTGTACAGCTTGCCTGAGTGACATTTCTTTGAAAGCATCATGGTGAATTGAACTCCCCACCTCTGGCTCTGCAAACAAGTAAGCACATCCAATCATGCCTGATTCCGGAAGCCCTAAGCACATCGAATCTCACCTGATTTCGGAAGCTAAGCAGGGTCGTCCCTGGTTAGTACTTGGATGGGCGACCACCAAGGAATACAAGGTACTGTAGGTGCCTGGAGTAGGAACTGGCAAGCCACTCTAGTACTCCTGCCAAGAAAACTCCATGGACATGGAGTCACAAAGAGTCGGTCACAACTGTAACGACACAACACACACACTACAGTTGGGTAAGGATTATGTCTGCGGTTGGTTGTTTTATGACCATTTGCAGTGTTTCTTAGCTCAATAATCTATTGTAGCCAGGGGGTATGGCTCAGCTAAGGGAGTATAATGTCTCTGCGTCAGTATCGATTCCCTTTATGCTCACAGCAAATATTAGGCTGGGAGAGTTACATGCAACAATGATGCAGTACAATTCACAGTTATACACCCGCTGAGAGTTAAATGGCTGAGATGAGAAAGTGTACCTTACATAAGGCCCACATTGTAATCTATCTTAGTATTGAAACACAGAGCTGTAGATGTGCCTGGTTTAGACTCCAAACATGAAGAAAGAAAGAAAGAAAGAAAGAAAGAAAGAAAGAAAGAAAGAAAGAAAGAAAGAAAGAAAGAAAGAAAGAAAGAAAGAAAGAAAGAAATGTACACCCTAAATACCTCAGGTTGCAAGAAAAGATCAAGCTACTGTACTTAAACTGACCACTTGGATGTTTTCTTAGGCCAAATCAAGCATTCTGTTTCATGCTGAAATCTAATGTTCCATTGTTGGCACACATTTAAATGTCCAGACTTCAGAAACCTGGGCAAACGGCATATGAATAAGATCCAAAGTAAAGCATATAATGTCTTACTTGTATTGAACTGTATATTATCCCTCATTATTGTAAGCCGCCTTGGGTCTTCTTCCAAGGAGAAATAAAAGTACTCTAAAATAAAAATCATAAATGAATAACATTGGCTTCTTCGGTCCTTACAGTCAGAGCACATGCACGTGTTGATGTAGTTCACCTCTTTCATTGGTCTGAAAAATCTGCACATTTGAATGGGCAATCCTGGGTTCCTACTAGCAAAGTTAATATCCTCCCTTCCTCCGTTATGGATATCATCAAGCCACTAATTTACATGCCATCACTTAAGACTGAGTAAAAATGCAGATTGTTTAAGGGATGAATTCAAAACACAGTGTTTATTATGTTACTGGACCCTGTAAGGTTTACACCTGAGATGCATGCATATCTTTTTAACAAATAGAGCATCTTGATGGTATTTTAGTCCTGTAGGCTAGAGGGGTGGCATTCTACAAAATACTGCTTGCTGCTACACAGTTTGGCATGGAGAATGCTTGAAATCTGGAAAAAATCTAGTTTGTTTTTGACTTTCAGCTGCCCCTGAGAAAAGTATTACATTCCTGTTACCAGTTGGAGATTTTCTAAATGCATCCAATACGGTTCTCCCCACCTCCCCCTTCTCCCTTTTAAAAAGCCTGTTCTGGAGAGTTTCCAATAAGAAATCAATAAGCTACATTCACCTTTTCCTTCTACAGTTCTGCTCTGATGAACTGTGAAATCATTGACGACTGGCCACAAATTAGAGCATAAGCAGAACCGTTGTTTCCTTAGTAACAAACTGTTTTCTGCTTCTCAGTCTGGTTAGCTATTAACAGAAGGGACAAAGCAAGAAAGGGTGTGTAGAGGAACCAAGATCTGTCCATCTGGTTTCCAAAGCATGCTGAAAGGGAAGCTGGGGAAACAACCATCACTTATCATATAGAAAGCTAGGTCTTGCACAAAATTCAATAAGATACCTAGTGGCCTTAAAAGGGTTTTAAAGGTTTGTAAAGTGTTCAAGGGATGCTTCATCCATGGCCCTCCAATGCGTCTCCATGACTCAGCATGCACTCGAACGCAGGACTCCAGCTTCAGAATGTTTTTCTTTTCTTTTTTTAATCAGTACATTTTAACATTTCCTGGTTATGGAAAGAATTCTATCCGCTGAGCACAAAAGAGCCAAAATGTCAATTGTGGTAAATTTTTGCCTTTTTTTTTTACAGTTTTATCTGGGGTGGGGGATGCATTTCAAGATGGGGGCATTTGCTCCCAAACCTACACCATTTACTTTTTGTAGATTCAATCCAATGGGCACCGCTGTTCCCAAATTTTTTGTTGGGCGGGAGAACGGAGCAAGGAACTAGATCGAGTTCCCCACAAATATGTGCCATTCAAAATAATCAGAGCCAGAAAGGGTGCCTGCAAATATTGTCTCTCACTGATGCTTTCCCTTCATGGGGTTACACTCTTGATCAGTGGTTCCCAACCTTCCCAATACTGCAACCCTTTAATACAGTTCCTCATATTGTGGTGACCCCTTGCCCTGCTTGGAAGAGGCCACAAGCCCACTTTGGCAGGCCACTGCTGCAGGTGCCATAGAGAACTTCACTCTACAGGCACCCTCAGCTAATCGTAGCCTCTGCTGCCATTGACTGACATCCCCTCCAAACTATCAAGCTGTAACTCACTCTTCCCCCCGCCTCCTCCAGACCCAAGCCATTTGTGCCTTTTTATTCCCTGGCTCATGGCACCCCTGGTGAAATGGTTGTCGACCCCCAAAGGTGTCCCGACCTCCAGGTTGGGGGGGGGGAAGTATTCTGCTTATATATTGCCCCATACCACTTCAAGTAGTCTCTGGCGGTTTATAGTTTTTTTAATAGTAACTCACTCTTTCCCCCCTTTCTCTCCCTCCTCCTCCAGACCCAAGCTGCTTGTGCATTTTTCTTCACTGGCTCATGGCCACCCCTGTGAAATGGCCAATCATCCCCCAAAGGGGTCATGACCCCCAGGTTGGGAACCACTGCTCTAAATGGTTACACCAGTTATTCCAGATCAGTCACCCAAAGGGAGAGGGGAATTTATGAAGTACATTCTCCATGTCCTTCAATGGAATAAGGGTAGATTTTTCACAGAGCTGATCCTGACAGTTGTACTATCCAGGATGGCCTCAAAATGTGAATAGCTATGCTGGCCTGTAAGCAGCAGCACACATGCAGGGAGATTTATTTCTACCTCTGTACAGGCAGTTTGAGACAAGTATAGACATGACCACATGGCAGAGTAAATCCAGTTGTTAGACCCAACTAGAGCACAACTGGCATTTAAACTTCAGTTGACTTTCCAAGTTCTCACGGACGGAGGGAACAACTAGACAGCCAAACTGGATTGGGCTAAATGAGGTCGCTTCAGGTCGCATAGGGATGTGGTATGCCATTTGGGGTGATCAGGGCAGGAAAGCACACCACACCTCAAGCAACCCCATGTAGTCCACTCCTCCCATTAAAAGTGAAGAAAAATAACAACAAAAGAATCCCCTTGTTCCCCCGCCCCCGGTCTCCCTCTCCATAGGGCAGTGGGAGGAATCTTTCTGGTGTGTTTTTTTTAATTATTTTGGAGCAGCAGAGTACTGAATGGGCTTGACATACCCTCCCCTTGCATCATCTTCTGCTTCCCCATTGGGAGAAACTCCAAGGAAACATTCCATCTCCTAAGAACTGATTAGAATCTGAAGTCGCTCCAGCACAGTGACACTTTAAAAGCCATCCACTTCGGTTTGATCCTGGCACAAACAGACATGCAGGTGCTGAACTAAAATGGAGCAATTTTACCTGCAGTTAACATTTTTTTAAAAAAAAAGTAGCTCCTGATAGAGGCCCTAAAAGGAATGGGTAAGCATGGATAAGAGTTGAGCTGATTAGCAAATGACTGCATGCCATGTGGCTGATGGGGGGAAAAGAATGAACCAGACCATCCCCAACGTGAAGCAAACTTCACAAACTGTGGGACAAATCTCCATTTTACTGCATCATCAGTGATCTACTCTTGAGTAGGTCATCAAAAACCTATGCAGATACACCTGAGTTCACATTCCCTGTTCAGCCATGCTGTTCACCGACTGATTGGGCTAGTCCTGCCTTCCGGCACATCTATCCACCCAGGTTATGTCACTTCTTCTGCTGGGAAGCTGGCGCTTAAACCACCCTTTCACCTTTGCTCCCATTCTACTATCGTACTGCCTTTCTCCATTACCCTGCTTTAGCTCAGTGCTAATGGCAGAAAAGTGCCCCAAATTTGCGCTGCCATCTTTCATAACTGGAGCCAGGACAGTATTTTTAATTGTTGGGAAATGTCAGCCACTTTGATCCTGCCAGAGCCCTTTTTCTTCTTCACAATGCCCAAGGGTGATGAAATGCAAGCTCACTTGGGTAGGGGCAAGGTGGAATGGATGCTAGCATCTCACAATGGAAACTCATTACATTTCTGAGGGCTTCCTAGCTGTTGAAGTCCTTGGATACCTAAAAAGGCTCATAGAATCATAAAATAATGGAGTTGGGAGAGACCTATAAGGCCATCGGTTCCAACCCCCTGCTCAATATACAAAAATCAAAATCTATAGCAGATTATTGTCCAATTCTCTCTTGAATGCCTCCATCGTTGGAGTGCTCCCCCAGGTAATTGGTTCCATAGATGTACTGCTCGAATAGTTAGTATGTTTTCCTGATATTCAACCGAAATATGGCTTCCTGTAATTTGACGGTATTATTATTATTATTATGCATCCTCTGAATCAAGAGAAAATAAGCATGGCCAGTTTGTCAGACTGTTCAGTTACTGAGCTTCACTTTGAAGTAAAGTCTACTTTAAAACATCAGTAAACCACTAGTTTTTCTGTCTTTTCATCTCTGTAGACTGGCATTGGAACGATCAACGTGCTCTTCTTTGGAAGCACTACCTTGTAGTCTCTATTAGCAAATGGAGTCGGATGCTGAATTCTAATTGTAGAGAACTCTCCCACTGTACAGGGGAAGTTTCCAAGAGGAGGAAAGGGTTGGATGAAGGGCATGGCCAATTACAGGGTCACTGAATGGTGAAAAGTCCCCACCCCCTGATATGTTGCTGTCCTTCGCTGATTTAACAAACGCAACACAGGAGAAATAAACTCTGTCAGTTTCTCAACTGTGCAGTCACTGACCCAGGAGCAGTGCCAGACCCTCCTGAATCACTTTCAGTGCAACAGAATAGCGCTTTAATTCTTCTACTGAAACAGAGGGCTCTGTTTTGAGGCTCAATGTGAGATCGGAATTTGCAAAATAATGCACGCTTGTCTTTTTCTTTTTCTTTTAAAATCATCCTTCCAGTTTCCAAGCGTGGAAACATTGCCATGTTTTCAAAATGGTTTCTGCTGGATGGGGTAGTTCAAATGTCCCTTTTCGTGAAAGAGCGAGAAAGAGGAATGGACACTGTTTGCACCCAATGGGACAACAAAGGTGCATTGTAAAATTTCTTAAAATTTTGAAGCTCAGAAAAAAACCCAGATTTTTTTCCATTTTTTTCAGAAAAATGGGAATTTTTGGAAAAATTAAAAAAAATGCTACATCAGCACTCCTCCCCTTTTACAGCTTGAAAGTCATTGTATTACTTTAGGAACATAAAATATGACTATGGATAATTTGACATGGCATATAATTATCACAGCTAGCATATTAAAATATAGTGTACCCAAACAACTATTACAAACAGAATTGACTTTTAAAATAATATTTATTTGTAATTGTAAGTAACAAATGGAGTAACCATCTCCTGAACTATCTACTAGTTTATGTGGAACAAAAAAAAACCCTCTACAAAACAATGTTTAAAAATTCAGAAATAACAATTATCCATATTTCCTCTCCACAGTATTAAATACAAATAAAATAAAAACCTCCTTCTCATAAGAAGAATTGAAGAGGGGGAAAATGTATAGAAAGGAGGAGGACTAAGTTTCAGTGAACAGCCATGAAATTTAATCAGAATCATTTTTGTTGCTCTGTATTTTCTTCCAGTGTTTTGAGGCCTAGTGAAGAGGACAGAACAGAACTAAACATACCCACCCACATCCAAAAACAAAAATGAACCTTTTTTTCTTTTTCTTGTGACAATAGCAGCATCTCCTAAGAAATGCATCTTGTTCTTGCATTGGAGAGTTCAGATTGTAACCTAGGACTTGCTTGTCCTCAGTGCACAGAAATTAGAATAATCTGAAACTATACATATTTTTCAGAAATGATTTGGAAAATATTTGAACACCATATCTTAAAATATTTTATTCACCATGTTAAAATAAAACATTCCATAATC